>MU225900.1:8416673-8441235 GCA_018584345.1 Thuja plicata | reverse complement strand
GAAAAATTTGTGTGAGAAGGCTCAGTTAGAATGCTTGAAAAAGATACCCTGGTGATTTTCATCAGATATTACTTGAGAAGAGGGTTCAGTACCTTTCATTTCACATATGCAGTGGGTTCCAACTCCTGAATTTCAAATCTGACATGTTTAGGTAGTAGTCATTTTGAGGTGGTTACCTAAATCTGCATTCTTTGCTAAGTGTCATTTTGTTGTCCAGGGCCTAGTTTGCTTCTAAATATCTTGCACCCTGTTGAGTTTCATAAGTCACTGATTTGGGAATGTGTTACATGCATATCAGAAAGCTTATTTTTTTGAACTCAAGTCATTTCAAATCCTTTTGATAAGGTTCCATGTTCCCCAAAGTTGGTTGCTCATAACTGTTTGCATCTTTGTTCTGCTCATAAATCTGAATAGCCCAGTTTGATAGGTTATAAATTTTGACCAATTTATTCAATTGAGAAAATTCCTTTTGTAATATGTTCCAGTGGTCACATACTTCATATTTTTTAGTTTCTAAATCATGATGAATCCATTAGAGTAGTTTGCCAGTTTGATTCTGTTGGCATTTTGTTAAGTTTCCAAAAGTTGTTGAATGCAAATTTCTGAATACCTTATCTTGAAGGCTTGTATCTTTGATCAGATAGATAGGTATGATATCATGGTGTGTTCATAGGTATTGTAAGCATGACAATGAACCAATAACGCCAAGTTTGTAGATCCCTATGAAATCAGATGACAAGTTATTTAGAACCATTCTGTTAGTGAATAATTATGATTTCCTGAGTATTCAAGTGCAGAATTGCTAAGTTGTCCACTTTAAGTTTTCCCTCATATTGTAAAAATAAGAGTGTACTCACCTATGGAGTCTTAGTTTCCTGCCAATCTATTTATTCACTTTGCTAGGGCCTTTCCATTTCCGATTTATTAAAGTTTCATTGAAAGTGCAGAATTCAGAGTTAAATGACATACTTTGTACTTTCCTTATTTTCACCCGGTTCTAGGTCAAGGTTAGTTGAAGGTTATTCTAAATTGTAAACTTGGAAGTGAACTCCTTTGAAGATTTATAGATTTTGATAAATCCAGTTGATCACTTTCGCATGCTATTTCCAAACCTAATTTTTGCATATTCACCAAGTTTATGAACCAGAAAAGTATTAAGGTGCTAACTTTGCAGATTTGTATCTTTTGAATAGCTTGCTCTCAGAGGAAGATAGTTGAGGATTCATGTTCCATGTATGAAATTGAATCTATGTCCAGAGGTTGAGATTTTGAAGGTTCTTCCTAGTGACTTTATGAATTCAGTTTCAAAGGCAGTTTATTCAGTTTGTAATGCAGAACATAACTAAGTTTGCAAATTAATCATCTTCTGAGAATGGTAACTTTTTATCTGAAAGTTGTTTCCAAGATCCGATTATGGGACCATTCTCATTGAATATGAGTGTACTATTTAACCTGATGGTGAAGCTTCAGAGCATGATTTAGTGATTTTGCAAAGACAGATCCGGTTGAGATTTATGCTGATTCAACATTTTACATTTGCACTATTTTTTGAGTTGCTAAGTTTAATCAGTTGCATATTGTACCGGAGAATGAATCTAAAGAAGCCCTCTTGCATGCATAGTTATTATAGGTGAATGAATATTTTTTCTAAATGCCAGACTCAGATTACTTGTTTAAGTTAGTTTTTGAGACCAGTTCCGGAGGCCGGTTGCCATTAAAAAGTTCAGTTTGCAAAAGTGGTTGTAAAGTTGCTAGTTTGATGTCTAGAGATAATTTGCATAGCATTTTGTAACCAAAAGGGTGAAAGCATATTTGAAGTTTGCATTTGAATTTTAAGTTCATACTAATTGCTAATCTGTCAATCTGCTAATACTAATGGAGTACATCCAAGAGCATCTGCTATTGCAAATGATAAGGAGATGGTGTCAAAGTCAGATGAGTTTCCTCCTATTTTAGTGATGCAGAATGTGCTGACTCTATCTGTAACTGAAAAGAAAAGCACTGTTACAAACAATATGCCTTTGCTAAGAGTGGAGGAGACACGTGTTGCAAATAGAGCACTAATTAAGAGTATTCAATCAGGTTTGGGAGGCGATGAAATTTTTTTTGAAGCATTTAAAAATTTATCTACCCAATTTCACAATGGTACCATCAATGCTAATTGGGGATGAGCTAATAAGCATGTTAAAAATTTAAAAACTGCAAACATCCTTTGGAATCAAAGAACTGGAGTCTACGCAGATATGGATGTGAGATTTTTTGAAGTTTTAGAGTTAAATTTGTAGAAGTAAATCCATAATGAGGGGCGTCCAGACCACTAGAAGATGTTAATGATCTCCATTTGCAAAGATGTGAAGCCATTGATGAGCAGTTCTGCTGGGAATCCATAGGAAGTTTGAAAATTTGAAAAAATAATGAAAACACATTGTCCTGCATTGCCTATGTAGGGGTGGTTTTAGTGTTTATATACTAAAATGAAAAGTATATCAAATAAGAAAAAGAGCCCAGAGGCTCTTGGCAGGCTCTATGATGCTGAAAGTTGGAATGTATGGTGGGACCCCATATTTTGAGCTAAAATTTGAAAATGTCTTAAAAATATCAAACTCATTATCCCACATGCACCCTACTATAGAATTTGTGTTGTTTATATGCAAAGACACAAACATATGAAATGTGAAGTTGATAAGGAGGCTATCCACATACATGTCCAGGTGGTAGATGCCTCAGTTTCCATGCCCAAAATTTGAAGGTAAGTAAATTTTCTAGAACTGATGATGTGGAGGTGTGATGACGCAGGTGACATGTGGCACTCAGTTGCATAGTTGCTAGAAGATGACTACCGGAGGAGAAAACCATCGAGACTTGGTGACTGAATGCTAGTGGTTAGTCATGAGGTCACCAGATGCCAGAGATAACTGCCATGACCAGAGATAACCACCATTTGTGTGGTCGCCAGATAGAAAATGTTAAGTGCTAAACAGTGCGAGACTTGATGACTGTGCAGTCGTGTGGTCGCTAGACATGAAATGCTAACCAGTATATGCAGTCACGTGGTCACTGAATGTTAGCGTTTAAGTCAAAAAAATTTAGAGACATGGAGACTGAGGCAGTCGCGTGGTCGTGAGAAGGTGACAGTTAAGTTGAAAAGTTTTGGAGACAGTGAGACTAAGGCTAGTCGCCAAGTCTCCAAATCAGACCATGGTTAGGCGAATTTATCAGAGAATTAGAGACAAGAGGATAATGTTATCCAGGGTTAAGGCGTAGTGAAATACCATTTTAGGAACAGCTAACCAGCATATGCCACATGTCAATTTCTGGTGAAGTCTGGTAAAAAATGCAGAAAATTGAGAGTTTCAAAGACATTGAAATGTGCACAGGATAATTTTTTAATCTTTTTATGCAAATTCTTATCAAATATGCATTATCGGAGGTTATTGGAGACATTGAATTAGATATTTTTCAAATGATATCAGATTTTAGTGAAGGATTTCTTGCAAGATAAGACAAATGCCAGGAAAGATCAGATTTTACTAAAAGATAAGTTCAAACTTTGGGCAAGAAAATATGATCAGATTTGGAGATATTTGTAGAGTAATATCAGATCTGCATAGAAGAGTGAGACAAAATGCATAATATTTTATTGGAAAGTTTTTAGTAAAAGGATTTCCTGGAGGTTTTTTGTTCTTAGATTTTGGCATCATATTTTCTCAGAGAGACATCAAATTTTAAATAGGCACTTGCAGAGTGAAGTCAATTTTCTTTGTGCAGTCAGATATTAATGGAATAAATCTAATTTTGTAAAGACTTTAAAATCAAGTTAAGTCATATTTTGAGATCACCGACAATTTCAAGATCAGATTTTTGAGGCAGTTGAAAACAATTTTTGAAGCTACTGATGGAATTTAGTATTTTGCTGAGAAAAGACAGAATGAGACGAACCAGATTTGAAAAGGGACAGGTATGAATTACTCAAAAATATTAGGGTTTCTTGGGTTCTATTTATTTCCCTCTTCTCTCTATTTTGAGGGTTCTGATGGAGGTTCTTGGTCTTGTTTTGGTTCCTATCTCTGCTTGGTTCAGTACAAGTTACCATTGGTTTGAAGATTTCTATTGTAAAGCATACTTCTTTTTCATATTTAGTTCTTGAGTCTACTGTCTGGATATTTGGAAACAATTTGGATTAATGAGAATACAGTGTAGTTCCTACTCATTGTTTTCTTGTCTCTTTTGATTGTGTTTATGCTCTAGTATAGTTCATTTGTAAGGCATCTAAAATATACCTCCTACAAGGTAGTGTGTCTAATTGTTTGTGAGTCTTTCTCAAGGAGAGAGCTAAATTTTGTGAATGGTTTCAGAGAGTAGGACATGGTTGTGAAGATTTGATGAAGAAGTATTGAGTTGAGTAGATTGTTTGTAAGGCATCCAATCTGGATTGTATGAAGTTTGTAAGGCATTCTTCAGTATTGCATTAATTTATTATTGTTGACATATATTTTCATTAACTCTTTTCCCAAGGAATAGGCACTGATTTTCTCCATTCAGTTATACACAAATTAATCAATTTCATCTAGTTTTTAGAACAAACAAGCTGAACTCATTAAGGACTCATATCAGCAGGATATTATCCATCTTAGTGATTCCGTAGAGAGTGAATCAACTAGGTTATCCCTCCTTAAAAGGAAGAAGGATGAAAGTCCTTGTATCACTGGTTTATGCTATATTTACAATCGCGGCTTGTCTTTTTAAGTTTTGCATTTGGTTATGCTTGGTCCTATGCAGAATGTTTCATAAGTTGGCTCAATAACTCCTAATAGCAAATCAATGTCCACATTAATATATACTATGTAATAAGTAATCATAAAGAGGTAAAACCTGCTTGAGTATATGTGGGGCTCAAAAATGAAGAAGGATTTTGTTCAATCCTTAGCAATTAGGATTTTCTTGTCTTGAAGCACTATTAAAGGGTATAGTGTTCAATTAGTTTATCAAGCACTATGTTTCATGCAAGAAAAATCTCTAATAAGGCTAATACTTGTTTCTAGTATAGAAGATAGAAGATGTAGTTCAGTAGTATTGAAATAGGAAGAAAGTTTTATAATCTTTTGCATAGTATCTAAATGCATATTTCCTTGTCATACTGATTTAGAAACAATTTTCATCATACTTAATATAATTTCTTCTCAGATTTGAGTCTCTCCTTTATGTTGTCAGTGGAGTTGTGAGTTTTCTGGCTTACTGTATGAGTTCTTCTTATGCATATGTGTATTTCATTGGTATTTGATTGAGAATCAAACTAAAATCCTTTGAATACTACATTAATTCTATTTGATATCTACTTGAGGATCCTGTAGTGAGCAATCTAAAAGTTATTATGTTTATGGTTTTGAATCTATGCCTAGTAAGGTGTTTCAATTTTAGTATTATATGTAGCTTTTAGCCCAATGGATAAGGCACTAATCCTAGAATAGTATTCCTATTCTGATATCCTCCCAGAGTTTTTTGGCTATGTTCTATCCCACAAATATAAATCAAAATCATTACAAAATTCTTTACCTTTTGAGGTGTTGTCCTACTTATTCCACCCATGGTAGTGGAGAGTCACTGAATGCTAGGTTGGTATTTACTACTTACTTACCATTCATCTATTGTTTAAATCCAAAAGTAGAAGGTGTGGTAATGAGTTGAGTTTAATCTGGATTAGGTGTACCCATCTTGGTTTTATAGAGCTGGAAGCAGAAGAGGGCACTCTTGACCCTATTCAATTGGTTCAGTTATCTTATAGAGCTCTCATACTTGGAACTGACCACTCCTAACATCAGTCTTAAGATATATTGGTTAATTTCATAGGGTAATAGTTTTAAACACCAATAGACATCACAAGAAGAGATATTTAATCTTGTACCTCAGATAAGCACTAGATATACCAAACCATATTCACAACCTAAGGAACAGAGGACTGAGGGAGATGAGAAGAAAATAAAAAAAAGAGACTACTAGTGAAATACAAGTATGGAAGCTAGAATTGAAGATGATTGAGAAAAGATCTATTGAGAAAGGTAAGCTTGTTTTTGTGAACAGGTACTATGATAGGTATGAAGAGTCAGATAAAATTAATATTGAAGATGTTGTGGTAAATTACTTGCTTGTTTTCAAGAAGAATCTACTAGAATTATAAGGAAGTATACCTGAGGAGCTTTATGGTAGACTAGAAGTAAGGAAACAAATTGCACACATTGAAGATAATTCTATTAGGAATCAAGCTATTGATGATATTCTACCAGTATTTTCTATAAAAGAAAGAGAAAGAATACTTAATGCACTAAAACCACTATTGAGGACTAAGGCTAGATTAGTGAAAATTATGGGAAGAAAGTATGAAGAGTTCTTAGAGGAGAATCAAAAAGAATTAGATCACATATTAATGAGAAATATTCCTGAGAAGACTCCACTTCCTAAAACAACTACACCTACACCTATAAGATTTGGTTAATGTTCTATGACAACTGATATGAATGTTGGGATGAGTGAAGATACAATGCAACCAGATTTTTATGTTTCCGGTGTGCCTGTGACCCTTGAGACATCGCTTGACGAGAAAGACCCATTTTTAGGTAGTATGGACAAAACAATTGTAGAGGAGAAGGAAGAACAGAAAGAAGAATGATGCAGAGGGCATCGATGGTATTCTTCAATCTACATATCATACTTTCTTTCTCTATAAACCGTGTTTTGAGACTCATAACCTTTCATTATTTCCATAACAATATTTCAACCCAATATAACAATATTGACTTTGTACTAATACTATCTGTTTGTTTATAACTAAACCAACTCACCAAATGGACATTTTACCTTCACCATAGACTGAGATTGAATCCACCACCTTGTAGCTGGTTCCAACTCAAACATGCACGTATGTATATCGGTTCACCACCTTTATTATTTTGAAGACCAAGCTACACATATAATGACTTCTCAGCTATCATCTTTGGAAGGGTTTTTCAGTATCCTCGGTCATCCCAAATAACTCTACAACATATGTGTCACTTGGGTCTACTCCAAAATAATAATATTTCAGGCTCCACGTGGCATAGACAAATGTATAAGCTTCCCCAATGTCGTTTGCATGGTTGAAACCAACTTGATATTCATGTAACGGTTCTTTGAAAACTATTTAGATACATCCAAGAACTTATCATTCGATCTTTAAACCATTTCTCTATCAAAATAAACCATTTTTTCCAAGCCAAATCAGGATAGTCACATAACTGACACATTAACAAAACGTATTCTTTATTATTGTTTATTAAAACTTAAGAACCGATATTTGAACAAGACTGGACTTTTAAATGATGATTATTGAAAACCTAATGCATTTCACTATTCCTTTCCTTCATCAACCCAAAAACAAGAAAAATTATAATGACTAGCTAATACAGAGATCTATGACACTAGTCTACATAAAACATTTATATTATAGATAGAATGACTCCATGAGATTTGTGAATGTTGTTTATCAACTTCATTCTTATATATTAAATTGAAATCCCAATACACATATAACTCAAATGCATACAAATATGAATGGCTCTCTGGCCTTCATCTTGTATTCTCTTCTCTATTGACTCTCTCTTCTGTGTTGTTTGATTACAATTTGATGAACTATAATTGATTGAATGATTGAAGATATTAAGTTGATGATCACCGAGATGCATAAAATTAATGCAAGACATTAAATTAGTTAATGTATTATATTTTCATTGATCTCAACTTGATATAATCTGATTGGTTATATACATAGTGTTAAAGACTTCAAAGAACCAGATAGATAAAGGTTATGCTATCAATAATGCATTAAAGTTTAGTATGCACTAAGTGACAACAAACACTGAAGGACAGTGCACCACGATAGATAGAGAACCCCATGAGGAAATTCATAGTGATACCCAAGCAAGCATTATCAATGATCAGAATCAAAGTAACCCAAGAAGAAATTCACAATGTTTCCTGTTGAACAGACAACCCCGACGGAGATTCCCGAGGAGAGCTGAAGTGTTGAACAAGCTAACAAAAGACTTAGTTGGCGAAGAGATAAATATGGACTTAACTAGTTGTTAATATTGTTTCCATCAACAAGTTGAAAGCCAAAGGTAAGAGAGAGTTTTAAAGTTGTTTTATTCTAGTTTTCAAAGAGAAATCTATGGGATAAAACCAAAGTAAAGCTTTAAAGAAAGAACAACGAGATTTCTGGATCAAGTCAAGAACAAGAAAGACTGAAACTGAAAAATAGTGAAATCATGTCTATAAAGAGACAATATAATTCATTATGAATTAGGGGAGTGAATAGAAAAGAGGATTTTAAAGAGAAACTGATGAAGCAAGAAGACTTCATACATTACTGATCAATCAAGCTAAAGGACAGAGCTAAAGATTCCCGTGGGCACCGAGAAATAGAGAAGCGCAACATCATCAAGAAGAAAGAAGTGGAGCAAAGGTATTGAAAGGAGACATTGATAAGAAATGTATTATGATCTTACAATAGATCTAAACATTTGCAAGATTAATTTATTTATATGAATAGATCATTTACTATTTTATTTTTACCATTGGATCATAAAGTCTCTTAACTGAGTAGGACTTAACAATCCTTTACATATTGAGATACATCCCAAGAAGTATCAAAAGGTTAATTCATGAAGATAGCATAGAGAAATGCTAGACATCAAGTGATTAACTATTTGTGATAAATCCTCTAACAAGGTCGCATGTAATAGTGTGTTTGTAACCTTTAATAGGGTTGGCTCTTCACCGAGCTCATTTCAGAAGAGTGAAAATTTTGGGTTACTGGTCCCAAGTGTTTTTTCCCTTAATAGGGTTTCTACATTAAAAATACATGTGTCAATGTGTTTATGAGTCATTAATTTAGTTTTTTTCTTTACACATAACTAATTTGGATTAATCAGTAAGTATTAAGTTATTTACTGCATTTCGGTAAAAACTAGAAAAGGATAAACTACTATTCGGTAAATCTTAAGAAAAGGGATAAACAATGATCTCCTAGAAGTAGTTAATTGATATGATTATTTAAGGAAATATATATTGAAGGAATTAAAATAACTAGAGATATAGAATTGTGGTATAATGTTTTGGATTAATTTTTGAGGCCAGTGATTCACCCCCCCTGTTCAGTTATTCTAACAATTGGTATAAGATCTTGTGTGCTTAGAAAGGGATTTTAACAGCTCAAGAAAAAGATCACAAGATGAGAAAATGAGATGTGCCTAAGTTGAACAAGGAAAACTTTGCATCATGGAAAAGAAAGATAAGACTCCACCTATCAGTTACTGGAAATGATGTTAGTCAATAATTGGATACTAAATATATGTTGCCTGCAAGACCTCACACACTTGATCAATTAAGAGAAAATCATGAGCATACTTATATGATGATAGAACTTTCTTCCTCACTCTCTGATGTTAAATTTGAAGAAGTCAAAACATGCACCTTTGCAAATAAAATGTGGTAAAAATTGAAGCTAATACATGGAGGAGATGCTAATGTACTAAGAGCTAAGGTAGAAAGCCTAAGGGGAAAATTTGATGACCTAAGAATGAAAGAAGGAGAAATTATCACTTTGTACAACTGCAGAATAAAAGAGGTATTCAATGATATCTAAGGAGTTGAAGGAGTGCTTGAAGAAGAAACAGTGGTAAGTAAAATCCTAAGAACCTTACTGCCTATTTATACTATTAGAGTATCTTCTATACAAGAAATGAAAGCAGGAGCAAATAATAATGTCACTCTAGATAGTTTGGTTGGTAGACTGATTTCATTTGAGATGAATAATTTTGAAAATAATGTCTTACCATCTATTGAGTCTGTATTCCAATATTCTTTAGATATAAGTAAGTCAAGTCATAAAAACACTATGAGAAATGATAGTGAAAGTGATAGTGATGACCAAGGACTTGATGAGATTGAAACACTAATAGCTAGAATATTGTAGAGAGGCAAAGGTAGATACAAAGGTAAATTAGCACTTGTATGTTTTAATTGTAAAGAGATTGGACACTTTGCTGCTAGATGGCCTCACAAAAAGAAGAAGACAAAAGTAATGACAAATCATATGAAAAGAAGTTTGATAGAAGTGATAACATAGATTACCGAAGCAATCGACAATTTGACAGAAGAGATACTTGAGACTAAAAGGACAAAATGAAGAAAGCTTGTTACCTTGTTGAGAAAAAAGATGGAGATATTGATACCAAATCTAATGAATACATTGAGATGGTATTTGTGTTTATGAAGGATGATTCAGACGAAGAAGAAAGTTATGTTGAGACTACACTCATATCTAAGGTTAGTAAGAATGTTGTTTGGATTATAGATAGTAGCTATACTCACCATATGACCATTTATAAACAAAAGTTTGAAACTTTTGAGTATTATAATGATGGATCAGTAAGAATGGGTAATGAATCACCTTGTCCAATTCAAGGTAAAGGAACTATAATGTTGAATAATCTATTCAGATATGAAAATGCATATTGGGTTAAAGGACTTAACTATAATGTATTGATTGTTTCACAGCTAAATAACATAGGTCACCGAGTTGTATTTGAGAATAAAAAGGCAAAGATCTTTAATGAATTAGGAAGTTTGATCAAAACTGGAGAACAAACAAAAGGTAACCTATTCTATCTTGATGATATAAACAGTACTTTTTTAATGGCTAGAAATAAAGACATATGGTTGTGGCATAAAATATTATGTCATGTGAATTTTGAAAACATGATTAAGATAAGCAAATAAAGGAAAGTAAAGAGGCTTACTAAACATGTCAAAGCCTGAGCATATCATGTGCAAGACTTGTCAAAAAGGTAAAATGACAAATTCTAGTTTTAAGAGAAAAACCCATACATCTAATCCTATTCTAGAATTAGTCCATATTGATCTGTGTGCACCCATGAGAATAGAGACTTACTATGGAGATATATACTTCATTATATTTGTAGATAATTATTCTATAATGATGACAATTATGTCCTAAAAAGAAAAAATTAGAAGCATTCAAGATGTTTAAATGTTATAAATAAATTTTAGAAAAACAAAGAGGTAAGGAATTGAAATGCATAAGATTAGCTAGAGAAGGAGAATTTATTTCAAATGAATTCACTAACATTTGTAATGAGCATGGAATTAAAAGACATGTTTCTACACCAAGAACCCCACAGCAAAATGGGATTGTTGAAAGAAGAAACAAATTCGTTGTTGATTGTGCCAGAACACTGATGATAGAGAAAATAATTACTCAAACATTCTGGAGGGAAGCTGTCAGTACTTTTATCTACACATTGAACATAGTAGAATTGAAGAAAGACACCAAGAAGACACCCTATGAGCTATGGTATGGATACACATCCAATGTAAGTTACTTCATAATTTTTGGAAGTCAATGTTATATTTTGAAAGATGATAGAAATGGAAATCTTTACTCCAAAAGTGAAGAAGGAATATTTCTGGGGTATTCTACCAAGAGCAAGGCTTATAAATGTCTATCAAATCCTCTATCAAAATAATTGAAAGTAAAAATGTTAGAATAGATGAATATGCAAAGAAAAATGATGAGGAAAGAAGAAAAGAACCATAAGACTACAACAAGTTTTTTTACAATGAAGAACCTAACACTCTGCCTGAGAAATAGTGTATCACTCCTGAGCAATAGAACATTGCACCCGAGCATTGGGCCGCAAACACCAAAAATTAGGAAATTGCTAAAGATAATGTTCATAGTGATGGAGATCAGAATGAAGGTTAGGATGATGATCAAAATGATGACCAAAGAGTTGAACCAGTACTTGCCAAGTATGTCAGAAGGTACCATCCACAGAACTAGATCATAGGAGACAAGAAGGCTGGAATGAGAACAAGAAGTAAGTCACTGAACACTAGATGTTTAATTTATGATTTTGAGCCTAAATATGTTAATATTGCATTAGAGAATGAAGAATGGGTTAGTGCTATGAATGAAGGGATAGAACAAATTAAGAAGAACAATACATGGACATTAGTACCTAGACTAGATTATATAATTTCATTGGTACCAAATGGATATTCAGAAACAAGTTGAATGAGAATGGAGAAGTCACAAGAAACAAATAAAGATTAGTATGCAAGGGGTATGCACAATAAGAAGGTATTGACTATGGATAAACCTTTGCACCCATTTATAGACTAGAAGGAGTAATAATTTTACTTTCTTATGCTGCATTCAAAGAATTCAAGGTATATCAAATAGATGTCAAATCTGCAATCCTAAATGAAATACTAGAAGAAGAGGTATCCATTGAACAACTAGAAGGGTTTGTTGATCCTAACAAGAGAAACATGGTTTATAGACTACACAAATCCTTGTATGGATTGAAACAAGCACCAAGAGCCTAGTATGGAAGACTTCACTCCTATCTCATAAGTATTGGATTTGTAAGAACAAGTGAAAATAGAAATCTATATTTAAAAGAAGATACTGATGAAAATATTTTGAACGCTAAAATATTTGTTGATGATATCATATTTGGGGGTAATGATATATTATGTAAATAATTTTCTAATGAAATGATAAAAGAGTTTGAGATGTCAATGTTTGGGGAGATCAAATTATTTCTTGGTCTACAAATTCTTCAACAGGATGCAGACATATATATCACACAATCTGAATACATCAAGGAAGTGCTAAAGATATTGAAAATGGATTATTCTAAGCCAGTTCAAACACCTGTGGCTATCAGATGCAAGATGATAAAGGAAGACAAGGAAAATGAGGTAAATCATACCTTATATAGACCAATGATTGGAAAAATAATGTATGTTGTTCATACTAGACCAGATATAGCACATGCAGTTAGAATAGTTGCAAGGTTCTCTGCTAATCCCAAAGAATCACACATGATTGTTGTCAAAAGAATTTTGAGAATTCTAAAGAATACAAAAGAGTTTGGCTTATGGTATAAAAGAGAAGGCAAATTTCAGCTTCAAGTATATACAAATGCTTATTATGTTGAAAACTTAGATGACAGAAAGAGAACAACTAGAGGAACATTCTTCATGGGTGACAGACTTGTCACATGGATAAGTAAGAAGAAAGGATGCATCTCACAATATACTAGAGAAGGAGAATATGTTGTTGCTTCTACAAATTTCTCTAACATTACATAGATCAAACAGTTACTAGAAGGTATGGATATGTAAATTCTTGAACCAGTAATTATCTACTGTGATAATACTAGTGCAATAAATATATTAAAGAATCTAGTCATGCATGCTAAGACTAAGCATATTGCAATCAAGTATAATTACTTAAGAGAACAAGTTCAAGAGAAAGAGGTGATACTAGAATAAATTCAATCCAAGGAATAATTAGTTGATATATTCATAAAGTCATTGCCTAAAGATACATTTGAGTACCTGAGAAAGAGACTAGGGGTCCGACCCTTGTCTATTGGTTAGTAAGAAGACTAGGAGGCTACATCGACCTATACACAATCAGAAGATCATTCATGTTGATGCAAGAAAAGAGATGGACTACAAAGATACATCAATATAAAGAAAGGTACATATTTGCACCAAACAACAAGGTCATTGTATTGCTGATGGATAGGGAAATTCAAGGAATATATTATAAAAATGAAGGAAGGAATGTTTGGCATTGTTATCTAAGGGATAGAATATGTTGGAAATACAATAATGGGAAAGCAAGATACTGAGGGGGGTGAATCAGATCTTCAAATATAAATACTTAAAAAAAACTGATAACACATTCATACATAAATGAATCTAATGTAATCTCAGATAGCATCCACACCATGAAATAAGTAACACATAACACATTAACTTGGTAACCCAGAAACCCAAATCGGTAAAACTAGGGTGGGGATGACACCCACAAAAGTCTCCACTACTATAGTAATAAAGTGTACCTATTAAGGTTACAATGTTTGATTACAAAATTTAATCTACCTTATTAGAGGTCTGCTCTATTAAAAGCTTCAGATCATTACAATCTACCTTGTTAAAGGATTTAAACTTACAACAAAGTAAGCACTCTGTTAAGAGATAAATAAAGGCTTGCTAAAACCACTCTGTTAAGAGATTTTCACCTGATATAATGATTAAAAAGTCTCAAGTATTGATCCTTCGATATGCACTTTGATGCTGATGATGGATCTCCTCTTTTCAGTATCTCTTCTAATCTTATAATCTGATATACCTTTACTTTGTTGTTCACTATGTTATGCTCCTTCTTGATCTTTGCTTTTGAACAAAATAACCCTCTGTGCATTTTTCTTCAAAATGCAGTTACTTCAACAACTCCTCTTCTACCTCTTGCAGATATAAAATAGGGTTTCGAAGCAATCTAATATATCTATACAAATCTGACAGTGAGATCTAAATCAATGATCAAGATCTGATACCCATACCATGATGGTATTACAATTAATGCTTTCAATGAGTCATGCATAGGATAAAACAATTAAATGCATAACTAACTTTGTATAAAAATATTAAATGCAATTAATGTCAGCCCAAAAAGCTTATACAAGTCGGCCGGAACACTTATCCTTGAAGTTTGTATCATTCCTAAAAAATTTACAAAAAACTGTCTTGCTCGACATTTAACATCTCTGTCTCTACTCGGCTCGACAATATAACTCAAATCGACAATGTAACTAGGCATACTGAAAACTTCTTGGTAATGTTGCTTAGCCTTACATAGTTTTAGCTCAGCCAGAGTGATAGCCAACTAAAACTACCTAATGAGATGACTAAGTGTTGGTCACTAAACATCAACATAACTTAGAGATTAACAATCTCCCCCTTTGATATTAGTGGAAAAAACACTTATCATCACTACTGTACATTTCATCAAAAGTATTGCCTAAGTACACTAAGTACTCCCCCTAGGAATATACTTATACAAAAATTTTACAATTCCTTCAAAAATTATATACAAGTGTACCTTTTCTATACTGATGTATCCTTTCATACTTCTTTACCAACTTCCGTACTAGCTTCCTCCTTCAGTAGTACTAACTTCCTTACTAACTTCCCCCTTGTTTTTATCACAAATTGCTGGTGGGGTTAAGTTGTACTTATCCAAAAATTGCTTATGAAGCTGCAGGGTGGATTCAAATGTTGTATCCCAGCTGTCCTTTGCAACCTTCATAACTTCCAGTTTGATTTCTAGCTCGACAGCTAGACTCACTAAAATTTTTGCAGTGGATAAATTTGCACTAATCTATGATAACTCCTTGGCTTTTGAGAGTTCCTTCTATATTACCTCTAAGTGAGGCAACAAGCTTGTCTGAATAGTTATCAACTTGGCCCTTATGTGACCATCTTTAGCCATAAGCTCAGCTATTCTCCTTTGTGCATTTATCAACTTATTAAAATGTAAAGAACTGGAGGTAGTATCTTTACCTAAAGTATTACTAGTTGATCTCAAATCTAACTGTAGCTTCTCAACAAGCTATAAATTATCCTTTGTAAAAAATTCAACATCACATAATTTCCTATACAAAGAATAAACATTGGCTATCACTTTCTCTAAGGTTTCTACAAGAATAGAAAGTTCAACCTATTTTGTTGCTATCTCTTCTGAGATCTTCTCTAGAACTTTGCTCTCAAATCTTCTTTGGGACCATTGTAGAAGCTTCTCATTGTTGTCTATGTCCTCATCTATTACTTTCTGTACAATGGTGATGATTTGATCTAGGATTGGAGCTTGAGGTGTTTCATCCTCTAGGTCAAAAGCTTTTGTAAATATGTCTTTGATGTCATGCAACACCTACTTTTTCTTTTGTTCTATCTTCATCTCTTCCTGTCTTTTCTTCCTTTTAAGCAATTCTTGAAGAGTCCTTATTTGTTCAAAAGATAACTCATTGGGATCCCATTATGGAATCAAAATTACTTCATCTAATGTTACATCTAGAATCTGTGACTTTTTCTTCAATATTTTCTTCTTCTTCAATTCTGGAGAACTTATGCTCGACAGCATAATATCTTTCCCTTTGACCGTTTCAGTCTCTAATGCCTCCTTCAATTCTATCAATATAGTCTATGGATTCAGCATACCACCAGTTTTGGGACCTATGGGAGTGGATGATGTAGAGTGTGGTAACTCAACCAATACTTGTGCTGCCTCTTCTTCTTTAGGCTTATCAACAACATTTGTTGTTGCTACTCCACTATCTAAAATTGTCTTCACAACCTCTAAAATAGGTGGATCTTGTGAAGTTACCTCTTGTTCAGTTGTTTTCTATTTCCCTTCACTTTGCTAAGTATTTTCAACTTCAATTTTCTCACCAGATGATGTGGACATCTCTTCTTCAGTTTCAACTTCCTTAATAGGCGAATCAGTATCTTTTCCACTCGGCATCTATTGTCCCTTGGCATTCAAATTTCTTGGCTCATCAACTATATAATCCATAGGACTGTTTATAGTTAGATCAACAGTGTTTGTTGCATCTAATGCATCCTTGGTCTTGTCCTATTCAGTGGCAATTTGATCTTTGACTATATGTGGTTCAGGGGTAGTCTTTTCTTCAACTTCTTGTGCCTTTGGCTCGGATGTCCCTTCACTATAATTATTTTCTTTTGGAATGATCAGTCCAAAAATCTCTTTCTAGATCCTTGTGCTTTGTTGTACTACACCTTCTATATCAATCTTCAAAATAATATTTCCTTGAAGTTTTGGTACAAACCTATTCTTGTACTCAATAAATTTGGTTCATTGTTTAGAGGTTAAGTCTAGAATTATTGTGGCTAAAGTTCCTTCTCGGATCTACCTCTTTGTGGCAAGTGCAAATTTCCATTAGCTTGACAAAAGGTCATATAGTTCATTATGCACATGATTTCCTATCTCTGTAGGAGTCAATTTGAAGGTGCTCATCATGTCCAAGAGGGCTTCCTGAACTTTGTGCCTATCTGTTGTTTTTAACTTGTCATATTTGATGAACTTGAATGTTGCTAACCCTGCTGAATTCCTTAAAGTATCACATACCTCATCAATTCTTTCTGGTTTCTTGAATTGAGCTTTAGATATGTTTGAGGGTTCATTAGTTTTTTTCTTCTCCTCATCACTATCTGTTGGCATATTTAATTTCCTCCTTGGTCTCTTTGCTAACTTACTCGACTTAGCCTTTGGAACAACCTTTGCTTCCTTACCAGAAGTACTTTCTACAACTTTTCTCTTACCATAAAATTTTGTTTTCACTTCTACTGGGGATGTGATAGTAGATGCTCTTGTCCTTGGACAATTAGCTGCAACAGGTGTAACCTTAGGTTTGGCTTGGCTTGGCTTGGTTATAATAACAATTGATGGCTTCTTGCCCTTAACTTTCTTTGTAACTTCTTTTGATGCACTAACTTCCTCCTCAGTAGAAATATCCTCACCTTGTCTAGTGGTCAAGCCTAGAGGTGCATCCTTAGGTTCTTCATCACTGCCCAAGCCAACCATTTTCTTCATATTTTTCACTATCTTCTTTCTTTTCCTCTCCATAGTTCCTTCATTCAAACTTCTAGAGATCTTAGCCTTAGCTTCTTCAAAGTTTCCAAACCTCTCTGCAGTGGTGTCAATTGCCTCGGCTAGGAGTGCAATGATGGTGGTTGATGCTTCATCAACATTAATCTCATATGGAAATGGATCTAAACATGTTATTCTAGGAGTTACTGCCTTGATATAAGTATTATTTGTATCAACTAGAAAGCGAATTTCCTCATAGTGTTTCTCCACTAGTGACCTAGGAATCCTAGTCCTTAATCTCATTCTCTTCTTGAATTCTACAAAATAGCTACCCGTAATGCTATTGAAATTGCTACCCAACTTCTCAATACATTCACTAATCTAAACTGTTATGGGCCTATCCTTTTTTCCAAACAATATTTCCTAGTGTAGGAAATGTATCCTAAATTTAGAAGAATATACAAAATAGTAAAGAACCAAAATTACATGATGAGCTCTTAGCCTTTCTGATTGATGCAAGGTTCTCAGCTAACTGTGTCTGTTGTAGCTTGGCAAGATCATGTGTGTGATTCTTCTACACAATTTTCCATGCCTGATCAACTGCTGTATAGGGAACACTCTCCAATCCGCTGGACTGATAAAACTTGTGTGCAATTACCCTTACTCCAAAATCAAGTTCTAGGTCAATAATTATAGAGATAGTTATACCTCTATTATTCCATACTGCTCCAGTGTTCAATGTAATTTCCTCTTTGCTGTTATCCCTCACGGTTCACTTTCCATTCACTACAAGATATCCAGTCACCTGATGAATCATGCTTCTGGTGATCTTGACTGGTCCATTGTCTAGCCACATGCTCATGTCATGAACTCTAATAAGGATAACCTTGATCCATTCATCTTTGAAACCTTGGGGAAAATCTAGGGCACAAGTTAACCCTTTTTCAGCTAAGTGTTTGAATTCTACCTTCAGAACTCCATTTTCACACAATTTGCTGTAGGATTTCCTCAATTCATTATCACCTACTTCTCCAATTTTAACCATATAGCATGATCAAACATCATGAATGATAAGTACCTTGGGAGGAATGGATGAGAGGGCTCCTATTAAATCACTCTTTATCACACTTTTAGGGATGACTCAAAAGTTAATAGGCTCACATTCATCACTCTGAATCAACTAAATTTGTTCTTATTTTGCTTCCATACTCTTGGCTGGTGCGGAAGAACTTGCATCCATAATTTTGAAATTTAGGGTTTGAGATATGGAAAACAGAATACCTCAGCAAGTGATGCTTCACACTATTCACTATTCATTGTTCGCTTGAAGATTGCTGACGACACACTGATGAAATCTCTGTTCCTAGCTCTATTAAGATCAATTCTGCAAATCACTTCAATCGCTTCGTAAATAGTAAAATTGCAAGGTAAAAATGAAATATCAACTATTCATCCTTTATATGCTTCAAAGGGTAAAAGTGGGTGAGCATTAAATGTTTTTCCCATTGATTTAGTGCAAGCCAGCTATTCTCAGATCTAACACAACTTTCATCCCACTTGGCTCACTACACTCGGCCTTCACAAAATTTTTACTTGGCCAACAAAACTTGGCACTTACTAAAGAACTCAGCTTTAGTGTTCATGATAGATGCTCAGCACCTATAGTGCAATTTTCTCATCTCATCATTTTGTCTTCAAATATGTCCTGGTGCATCTTAGCATATGCAAATATGGACTTTTGTACATTTTATGTTAGGAACGGATGTAAGATAAGAATTTTAAATACATTTCCTTACATACCTCTTTCTCTTAGTTGGAGATGATGTGATCACCTGATCCATTGGATTGGGTGACCTTGACTTCATTAGCTTCTCTACTACATGGTTTAAAATCTTAACCCATGTCCTATTCATCTGTTCCCTTATTTGCTCAACAGTAGGAGCAGGTACCCTAGTCTTTCAATCTTTCCTTGTATGACCAATTTTCAGACAATTGTGACAAACTAAGCTTCCATTCATCCAACTTTTGGACTTACCTTTGAAATGTGTCCTTATGCAGTTTTCTGGAACATGTCCGTACTCACCACAATAATGACAACTATGCCATGTACTATAATCCCAATTGTAATGATTGCATTTTCTTGGTGATTTATCTTGTACCTTTTATGTCCACTACTGTTTACCTTTGGATCTGCACTATTATGCTCTATGACCATATTTGTGACAGTTATAACAATTACCATTGAACCTAGGTGTTTTTCTTTCCTTTGCCTTACATTCATGTGCTTGATGTCCAAATTTATTACAATTAAAGAAATAACCATTAAAGTTAGTTTTAGGATTGGAATTACCATTCTTGCTTTGGAATATGTTTGTTGTATGGCCTAGTTTTCCACAGTGGTGACAAACAGGTTTGTTGTTTCTCAACTTAGCATTCCTTCTTTCATCTATCTTAGATGATTCTCCATTTTTAGTGGTTGAATGTTGTTCAGTGTGACCTAATCCAGAAGAGTCTTTAGGTCTTCTTGATGCTTCCACTAATTGTTCAAAGTAACTCATAGCTGTACTCGGATCATTCACTTTGTTATTGATTTCTTTCTCAGATCTCAATTCATCTT
Organism: Thuja plicata; assembly: GCA_018584345.1. NCBI lineage: Eukaryota > Viridiplantae > Streptophyta > Pinopsida > Cupressales > Cupressaceae > Thuja > Thuja plicata. The sequence goes on along the minus strand of MU225900.1, from coordinate 8,421,097 downwards.
TCAATTTACTGTTCTTAGATATAAGATTAACAATCTCCAAGTCTTTCCTACTGATCTCCTGATTCACAAGTAGCAGTTGATTTTCCATGTCTACTTGATTTACTGTGATGGTTTGCACATCATGTGTTCTTTCATCAAGTTTGGTAGTCAGCATTCTCTTGTCTTCTTTTGCCATAGCCTTGTCATCTTCAAATTTCTTTTTGTGTTCAACAACTTCATACATCCTTATTGATTGGGCTTGTTCCTTTTTCAAGTTTTTGACTTCTTCACATAGTGCACTGTTCTTTTCTAGTAGATCTGCTATTGCTACATCACTCTCAATAGAATCTCCATTCTGAAATAGATTTTTGGTGTCCTCTTCCTGATAATGAGTGTCATTAATCTATTTAGACAAATCTTTTCTTGCAGCCAAGGACTTCTTTAATTCCTATCTTGCAGAATCAAGCTGTTGTAGTACTAGATGAACATCAATCTTTTGATTCTTAATGACTTTACCCATCTTGTATATTTCCATTTCAAGATCTGTATTCTGAAGCTGATTATAACCTTTTAGAGAACTAAGCTCTGATACCAATTGTTGGAAATACAATAATGGGAAAGAAATATACTGAGAGGGGGCAGGGGGTGAATCAAATCTTCAAATATAAATACTTAAAACAAACTGATAACACATTCATACATAAATGAATCTAATCTAATCTTAGATAGCATCCACACCATGGAATAAGTAACACATAACACAATAACTTGGTAACCCAAAAACCCAAATAGGTAAAACTGGGGTGGGGAGGACACCCACAAAAGTCTCCACTACTGCAGTAATAAAGTGTACCTATTAAGGTTACAATGTTTGATTACAAAATGTAATCTACCCTATTAGAGGTCTGCTCTATTAAAATATTTAGATCATTACAATCTACCTTGTTAAAGGATTTAAACTTACAACGAAGTAAGCACTTTGTTAAGAGGTAAATAAAGGCCTGCTAAAACCACTCTGTTAAGAGATTTTCACCTAATATAATGATTAAAAAGTCTCAATTATTGATCCTTTGATATGCACTTTGATGATGATTACGGATCTCCTCTTTTCAGTATCTCTTCTGATCTTATAATCTGATATACCTTTACTTTGTTGTTCACTATGTTATGCTCTGCTTGATCTCTACTTCCAAACAAAATAACCCCTTGTGGATTTTTCTTCAAAATGTAGTTACTTCAAAAACTCATCTTCTACCTCTTGCACATACAAAATAGGGTTTTGAAGCAATCTAATATATCTATACAAATCTGACAGTGAGATCTAAATCAATGATCAAGATCTGATACCCATACCATGATGGTATTACAATTAATGCTTACAATGAGTCATGCATAGGATAAAAAAATTAAATGCATAACTAACTTTGTATAAAAATATTAAATGCACTCAATGTCAGCCCAAAAAGCTTATACAAGTCAGCCAGATCACTTATCCTTGAAGTTTGTATCATTCCTGACAAATATACAAAAAACTGTCCTGCTCGACATTTAACATCTCTATCTCTACTCGGCTCGGAAATGTAACTCAGCTTAGAAATGTAACTAGGCATACTGAAAACTACTTGTCAATGGTGCTCGGCCTTACATAGTTTTAGCTCGGCCACAGTGATAGCCAACTAAAACTACCAAATAAGATGACTTAGTGTTGGTCACTAAACATCAACATAACTTAGAGATTAACAAGAATATACATATGGGAGAGAGTAGCATAAGATGAATTAAGATGACTTGAGAGAGATGTAACCTGTAAGGGAGAGAATATCCAAAGGGAGAGATTACATTTGAAATATCCATAATTACTATCAAAAGAGAGAGAAGTATCATAAGGGAGAGATGACTTAATTGATGTCAAAAGAAAAAGAGATGATCAAGGAGAGGAACAGTCAAAGGGAGACACAACATCAAAGAAGTGATTCTACATCAAAGGGAGATAGAGAATTAGAAGCTATTACATCTATCTAGTAAGGTATTGAATATTGAAAAAACCACTCTGCAAGATACAAATCTAAGCTATATGAGCTTACTGGGAGCCATACATTTGTATTGGTTATAGAAAAATAAATTTGGTAGATTGATGAAATACAACTGATATATTTCATATTGTATTAGTAGTAATGTACTGTGTTGCCATCAATTCCAAAGGGAGAGATTGATGAACTATGACTGATTGAATGCTTGAAAATATTAAGTTGATGATTACCAAGATACAGAAAGCTAATGCAAGACATTAAATCAATTATTGTATTGCATTGTCATTGATGTCAACTCGATATAATCTCATTGGTTATATACATAGTGTCAAATACTTCAAAGAACCAGAGAGATAAATGTTATGTTATTAGTAATGCATTAAATTTTAGTATGCACTAAGTGACAACAAATGTCAATGGACAGTGCACCCTGATGGATAGAGAACCTTGAGAGGAAAGTCACAGTGATATCCGAGAAAGAAACCCAAGCAAGAATTACCGATGAGAAGAATAAAAGTAACCTGATAAGAACTTCAGAGTGTTGCTTGGCGGAAAAAAACCCTAACAGAGATGCCCAAGGAGACCTGAAGTGTTGACTGACCTAACAAAGAGTTAAACACTGAAAAAAACTAAAGTTCACAAATGAAAAAAGACTTAGCTAGAAAAGAGCTATATATGGAGTTAACTAGTTGTTAAATTTTTTTCATCAACAAGTTAAAATCTAGAGATAAGTGAGAGTTTTAAACTTTTTATTCTAGTTTTCAAATAGAAATCTATGGTATAAAATTGAAGTAAATCTTTAAAGCAAGAAAGGTGAGATTTCCATATCACATCGAGAACAAGAAAGACTGAAACCTAAAAATGGTGAAATCATGTATATAAAGAGACAAGATAATTCATTATGAATTAGGGAGTAAATAGAAAAGAGGATGCTTAAGAGAAAATGATGAAGGAAGAAGACTTCATACAGTACTGATCAATCAAGCTAAAGAACATAGCTAAATATTTATGCAAACATTGAGCAATAGTGAAGCACAACATGACCAAGCAGAAAGAAGTGGAGCAAAGGTATTGAAATGGGACATTTATCAAAAAGGTATTATGAGCTTAAAATAGATCTGAATATCTGCAAGATTAAGTTGTTTATATGAATAGATCATATATTGTTTCAGTTTAACCATTGGATCAGAAGGTCTCTTAACCGAGCAGGACTTAACAATCCTTTACATATTGAGATACATCACAAGGAGTATCAAAAGGTTAATTCATGAAGATAGCAAAGGAAAATGCCAGATATCAAGTGATTAACTATTACTGATAAATCATCTAACATGGTCACACTTAATAGTGTGTTTGTAACCTTTAACAAGGTTGGCTCTTCACCAAGCTCACTTCAGAACAGTGAAAATTTTGGGTTACGGGTCCCAAGTGGTTTTCCCCTTAATAAGGTTTCCACATTAAAAATATATGTGTTTATGAGTCATTAATTTAGTGTTTTTCTTTACACATAACTAATCTAGATTAATCAATAAGCATTAAGTTATTTATTGCATTTTGGTAAAAGCTAGAAAAGGTTAAACTGCTATTCGGTAAATCTTAAGAAAAGGGATAAACAATGATCTCCGAGCAGTATTTAATTGATATGATTATTTAAGGGCATAACTATTGAAGGAATAAAGATAACTAGAGATATAAAATTATGGTATAAAGTTTTGGATTATTTTTGAGGTCATTGATTCACCCCCCTCTTAGTTATTCTAACACATTTATGTCTATTTAAAGACAATTCTTGATAGTTACAAACCATTCATCTACTCCATGACCTTTCATATTCTATTTGGTATTTTCATTACAAATGTCATATAATACGTTTTGAATACATTGAATACATTACAATATAGTTTAAGAAATGGTTCCATGAAGTTCTAAATGACTTAGATATATCAAGATTCTTATAATGATCAAATGTTGAGATGCCCCTGCACCATACTCCCAAGCTTTAAAATTTTCCATGTCCCATGGAAATTATTTGGTGTGAATTTGAACAAGCTTTGCCTCTTCATCCTTATCACTACATCGATGCTTCCACTGCTTCCTTTTTCTCTGTCAGATGACTCCCATCAATGGAGCTTATATTTTTTCCTTTATGGTTCTTTTTCCATTCCAGAGTCAACTCCTTCATGCTTCATCACAACCATTTTCCTTCATGCCTCTCTGCCAAGTCTATTGGCTATGTCTTTATTTTTCTTCCTAGAGATTGGATTAGAGGCTCACGGTCTTTCAACATTCCAATAATAGTAAAAACATCAACTTTAACTTATATTTCACAATTAATCTTTGATTCATCTCACCCAAAGTTGATTTATATTCACTGATCCTTTTCATACCTTTCGTGCCCGGTTCCAACTCGAGCAT
>MU225900.1:8381776-8401319 GCA_018584345.1 Thuja plicata | reverse complement strand
AATGCAATGAAAGAAGAACTAGATCAGATAATCAAGAATGACACATGGGAATTGGTTCCTAGACCAAGTGATAAAAATGTGATCGAAACAAAGTGGATTTTCAGAAACAAAATGAATGAAGAAGGTATAGTAATAAGAAACAAAGCAAGATTAGTATGTAAAGGATATGCGCAGAAAGAAGGAATAGATTACACTGATACATTTTCCCCTGTGAGTAGACTGGAAGCCATAAATTTTTTTTTGGCATATGCAACAATAAAAGACTTTAAAGTTTATCAAATGTATGTCAAATCAGCCTTTTTGAATGGTGAATTAAAAGAAGAAGTCTACATAGAATAGCCTAAAGAATTTAGCCTTTCAAATAGACCAGACATGGTATGCAGACTAAATAAAGCACTCTATGGACTCAAATAGGCCCCAAGAGCGTGGTATGAAAGATTAGATGGATATCTCACCAAGATTGGATTCAAAAAAGAAGTAGCAGATTACAATTTGTTCATAAGAGAAACACTTGATGGATTACTATTAGTTGCCATATTTGTTGATGACATTATCTTTGGAGGTAATGACAAGCTTAGTAAAGCATTTGCAAAAGAAATGCAGAATGAATTTGAAATAAGTATGATTGGTCCTATAAAATACATCTTAGGATTGAATGTAAAGAAAACAGATAAAGGAATATTCATCAACCAGTCAAAATATGTGAAGGAAATATTGAAAACCTTCAAGATGGAGGATTGCAAGCCTGTATGCACTCCTATGATCACAGGAAGTGAAATTTCAAAAGATGATGACTCCATAGAAGTTGATAAAACATTGTACAAATCTATGATTGGAAAGCTTATTTATCTAACTCAATCAAGACCTGACATATCTAATGTAGTTGGAATTGTTGGAAGATTTGTAGCTAAATCCAAGCATAATCACTTAATGGAAATCAAGAGGATATTCAGATATCTTAAGGGAACTATAGACTATGGTTTATGGTATCCTAAATCAGAGAATACACAACTTCATGTGTATACTGATGAAGATTGGGCAGGTTGTATTGATGACAGAAAGAGTACTTCAGGAGGGGCAGTATTTCTCAGAGAAAAGTTGGTATCTTGGACAAGCAAGAAGCAAAACAATATTTCTCAGTCAACAGTAGAGGCATAATATGTTGCAGTAGCACTAAATTGTACAACAGTTATTTGGATCAAATAGATGGTTAAAGACTTTGGTATTCAGGTTGACTATCCTATTGTTATTTACTATGACAACACCAGTACTATTAACATGTCTGAGAACCCTATAATGCATGCAAAGACAAAAAACATAGAGATCAAGTATCACTTTCTGAGAGAAAAATTTGCAGACAAAGAAGTGACATTGGATTATGTACACACAAAAGATCAACTAGCAGACATTTTCACGAAGCCTTTAGCAAAAGATACTTTTGAGTATCTAAGGGATAATTTGGGAGTCATTCCCTCTCCTAAGTTTGATTAGAAAAAGTAGCAAGTACATCAGTCCTGTGTGACTGATGAATGGTTGACTACTCTACTTCTGGAGTAGTACCTGTGCAGAATGGTTTATGACACCCTTTGCCATTGATGTCAATGGGGGAGTATGTACCAGTAAAAACAAGACAAACAAGGAACACATACAAGCAGCTTATACTATGGGGGAGTAAAGGAACACAGTAGGGAAGTATGACAATGGGGGAGTATTCAGAGAATACACAGTACATGAAACTGCAGCAGTATAGATGAATCTTTGTTAAGGATATTCAGAAGATTGTAAAAGAAAGAAGACACCTTGAACATAAGTTGTTTTTATATCATATGTTTCTATCAATGCCAAAGGGGGAGATTGTTGGAGATTTGATTCTGAACAGTTGAATGATTGTATGTTTGTCATTGATGACAACATATAATACACAGTAGTACTTCTATATGTACTTATCAATATGATGACATGAAGAACAGCATGGATAGATACATGTTGTGGACATGTTTACTATGCTATGTTCATACACACAGACTCAGATATGAAGTTTCAGTAAAGATATGTAATTCTATTATTGACAGTTACAGTTCTAGAGGAATAACGGTTTAAGGCCGACGTATGTAATGTGTTGATCGAGTTGAACCTATCTTTAGGATATGTGTGTGTATATTCATGATTAGTTATGAGTTTTTGATATTAATCTAAAGGTGCCAAACATATTTCAAGAAGATTACAAAGTTATGATTAATTTGGTGAAACTGACTTAGTGAAGTGACGTGTCTGTTCAGCATTGACTTGCGCGGTTGTAATTATGCTTGCGTGCTTAGTAGAGCTGACAAGGATGTTATTAAGAGTTTTCTAACAAGTCCCATGATCTCATAATTGGATTATGTATTTATACAAGGTCATTTATGATAAGAAGAGTTACGAAAGCCAGAGATTGAAAAGCAAAGCAGAGTGTTGATGCAGCAAAGCTATATTTATCATATGTTGATAATATAGATGTTTATGTTGAAGAATTCAGAATATAGATTAGATTTTTATATTGCTTTACAAGAGGTTAAAGCATCAACGCATAAAAGGAACTGATCAGACAAGCAGTGTCACAAACAACAGTTCATCTTGTTGATATAGTGTGTATCAAATAACCGGAAGGTTGTAGCCTTCACCACTTGGATAGTGAGTCATTGGACAGTGAGTCCTCCACCCCTAACAGGGTTACATGTAAAAGACTCCTAATAGGGTTTGACCCTTAACCAGGTCAACTATACTACTACATTGAATTATACAACTCCTAATAGGGTTGAAGAATCTTTTAACAGGGATTACTATAAATAGTATAGTTCTTTGTGGGTAATAATTCCCACCAGGGTTTTTACCATTTGGTTTCCCCATAACCAAATTGATGCGTTATGTAATGTGTTATCTGAATGTGTATTTACTTTGTATCAATCTGGATTAATAAGTACAAAAGATTTAAAGTTGTAGATAACTGATTCACCCCCCCCCCTCTTAGTTATCTCTGAAGTATTCTAACAGATTAATGATTTTGTAGAAAAATGTGAAGAGAAGAGTAGTAAAGAGCCTGAAGACTACAAGAACTTTGTGTATCATGAACATGATACTATACCTATGACTTGAGCAATGGTGATTGGCTGCAGAACTTTCCACCACTAAATATACTAGCACAAACTATGCAACCTGAGCTGTTGGTAGAAGAGGCTGAGTCACACATAGAGGGAAGCGGGTCTTAGACAGTGGAACCTGATTCACAGATAGTGGAACCTAAGTATCAGATAGAAGAATAGGAAAGAATTTTTTAGAATGATAGGTGTAGTGTATTGTATCTAGAATAAAGGATCCAGTACTTTCAAAATATGTTATAAGGCATCATGCACCTAAGAAAATAATTGGAGATCAGACAGAAGGTGTAATTACAAGGAACAAACTCAAAGGTACATGTTTAATAAGTGAATTTGAACCTAGAATTGTTAAAGATGCATTTAATGATGAAATCTAGATAGAGGAAATGAATGAAGAAATTGAGTAGATGGACAAGAACAAAACTTGGGCCCTTGTGCCTAGGCCAGAGGACAAGAATGTGATTGAAACCAAGTGGGTTTTTAGAAATAATATGAATGAAAATGGTAAAGTTTGTAGAAATAAGGCCAGACTAGTTTGTAAAGGATATGCTCAAGAAGAGGGTATTGCTTATGGAGAAAATTTTTCTCCTATTGCAAGAATTGAAGGAGTCAGAACTCTTCTTGCATATGTTGTACATAAAGGATACAAAGTATATAAAATGGATGTGAAATCTACATTTATGAATGGAATCCTAGAAGAAGAAGTCTACGTTGAACAACCTGAAGGATTTTTTGATCCTAGCAGAAGGAATATGGTTTTGTAGTTGCACAAAGCATTGTATAGACTAAAGTAAGCACCCAGAGAGCCTAGTATGAAAGACTGCATAGCTATCTTATATTTAGTAGATTTTAGAGAATCAATGATAATAGTAGCTTGTACATCAAAGAAGGACCACAAAACAAAATACTGTTAGTAGAAATATTTGTTGATGATAAATTATTCACTAGTCATGATGACCTATGCAAAGCATTCTCTATAGCTATGAGTAAAGAATTTGATATGTCTATGTTTTGTGAGATCAAATTCTTTGTTGGATTAATAGTACATCAAATGAAGGATGGTATCTACATTAGTCAATCAAAATATATCAAGGAGATAATTAAGAAATTTGGTATGGAAGATTCCAAACCTATTGGAATACCCATGTGTACTGAACATAAATTATCTAAGGATGATGATTCAAAAGAGGTAGATCACACCAACTACAGATCCATGATTGGAAAATTACAATATGTTATTCACACCAGACTTGATATTGCATTGGCAATTGGTATTGTTGCAATATTTTCAGCTAATCCTAGAGACAATCACCTAATGGCAATGAAAAGAATTCTTAGATATATAAAGGGTACTGAAGACTATGGTTTATGGTATAAGAAAGGTGGAAACTTTGATTTAAAGGAATTCACTAATGCTGATTGGGCTTGAAGTGTCGATGATAGAAAAAGCACCAGTGGTGGAGCTTTCTTTCTTGGAAAGAGGTTAGTGTATTGGACTAGCAAGAAAAAAAGTTGTATCTCTCAGTCTACAGTAGATGGAGAATATGTTGCTACAACAGTGAACTATTCAAACATCATATGGATGAAGAAGTTGTTGTTAGGAGTGAAGGAAGAAGTAAAAGAATCAGTTATTATCTACTACGACAACACCAGTTCCATTAACATTTCAAAGAATCCTATGACGCACACCAAAACAAACCATATAGAAATAAAGTATCATTTTTTGAGGGAATTGGTATAGAGTAAAAAAATGTTGGAATATGTGAATACCAAAGAACAAGTTGCAGACATATTCATCAAACCTTTACCCAAGGATGCATTATTGTATCTTAGAGGAAACCTAGGGGTGCTTTCCCCAACTAAAGCTCACTAAAATACAACTTAGTGATACATCAACCTGAGCAACAGTGAAGATCTATCAAGTTGATGTAGGTACATCAGAGCACATTGCTGATGAATTAGTACATTCAGGTACATTAAAATTACAAAGTGAAATAGTATTGAATATTTCTATTTAGTATATGAGAAGATGGATTCTTATAAAATAAAGATAAGCAACTTATGGAGTCTTTGGCATCTGTTGTCAAAGAGGGAGAGTTCTCTATAATACATAAGAATAAGACAAAAGAGGGAGAGTTTGCTAAAACACAGAAGATAACACAGTAAGAGGGAGAATTTGATGTTAGAGGGATTTTTTGGATGAGAATTAGGATGAAGCTAAGGACATTAAAGAAAAAAAAAATTTTCTCTAGAATTCTTTGTATTATGACATGTGTTTCCATCAATGCCAAAGAGGGAGATTGTTGAAGGCAATTGTTCAATTGTGTATTGTCTTTGATGTTACACATGTATATACACTTATGTAGTGATGTTACACAAATGTCTACATTCAGAATGGGTATAGTTGGTGAATAGAATGAGTTATTTTTAGTGTTTACCAAGTTCATTCAGGTATTGAAGAAGTTCAGTGTTGACAGAGTCACTCGAGAATTTCAATCATGCTCGGGCATTTAGTGGCAGCCGACTAAAAATTATTTACATTCTATAATTAATTGATTATATGAGGCCGACTGAATTCTTATTTATTATTTAGAAGTATATTCAAGCCGACTTGATAGGGCTTATCATATATATGAAAGGTCAAGTTTGGATTGAATGTGTGTAAGTAGAGTAAGTACAAAAGCAGAAGTTTGGAATTCCGTAACATGAAGAGTGAAGGAGAAATGAGATAGGATTCTGATTGAGTATAGATCACTCGGAGCTGCAATAGAACATATGATCAGAAAGGATCTAGTCATAATCAGAATAGAGATCTCAATCATCAAAGACAATTGCTTACACATACAGGTCGATTCATTGTTACTTTCTAACAATTTTAGCAGTGTTCTCAAATCTCTTAACAAAGTAGAATTAACAATCCTTTTTGTAAATCCTCTCACAAGGTAGAATTTCTATGTTGAAGTTTTGAAGACCTCTAACATGGCCACTCCTCATAGGGTGATTAAATACTTTAACATGGTCACACCTAACAGTTTGTTATTGTAACCTTTAACAAGGTTGGCTCCTAACAGGGCTCACTTCAGAAGAGTGAAAAATCGTAACTCATTAAATTGGTGTTTTTTCCCATATTGGGTTTCCACGTTAAATCTTGGTGTCACCTGTGTATATTTTATTTATTTCATGCTTTATGTTTCTGAACTTAATCACTAAATTATAATTGCAATGGATATTATAAAGATTGCTTTCACACCCAAGTTACAGAAGAATATCTTAATTGACCAAGTAATAGTGTTAAATTATTTAAGACATCTAAGGGACAAAATATTTTTTTTGGAGTAATTGATTCACCCATCCCCTCTGAGTTACTTATCTCATTTCCAATAGTGCATGACCAATTAAATTGTTGTGTAGACATTGATATGGAAAACTTTGTTCTTGATGAAATTAAGCCACAAATGAGAAACACTGACCCAATTGTTGATGAATTGTTGTTGCAACAAGATGGATTGTGGCATATGTATTTTGATGGAGGGTTCTCAAAAGAAAGTTCTAGATCTGGTGTGTTGTTCATTTCCCCATCAGGTATTACATTTAAATACTCTTTTTTGTTGGCCTTTCATTTCACCAACAATATAGCTGAGTATGAGGCATTGATATTAGGAATAGATATTTCCATTAAGCATGGAATTAAGTGTTTTAAAGTTCATGGAGATTCCCAACTGATCATAGCTCAGATCAGGTCATGGTATGCTACTAAAGATGACAGGCTAAAATTGTATAAATATGCAGTATGGGACAAGCTAGGGTTCTTTGATTATTTTAACATTCTTTTGGTAGAAAGATCAAATAAAATAATGGTAGAATTTCTTGGTAATGTTTCTCTAAATAATAATGATGTTACTCTGGCTAGCATATCTGTGATATCTGAGGGTATGTGTAGGATCATGGTATGTCAAAAAGTGGTGATGTGAAAAAGAAGTCCTGATTGGTAGACTGATTCAAAAATAGCTATAACTTTCAAATGGTGTATCTTTTTTTAAATATGAAACATGTGTCACATTCTATGCTTTGCCTACTACAATAAAAAAAAAAATTCAATTTGATGAAGTTTAGACTAATTTAAGGTGGTCAGACACGAGAGTTTTTATATTGTGGAAATGTTGTAGAAGAAAAATCATGATTAATTATTTACTTTGAAAAAAATTACAAAAAAAATATGAGTCACATCCAGACATTAATCTAATACTTATATCTAGAATCTAGTAAAAAAATATTATCATTTGATTGTGTTTAAGGTGGTCAGACATACGCCTACTTCTTATCTTTTTAGTCCTAATTGATAGAATGGTGGAAAAATAGCTATAACTTGCAAATAGTATAACATTTTTAAAATCCGAAACATGAGTCACATTCTATGCTTTTCCTACTACAATTAAAAACTAAAAAAAATTCAATTTGATGAATTTTAGACTAAGTTAAGGTGGTTAGACACGAGATTTTTTATATTCTGCAAAAGTTGAAGTAGAAAAATCATAATTAATTATTAACTTGGAAAAAATTTACAAAAAATATGCATCACATCCGAAAATGAGTCTACTACTTATATCTATAATCTTGTAAGAAAATATAATCATTTGATAATGTTTAAGGTGGTCAAACATACACCTTATTCTTATCTTTTTCTTGAAATTTTCATACTATTGCATTGAAATTTGAAATTTCACCATACAAAATATTTTTTCTTTAAAGAAGGGATAGTAGCTTAGAAAATAGATTCAATTTTCTACATATTCCCTTCTTTCACATTTTTGATATAAGATTGATAACTTGTCCAGATTTTTACATCAACTTTCCTAACCCTGATTTTCTAAATTTTTATTGCCACTTAAGGCCTAGTTTTGCATACCATGATCCTGCACATACCCTAGAAATAAAAAATAGACCTAGAGTTCCAAACAATGTTCATAACTAGTAATTCTTTGACGATGATGATGACATCATTATGTTTATTCAATGTATAGATCAGTATGATGTCCAGAAAATTGACTGTGATTCTTTAGTAGCAATTGTAGATGGCAAGGAAAGTATTTTTGATCAAGAAATTGTTCATCTAGAATCTAATAATATTCCTCATGGATTAGTTGAATTGGAGGGCATGTTTAGTATAAATGATAATTATATGACTCAGAAATCCAATGCTAAAATGGAAGATTTGGAAGAGATAAATCTGAGATCAGAGACATCTCCTCACTTGGTTTATATTGGTAAAAGTTTGAGCAAAAATGTGAGATTAAATCTGATAAGGTTACTAAAGAGATACAAGCATGTTTTATTCCTGGTATTATGAAGACCTAAAATATTATAGAGAAGACCTATTCCAATATGATATCCCCTTGAAAGAATATTTTAAACCATTTAAACAAAAGCAGAGGCCCATCAATCCACTATTGGCCGTTAAAATGCAAGTAGAATTGATGAAGCTGAGAGATGTAGACATTATTGAACCAATGAGACATTCATCATGGGTTTCAAACTTGGTCCTAGTAAGGAAAAGAATGGGGACATTAGGTTATGTGTAGATTTTATAAATTTAAATGTAGCTTCACTGAAAGATAATTATGGGTTACCCAACATGGAAGATATGCTGCAAAAGGTAACTGAATGTGATTTACTCTCAATGATGGATGGGTTCTCAGGTTACAACCAAGTGTTAGTAAAATAATTTGAATAATGTAAGACCATTTTCACTACCCCTTGCGGAACTTATGTCTATGCCCACATGCCTGTTGGTTTGAAAAATGTAGGGGCAGCTTTCTAGAGAGCAATGGATGTGGCCTTTAAAGATCTCATAATTTTTCTCATGGTATTTTATCAGGATGATTTGAATTATTTTCTCAAAAAGGGATGAAGATCACTGCAATCATCTAGAAAAGGTGTTTATTAAAGCTATAGAATATGGAGTTTCATTAAACCTAAAGAAATGTCAGTTTTTTGTCACAGAAAGAAAGCTTCTAGGGCATATAGTATCAAAGGAAGGGGTAAGAATAGACCCAAAAATGGTAGAAGCTATCTAGAAGGTGCATTCTCCTAAGAATCTAAAAGGAGTGCAGTCTTTTATAGGAAAGATTAATTTTGTCAAAAGGCTCATTGCCAATGTTGCTGAGTTGGCAAGCCCATGGTCAAATTGTTAAAGAAGAATGTGAAATTTGAATGGAACCAACAGACACAGTTGGCATTTAAAAAAATTAAACAATCCATTAAAGAAGCTCTTGTCCTAATATCCCCTGACTATACTAAGCCTTTCTCCCTATTTACATTTGCATATTTTCATACTATTTCTGCAATTCTATTGCAAAAATTTGAGGAAGGGTTTGAACACCCTATTGCCTTTTTCAGCAAGTCAATGCAAGTAGCTGAGTTGAGTTATCAATTGATGGAGAAACAAAATTATGCCCTGGTAAAATTAGTTAAGGCATTTAGGCCTTATTTATTGTGTGGAAGAGTAAATGCTTATGTACCTCATGTGGTAGTGAATGATATTTTGGTCCAAAGTGAAGTAACCGGTGAAATATGCAAGTGGATCAACATAATCCAAGAATTTAATTTGGAGATCCATATTACCAAACTTGTAAGGGGACAAGGACTAGAAAAGGTGATGATAGAGGAAAATATAGATCGAATTCTAGTGAATAATCTTGATATTTGTGGGAAAGTTGTAAAAAGTATTGAAACATTGTATACTTTCTAAGGAATGCTAGTTGTCCAGAGAATTTAAATGATAACCAAAGGAGAAGTATAAGATTACAAGCTCATAACTATGTTTTATTGCATGGTGACTTATTTTGGAAGAACAAAGATGGAGTGTTTCTACTATGTCTTGATAAAGGACAATCAGAAAAGATCTTGGATAAAATGCATTCTAGAATATGTGGAGGGCATTACTCAACTAGAGCAAGAACTCATATGATTTTGAGGTCTGGGTATTATTGGCCTTGTTTGTTTAAAGATTCTTATGCCTTTATTATGAAGTGTGAACCATGTTAGAGGTTCTCTAGCAAAATGAATTTTTCAGGTACCTTATTGCTAAATCATGTAGTTGCAGAAGCCCCTTTTTCTATGTGCAAAATAGATTTCATTGGAGAATTTACAGAGAAATCAAGTGGAGGACACAGTTAGATTTTGGTTGCTACTAATTATTTTACCAAATGGGCTAAGGCAATTTCAATTAAAAAAGATACAAGTGTAGTAGTGACTAATTAACAAATGGATAATGTCATCACTAGGTTTGGTGTCCCTGTCAAACTAATAATGGACAATGCAATGTATTTTAGATCAAAAGAGTTCACAGATTTTTTTTAATGAAATGGGAGTTGTACTATCATATTCATCCCCATACAAACCTCAGGCCAATAGTCAAGAAGAATCTAGTAATAAGAATATCCTGCAAATTTTCAAAAAGACCCTGGAAAATAAAAAAAGAGTCTGGCATGCAAAGTTAAAACTTTCCTTGTGAGAAGATAGGATTACTATGAAAAAACCAACAGGGAAGTCTCCTTTTGAATTAGTATACGGTATACAGTCCAGAATGCCTATAAACAACTTTCTCCTTGTTTATAAGTTTACTCAAGAAGAAGGATTGGAAATCTCTGAACCAATACAAGAAAGAAAGATACAATTGGTATAATTGGATGAAATAAGTAGAGATAGTCAAAAAGATAACATGAGATTATAGAAAAGGATGAAATATATTTTTGACAAAAGAGCTAATGAAAGAAAATTCCAGCCTGGTGACTTGGTACTCCAATGGAATGCTAGGGAAGAGGATAAAGGAAAACATAAGAAATTTGAATCTTTGTGGTTGGGTCCTTTTATCATCAATAAGAATTTTGGAAGGGATTCATATCTTCTCAAGAATATGAATGATGAAGAATAGGAAGTTCTAGTGCATGGAGAGTTTCTAAAAAATTTATTCAATTTCTTCAACTATTTTCCCTTGCATAGTAGTATTATATGATATGTACAGGTGTGTTTCTTTCCCAGTTGTGTGTTTTCTTTTGTTCTAGGTTAGGGAGGTTTAGGTCTTCTTTCTAGACATCTATAATCCTTTCTATGAATTTACATTAAATCATCCTCAAAGAGAGCCACTGTTGGATATATTTATTATTTTTGGGTCTTGTTACAAAAATTTTGTTCCCAGCGTCAGATTGTGTCCTAAAATGTCAAAATGTGTTCAGGTATATGTGCAATTTTTCCTACAAAAGGTTAAAATCCATGCATGATGATAAAAGGATACATGAAACCCTAGATCCTAGGTCATTTGTGTCCTTTCCAGGCAAAATACCCTAAGTCTTTGTAAGCTTGTTATTTTTTTTTCAAGTTACTTTATCGTTCACTTAAGTGACATTGGCCCATGAGTTTTATTTTTATGTCTAAAGTAGGGTCACTTTACAACTTGAAAGGTTAGGTTTCATGTCTTTTAAGTTAAGTGGGTCCTTTTATTTTTATTCTCCTAGGTCTGATCTCTTTAATTTTTCCTAAGTGTGAGTATTTACGGCCTCTTAAAAGATTGTATCTTGTATCACGCGAATTATTTTTGATCTACGCTTGTTGTATTCCCTCAAACTGAAGATGCTGTTAATCTATCATCGAAGGGAACATGACAAGCATCCACCTATCTCTGGTGGGTCTAGCCTCTATTATAAAGTGGTGATAAAGTACCTGCAAGTCTGATTTAATCCAATAGTCATTGCATTGCCGTAAGTTCAAAGATGTGATTGATCTACTTCACAAGGGAACACAACTAAGTGACACATGTCCATTAGGACCAAACAAGGTTAGAAAAGTCAACATAAAGTAGATGCAAGTCATTCTTAATCAGACGGTTGTTGTATTCCCACAAGCTAAAAGATGTGCAGGATTGATCTCTTAAAGCAATGCGACTGAGTGACGCATGTCTCTGGTGGGCCCGATGTAGCGTTAACAGAGTTAATAAATTTGTTGCAAGTTATTTTTTATCTAACAGTTGTCATATTCCCTCAAGATTAAGATGTAGTTAATCTATCATCCAAGGGAATGTGAAAAGCTGCCACGTGTCTTCACCGGGAGTCGGGAGCTATGGTTAGTAAAAGGGATAGTTAAGTAAACTGCAGACAGGTTAACTTCAATCAGATAGAGGTCGTGTTGCCTTAGACTAAAGATGATGTTGATCTATCTATCAAGGAAACATGATGACCCATCATGTATCTTCTAGTGGTGGTGATTTTTATTAATAAATGTTAACTACAGGATGCAACAATAAGTGTTGAGATCGACAGTTAGGGTTTAAACTAAAAAGGTAAAATTGTCTGAGTCATTGGGTCATGAATTTTCAAATGCATTGGAAGTAATGAAAAGGTGTGTGGATGTCACCACAAGAAGTAAATTTTGAAGCCTAGTTGAGATAGTGTATAAGTTTTCTATCAAATCTCGAAAGGCCAAAATTAACGAAGTATTTCAAAGTGGAGCTGAGTGGTGGAAATTTGCTATCTATGTCTAGAAATTATAGAATAGGTAAGCTTCTTATGAAAATATATTCCCAAGCACTTGCTAATTAAATCAGTATTAATTTTGGTGTATAAATTGATTTCCTACATATGAATTTGTTATCTATCTGTTTAGAAACCCTAGTTTCAAATGCCACTAAGAAGAGAGATTTTGCGAGAGATAGATTACCTAAAAATAAATGTATATAAAGATCTTTTGCAACAATTAGATGAATCCACTAATGAGGCTTTGAAGGTTAAATAATTGGTGCCAAAATTTCTTTGTTTGAAAGTAGGAGAGGGTTTATGTGATAGGGGAAGGTGGGCACAATATGCCAAGACTAGTGTAGCTGGTTTGGACCTTTTCAAATTAGCCTTTAGTTACACAAATTCCTCTACTTGAGATAGCAATATATGGAAAATTGATGTGGTAAAATTAATGGTCCCTGGTGTTTTCATGGACATAGATATATTAGTTCAAATTGAAAAGAAATATGATAGTACTTCTAGGGTTGTATGGGATGATAATTATAGAGCATTGGTGAGCATTAAATTGAAGAGATAAGGGAAGTGTTCAATTTGAATGATCCTTTTGTCCAGGTGGATGATATTGATATTGACCTTTTAAAGAAATTGTATGGAGCTCAGAGAGATTACCTCAGAAATGGTCTATTGAAGGAATATGTTAGCAAAATAGGAGGTCTAATTGTAATAGGCCCCAACACACCTGAATCCTTCAAATTGGATTATTTCACCTCAAGAGAAAAAAATAATGTATAGCACCATGTGTTACATTTTTGGAGAGGATAAAGAAACAATAATGCTCATTCATTACATGTCTATGATGGTGCAAATCCTCTACTCCCATATGTCCATTATTTTTTATTTTTCCACCCATCTTTCTTAATTGATTAATCATGGTTTAATAGGGATAAAAAAGGCCAAGGTAACAAGACCCTTTGGATGGTATTCTATGCTCACGCACATGACCTTATTCAAGAATGATGACTATTTTGGAGAGGAGATGGAATTAATGAGATTCAAGGATAATGAAGAGATTCCAATTCAATTATGGAATGCAAATACATCATGGGATAGAAAGGAGGCTAGTTACATAACCTTTGATAGGTACTTTGCTTCCAGGCTCAAAGCCTTGTTGTCTTTTGAAAACCCTAGGATTCCTAAAGGTTTATTGAGTCTATTGAGACCAAAGGAGTTTTCTCTATCTTTACAAATAGAACACAATTGGGGTGATGTTATTTTATACCTTGTTTCAATTGTATTTAGAGTATATGGTTTTAGAGGAGTGCCAAATATACTACCTTATTAGGGTCCTCTTAAAATAGGAATTGCAGAGATACTCAAATAAATTGGGGGCTTATAAGATGATACACTAATAGGAAAAGGAAGAGGTAAAATTTTCCCAACCATTACAACTATGCATCAATTTCTTATTACAAAAGAGGGATGGAAACAATTACAAAAATACTTAGAACCTTATCATATGACAACATTAGTAAAGAGGTGTGCTGATAATGAAGCTTTTATCAATGATATGTTCAAGAAGAGAACAAAATATCTGACTTTTGATCACTAATTCAACTTTCCCAAAGACATCATCAGAAATGAGTTAAACCTACAAGAGAAGGAAATTAAGGAGAAATGGCTGGTTTATAAAAAGACTCTAGACTTTGTCTAGCATTTTGATAAAGGATATGACCCCTTAAAGGCATTCAATCCTTGGGCCTGGAAGATTGACACATTAATGACAATTTTTGAGGACATTATGCAGGCTTTGAGTCAAAATAAAGAAAAGGTTATGGAAGCAAAGCCAGGAAAGGCCAAGTCAATTTTGAGTAGAATCATCCCTACTAGAGGTGATCTACTAGGTAGATATGTTTTACAATAGAAGAAGGGGTATAATTTTCTCATACATTTCATACTTTTACCTGTCTCCTTTTCAACTTTTTCCAAGTACCACTTAAACAACTAGAATGCATCATATTTTTCCTTAAGAAACATAGCAGTCATCATTCTAGAGTAATCATAAACAAATAATATAAAGTATTTGTCTCCCCAGTAACTTTTCTCACCAATAGGTCCACAAAGGTCAATATGAACTAATTCTAGAATATCCTCAGAAGTATGAGTTTTACTCTTGAAACTAGATTTAGTCATCTTGCCCAATTGACATTGCTTACACATTGCATTTTTAAGTTTCTTTAACTTAGGCAGCCCTCTAACCTTTTTCAATTTGCTTATGCTTACCAAGTTATTAAAGTTTACATGATGCAACCTTTTATGCCATAACCAAACATAACTATATTGTGTAGTCAAGCATGTCTCATCAGCTAAGTTTAGATAAAACAAGTTACCTTTTGTCTGCTCACCACATCCAATTAATTCTCCATTGGAATCATAGATATTTTCTCTCTTGTGATGGAATTCAACTCTATAACCAGAATTATTCAGCTATGCAACACTCAATAAGTTATACTTAAGATCAACAACCCAATATACATCATCACATCTGGTTTTATCAGTTAATTGAATTGATCATTTCCCTTTAACATGACATGGTGTATCATTTCCAAATTTAACATAACCACCTTTACACTAATCTAAGGTTTCAAATTTATCTTTATCACCGGTCATGTGATGTGAAGAACCACTATCAATAATCCAACAATCACCTTTACTCATATAAGAAATTAGTATAGTTTTCTCATCATCATCAGAATCATCTTTCATTGCAACATAAACAACTTCTATATCATTTTCATAAGATTTATCAAATTCATTGTCAGAAGCTTCTTCACCTATATAGAAATATTTCTTACCTTTGTCTTTGTAATCCTTGTACTTCCTGAAGTCTCGGTCATTCTTTCTGTCTTTATACTTGTCTCTTCTTAAATCTTTGTCATTCTTATCAGGACATCTTGTAGAAATATGACCAACTTTGTTACATGAAAAAAAAATAATAGGAAGTTTAACTTTGAATTTTCCTTTTCCTCTAGATAGTCTTCTTGCCATAAGTGCCTCAATTTATTCTAGATCATCATCTGAAGTCTTGTTGTTACTATCCACACATTTCTTTCCTTTGTTTGATTTGTTGGGGACCATCTGGGACTTGAATGCGGATTCAATGGCTTGTGGAGTATAGTTATCAAAATTTTACATCTCAAATGTAGTAAGTTTTCCTATCAAACTTTCCAAAGTCAAATTGTTGTTAGGAGTACATCTCAATTCTTGAATTGTAGATACTCTAATAGCATATATAGGAAGAAGTGTTCTCAGTACCTTTCTCATGATGGTGCTATCGTCAATGGTTCCTTTAGCTCCTCTAATAGCATTTACAACTTCCTTTATCCTACCATAATATTGAACTATATTTTCTCCTTCTTGCATTTTCATTTCATCAAACTTACCTCTCAAGCTTTCAGATTTGGCTCTTAGCACATTTGTGTCACCTCCATAGATGTTTTTAAGGGCATCTAACATTTTCTTTGCACTTGTATAGTCCTTTATGTCTTCAAACTCATGATAGTTCAGGGATGATGCAATCTCCAACATTGCCGTGAGACCTACATTCGACTGTCATAGTTTTACTATTTTGATACTCATGCTTTCAGTAGTTATGCTTTGACATAATTTGACTATTAGAGACTTTTATGTATTCTGGGATTTCTGGAATCCTATGTTATATATTTAGCACCTGATTTTGTAATCAGGGTACTTTTGAGATGCTTTATGTTCTAATTCAGTTTCAGCTTATGTTGATGTCTTATATGGATTTAAATGTATGAATGTAATATGATGAATTTGGTTTAGGAAACTGATGCTAGGTTATTTTAGTTCTAATGCAAATGTGGTTTATATGTATGTATAGTATTGATGTCATATTATATTTCTATCATGTCATTTTGGATCTACTGATATGTGCATTGAGTGTGCAGGAAAATTTGACCATGGATCTAAACCGGGGACCCAGTACTGTAACCTATGTAAATGCCTGTGCTTTCCAGGGTCCTGTCTATATAAAGAGACATGGACCTTGTTTTTTATGTGGTTATTTCATAAATGTGGTTTGCATGTGTGTTATTAAATTAGTAAATGTTCATGTGATTGAGTCATGCCATTTGTTTTAATTTAATGTGCCAAATTTGGCAATTGTTGTAATTTAATGTTGACATGACTAGTAAAAGGGAACCAAGGTTAGTCTTAGGTTAACTAAGGTTATCTAGGACCCAAGCTTACCCTAGGGTTAGAAGTTTTTAGAAGTCTTCTATACTTAGAAATCCGTAGGTTAACTTTAAGGTTAGTTTTAGAAGGTCTTTTGGGCTCCCAGGGGGTAACTGGAGTCAGTTTAAGTCACCCAACTTGGTACCCTATGGGTTAGGGGTCTTTTTCCATCATTAATGATCCCCTAAACTCATTTATTACTCCCTTAAAGTGTCACTTTCATACTTGAGAGAATTTTTTAAGAGGAGTGTAACCTTGGTTAACCTCACTCTCTCTTCTACCCAAGTTTCTTTTGACTTCACCCTTGGAGAGTTAGACAAGTGGATTAGTTAAGGGTTGGTTAGAGTTACCTCACCTTTGGGTTAAACCTTTATCTTGTTGGAGGTTTTCTTATTTAGGGAAGGATTTATGATGAGTTGAGCGTTCACCCACTCTCTACCCTTAGAGATAGAATTTAGTTTGAAGGAGCCTTTTTGGAAGGAGCTTAGGAAGGATAGCTCAACACCAATCCATTTCTCATTCTAGCTTGGAATTAAGGTTGGAATTCTTTAAAGTAAAAGTATTTGTGTTTATGAGTGTTCTTGAGCTCAAAGACTCCATTAATGGAGTCCTATGTGTTTTGAAGCTTTATTTTTAGATTTGAAATTTAATGTTTTATTTCATAATGTCTTTATTTTGTGATTGGATTTCTAATGGGTCTTCAAGGTACACTCACCCTTGGGAGGGAAGAGTAACTCTGAAGGGGTAGATGGAAATAATTTCTGTTAGTGTAGAGTCTCCCATGTGTGGAGGAAAAAATATGGGGTAACATGATACCCATGATGCCAAGAAGGGCCTGAGGGCACCTAGGAGGCATAAGGAGGTTACTTCAGGACTGCATCTTGTGAAGATGGTCCTTTTCAAGTCCATGTGAGGCTTATGTGTTCTTGTTTATTCTTGGATTTCTCCTACAGTGAGGTCTACCACTACCCCTGTTCTGGAAGGTCTCTTGGAGATATTTTCATTTCTTTCATCCTTGTGTTGGGAAGCTTTCTGGTATATGAGTCTTTTTCCATTTACTTGTCTTCTTGTTGTGTTTGTCTATTTGTTAATCGTTCCAATTTGGATCCCCAAGTTCGGGGGTGGCCTTGTAAAGGCCTAGGTTGGGAGGTGAGCCTTCATGGTCAACCTTGTTCTTTATTTATCAGTTGGATACAAAAGTTTGTTATTACCCCCTTTTATGAAAGATGGGAACGACTGTAAAATTATGGCTTGTAACCTATGTGGTACAGAAGTATCATTGTGTTGATATTGTGGAACTTGTTTCCAAGACATTATAATCATATTTTTATGCTATTTAAGTGAGAAATCTTGTGAAGACATCATTTTTGTATGGATGAAATTTTATCATTATAGAAACTTTTATGTGAACAAGATTTCATTTCTAAGAGAAATTCTAGAGTAACCATGTTGTTATTATATCCTTATTGATTTCTATTTAAGTTGATCTTAAGAAATAAAAATAAGTATATTATCTATAATGTGTTTATGCTTAGGTTTCATTATTTGAAATGATCATAATTCAAATTTAAATGAGAATGATAATTTGCCCAATAGACAAATTTAAACCTTCTTTTGGTGCCTAATGTTATGGTGAATAGTTAGATAGTGATTTCCTCAAAAAAAAAAATTAAATAAAAGTTTGAACTTAAATTATTTGCATCTTAGTGTTCTTGAGGGAAAAAAAAAAATTATATTTTTGTTACTTAGTCTAATTCTGGAAAAGTTTTTCAAAAATTAAAATGCATAATTATAAAAATTCCTTCCACCAAGTTAATGGGACATGTCCACTGTTTGTCTCAGACCAAAAAAAACACCAATAAATAAATGTTATTTTCTTTTTTATTCTTGGAAATGACATTAAAATAATACTATATAAAAAATATTCCTTTATTTATTATAAAACGATTGTAAAAATAAAACATTCATAACTTTAAACAATGTTAAAATGAAATCGATTTAAAAAAAATAAAAATAAAGGATCCGGACATCAAAAAAACATTTCATAGCCCTTCCTGTAGATCATAACTTAGTTTATGAAAAAAAGAAAACTTGTTAGTAAAAGCAATAAAGTTATTTTCAGCTTTAAGATTTATTGTACTTGCCGTAGGCAATATACTATTGCATTCAGTTGTGCACGAATAATGAATTAGTTTGACACCCATGAACCAATCATAAATTAATATTTTTTTCTTGTTCAACTATTTGTAAAGTTTAAATATTTATTTATGAATTAAATATATTCTATAAATTAATTTTTTCAATTATAATTGGTTCAATTGATTTGGTGTTATAAGACCCCTTTTTTTGGAGGCTTCCCAAATTTGTTTTTTCCAAGATAGTTTTTAACATAGTTTTGTAATATATCATTTAATTTATTTTGGAATTAGTCTTTTAATTTACAATATAGTATATTTATGAAATATTATATTTTATATTTTATAATGTAAACATGTTATTTTCATTAAAAAATTCAATTTTTTATAATATATAATTATTATTTATTCTAAAAAATTTACTATATAATATTTTTAATATATATATGCTATAAATAATTATTACAATTTCTAATATATAATATATATTATCCTATAATATATAATATAA
>MU225900.1:8356459-8381726 GCA_018584345.1 Thuja plicata | reverse complement strand
TTAAATTCTATCTTACATTTATAATTTATAACTATATTTTAAATTTTTACAATTACAACTATACAAATGAAATTATAATATATGCAAACATAATTTATTAAATATTATTTTTCAAATTTTATAAAAATTTTCTTATTTAATTTTTAATCTATAATAATTTTACTTTTGTTAAATAACTATTAATTAAAAAATATATAATATATATAACAAAATTAAAATAAAATTTACATATATAATTATAACTATTTACGTAGCACTTATTTTTTTTAATTTGTTTCTTTTTATGTTTAGATTAGATTAGTTAGGTTTATTTTATTTCATCTTAGATTAGATTTAGTTTAAATTATAATTTAATAATGTTTTTATAATTGTTTTGAAAATTTGATTTTTATTTATGCAAATATTATTAGATTTGATGGTAGCATTTAGATTTTTTTTTTTTTTAAGGATTAAAAATTAGATTCAATCTATATTATAGTAATTTAAATTTTATTATTGTTTATTTAATTTTAATTAAATTAAAGTTTTATAAATAAGTTTGATTCTATATTGTTTTTTTTGTATTGATAATAAGTTGATCAAAAAGAGGTTACAACATAACGTTCCAAAGTATCAAAAATAGGCATAGCGCCAACCAGACAAATTCACAGGAGATTACATCAAAAGAAGTTCACCGAGTTAATTATAGTATGCAAAAAGTAAAAAGAACAACAAGCTACTGAAGGTAGCCATCATTGGCATCAACCCAGGTGGTCCAACCCTTCTCTCCCTCCATCCAGGCAAATTTTTTCTTATTCTGTATCTCAGCCAACATTGCCAAGATGTCTTTCCTTGAGTTCCTATTTTTCTTGATTTCCTTGCTCACTCTGGCCAAATTTTTTTTGAACATCTGAAGATTATCTAGGTTCTTCCTCTATTCATAGCCATCTTTTAATTTGAAAACAAAGAAGGTAGCATGTCCATCCTGCAGAAATCTCCGAAGATTTTTTTGATCCATCATCATAGCTGTGTGCACCTACAAGGAAATTTAAAAAAATGTGAGTTTAATTGAAAACTTAGTAAGAACCCTGGGAGTGTCTTGGAACTTTTCTTCATTCCTGCATTTCTAGATCTTCCATAAGATGTTAGAAGTTAAGATGTTCCAAAAAATGTTAGAGTCTTTCTTAAGCCCCTTGATATGACTAGTCACAATTTCAATAATAGAAACAGAAGTAGGATAGGAGATGCCAAAAAGCTTCCAAATATTTCTAGCAAAAGAGCATTCAAAGAAAATATGTCTGCTGGTTTCAGGAAGATCACAGAGTTTGCATAGATCACTTTCATGGTTATTCATGTTGATAGACAGCCTGTCAAGTATAAAGAGCCATGTAAAACATTTAATTTTGGGTTCAACACAACCTTTCCAAAGAATAAAGAAATACTTCTTCCAAGAAGAGACATCCAGAGAGGAATACCAAATCTTATTAATATGGTCAAGGATGGAACCATCATATGCAAGAATCTTGTAAATTTTTTTAGCTTTAATCTTGGATAGGATGTTCCCATCCAGCCATTTGCATTGTAAGAATCTCTAAGAGTCAACATGGCAGATGGAAGGGATATTTTGAGTAGCCTTGAGAATCATGTTATAATTTTTCTTCTGAGAGATAGGAAGATTAAAAGTATTTTGTAGCTCCTCCCAGCTAATCAGTTTGTCTTGTTCAAGACTATCAATAAACCTTAAGATTCCTTTGCTGGTCCACTATTTGGCAGAACAACCTTGTGAAAGGGAAAGGGGTTTACCCGAAAGTTTAAGGTTCCACTAGATGGACCTTTCACCATAAATTTGAGTGTCATCATGAAATTTCTTGTTAACAATAAATTGTCTAACTTGATTCCATGCTTTCTAGATGGATTTAAAGACTTCAGACCCTTGAACAGTAATGGAAAAGTTGCTGATAACAAGATCATTAAAGGGGGGTTTTTCCAGAATTTAGCCTTAGTAGGAAATCCTCTCTCAATATTATTCCTAACAAGAATCTTCCATGGGGAATCTCCATTCATGGAGTGAAAGATCCATTTGGCGGCCAGGGAAATACCATGGATCCTAAGGTCTTTCAGCCCCAGCCCCCAATAAGTTTATCAGTACAGCACCAATTCCATTTGATAGAATGCAGTTTTTTGTTTCCTTGGCCATCAGACCATAAAAAATTCCTAACAACTTTTTGGATTTCAAAAATTTGGTAATTGCTAAACATCCATGCAGAGGAGTAATAGATGTTATAAGAGGATAAAATTTTCTAGCAAACCTGTACTCTGCCAGCAAAAGAGAGACCACGATTATGCCACATATTCAACTTTTTGGTAATTTTACCTTTGACCCAAAGCCACATGTCTTTAAGTGACGGGTTGATGGCAAATGGAATGCCAAGATATCTCACAATCTTTTGGGGGCCTCCCCATTGGAATTCATAGTTCTTAAACCATTCAGAAGGCTGCTCTTTCCATCCCAGACAAATGAATTTGGAGTGGGAGAGCTTAGCTCTAGAAATAGTATAAAATAGATTCAACTTGGATTGCAGAGCTTCAAAATTATCAAAAAAAGCTTCAAAGAAAATGGCCGTGCCATCAGCAAATTGGTTGTTAATGAGATCATCATCATTAGGAAGTGATATGCCCTTAACAGTAGGAGATAAGGTATTATCTCTAAGTAAATAATATAGGGCATTAGAAGCTATGGCAAAGAGGGCATGAGCTAGAGGGAAGCCTTGCTGAATAGACCTACCCAGAGGAAAGGTGTCAGAGAGGGAACCATTGATGTTAATTTGAGCACAAGAATCCTGAAGCAACATGCAGATAGCCTTGCAGAAGAAAGGAGGAAAACCAAAAGCTTCAAGCATCATGGAAATGAAACTCCATCCAATCCTGTCGTAGGTTTTTTCAAAGTCTAAGAGTAACATGCCAGAGTTTTGATTAGAATGGTTCGACCAGTTCATAGCCTCCCAGCTAGTAAGAATATTTTCCAAAATATATCTACCTTTTATAAAGCTAGTTTGGGTGGAACAGATAAATTTGGGAAGGATACCCGCAAGTCTCGTACCCAAGATTTTGGTGAAAATCTTATAAGAAACCTTAAGGAGCATAATGGGTCTCCAATTCTTGATGAGAGCCTTCTCCCCATCCTTGGGAATGAGTTTAATAATGCCTTTATTTATGGAGGGACCAAGAGAGCCTTTAGAGAGAGCCTCTGAGTAGATCTCAAGAAGGTCTTTGGCAATCCAGTGTTGGTTGGCCTTGTAAAATTTGTTGGGTATGCCATCAGGACCAGGTGTTTTATCATTTTTAAGGGAATTAATAGCATTAATAATATCATCTAAAGAAATTTCCTTAGCAAGAAAGTGGGCATCTTCAAAGGAAATCACTTTAGGGATAAGATCTCTGCATTGATTCCTAATAGAAGAAGCCTCCACCAAGTCCTTAGAAGAAAATAAGTTTCGATAGAATTGAGAAAAAGTGTCTTTAATGTGCTCAAGATCAGTAATTTCTTGATTGTCTATGATGATCTTTTCAATGGTTTCATTAGAATGTTTGTGTTTAATAAGGTTAAAGAAAAATTTAGTTCCACGATCACCATAATGGAGCCAGTGTGCCTAGGATCTAACCTTAGCTCCTCTAGTTTTAGTCACCAAGTGCTTCCTAGGGGCATCTTTGGCTTTAATAACCTGAGAGGTGCAGTCAAGGTCCAAAGGATTAGTTTTTTTGTTAGTTTAAGCCTTAAGTAAGTCAGCAGAAAGATTTTTTTAGTGAATGAGAAGTATTTAGCCTTCTTCTGGCCAATGGTCTTTAAAATATTATGCCAAGCATTAATATTCCTAATCCATTTTTCGATGCAATTTTCCATAGGGAATTTTTTTTGTTAATGGTGCTAATAATGTGAATAGCAGTTAAGAGTTCAACATCATCAAGCAGGCTAACATTCAGGATGAATTTGGAGGTAGGAGTGCAATGGCTATCAGGAGATTTGTTGAAGGTAAAAGAGCAGAAATGGGATGATGGTCGGAGAGAGAGGTGGGAGAAACTAGGATGGAGTTTCCAAGATGATCGGGAAGGACAGAGAAAAGGTTCCTGCTAGCATAAAAATGATCAAGTTTGGAGTAAATTCTATTCGTTCCCTGCTGGTAATTACACCATGTATGCCAGAGTCCCAGATTTTTGTTTTTATTACCAACTAAAGGGTCAAAAAGTTGCATGGTATTCTTCATTTTATTCTAATGGAATTTTTCCATATCTTTCCAGGAAAAAGGAAGTCCCCCATCCTTATCATCCTGGTGTTCAACCATGTTGAAATCACCAGCAATAATCCAAGGGATGCAAGGAAGGGAATTCATCCATCCCCAGAATTTGGATCTTTCCTTAGAATCACTCAAAGCATAGATAGAAAAAATCCCAAACTCATAATTATTGTAATTGAGGGTGATCCAGACAGCTCTGTTACAAGGAGAGACACCACAGTTAGTGATAAACCTCTCCCATTTAGGGTTGATAAGAAAAGCTACAACACCTTTACCTTTCAGGTGGTAGGTGTAGATCTTAATTGCATCTTTCCACAAAAAGTTTAGATTAGAATCCAGAATAAAACTAGTAGCCTTAATTTCTTGCAACATAAGGAAATCAATCTTATGACAGGATTTGAGAAAAGTTTTAATGACATATTTCCTATTGGGGGACTCAAGTCCCCTAACATTCCAGGAGACACAATTCATGAGGAAACATTGGAGGGAGAGACATGCAATTCAGATGAATCCATTTTTGGGTTCACCATAATATCAGATATTTCTCCATTCTTTTTATTAATATTCCTATTTTTTGAATCGAGAGGTCTTCCTCTTCATTTGGACGAAGGGAACCCTGCTTCAAAGTCTTCCTCATAATCAACTAATAGGTCAAATTCCATGGATTTAGTCAAGTTAGGGCACTCATCCCCAACTATGGGTTGCAAACAGAGAATAACCACAACAATATACTCATCACTGATTTCTTTAAGGGTTTTGTTGGAGGGATTAACAGGGGAAGATTCTGGGAGATTGACAACAGAAGTGGGGGAAGGTTGAGATAGTAGAGAAGCAATTTCAATAGGGGTAAACATATTAGACGTAACAGGGGAGATATGGTCAGGAAGGATGGAGGAATTTTTATTGGATTTCCTTCT
Organism: Thuja plicata; assembly: GCA_018584345.1. Taxonomy (NCBI): domain Eukaryota; kingdom Viridiplantae; phylum Streptophyta; class Pinopsida; order Cupressales; family Cupressaceae; genus Thuja; species Thuja plicata. The sequence continues at coordinate 8,376,538 of MU225900.1, read as the reverse complement.
TCTCTTATTGGAGACCTTTGTAACATTCTGAAATCCATCTGCAAGGAGAATCTCACCACTACCTGTTTGGTTGGATTGGGTCACAGCAGGGGAGGGACTACTAGGGTTAGGGATAAATTGAGAGGTTTTAACCATATTCAAAATATCCGGTTAGTTTACTGCTTCCGCCACCTTAGTGAGTTCTACTTTTTTAGGCGGGGTTTTTTTCTAGAGGATAGGGTAGTCCTTCCTTTGGTGACCTTCTCTATGACAGAGAAAACAAGCATTGAGACCACTGAGTATCTCAATTGGGAAACAAAAATCAGAATTTTCAATATTAATGTTGAAATCGACCAAAATTTCCAAACCAGGGTTGAGAGATATTAAAATGAGGGCATCCATATGGGGAACAAGTCTAACTGTGTCATCCATTCGAATGACTTTCCCCAATGGTAGTAATAGTTGAGGAATAAATCGCCAAAGGAAGGGAGGAATGTGTTTGATCAGAATCCAGCGAGGAGCCGAGAGGACAAGTACTTCCTCATAGTTTGCATCTGGGGACCAAGCAATAGCCCTAAATGATGTAGATCCAATTGTCCAATACTATTTTTTTAAAACTTCCGCTTGAGCCTCATGATTCATGAAAAAAATAACAAACATTCCTTTTTGAATCTGCCTACAAAATGAAATATGAAATCCAAGTTTAAGATTCCAGAAATTGTGAAACCAATCATCAAGAAATTTCCTAGGAGGAACCTTATCGATTTCCACTACCGAAATGAAAATAACAGAGATTTTTAACCTAGTTTTTTCTCCAACAATTTCTGCAAGTATCTCAGTATTTGGAGAAACAAAGAAAGTTTTAGAGCTTCCAGGGTTCTTACCGGAGAGATGGGATCCATTGTTCATCGAAAACCTAGCCTCCGAATGGATGGTTACTCCTTCGTTAGCGACAACTTCAGAGAAGGACTTGGGTCGGGAAAGAGGAGGTTGAGTGTTGTTATTAGAGGTTTTAATTTTAGTAGAGTTAATATTGTCCCTTGGCAGAGCTGAGAGAGGAGGAGTGGGTACGGCCTCTGCCGAGGAGGTAATGCCATTAATGGAGTTAGAAAATGAAATGTTAGGAATGAACACAACTGGCAAGGAGGAGACGCCACTGTCAGCAAACCATTTGTGTGTGCTGTTGCTATCCGCCACGGTGTCTTTGGAGATCCTGCCACTGTTTTGAATGAAACCACTATTTCCCCCGCCATAGTCGTAGATGGAATTCGCTATTTTAGCAGAGCCCTTCATCGCATTCCCTTCTCTCATCAAATATTAAGTTTATAAGAATTTATATTGTTTATAAGAATTTATTTTATGAATAAATTAATTGTTTACTTATTGATTTTATGTAGGATAATTTTATAGTTGGCTATTATTAATGTTTTAAATATTTTTTTTAAAAGCAAGTTATTTTAATGTTAGGCTCTTTAATCTTAAATTCTCGAAAATTATAATTAATATTTATTGAGAGGTTCAAAAGAAATTTATTTAATTATGATTATCACTCTAGCCATTTGACATTTTTTTTCCTTTTATTGATGGGTGGGTCGAGCCAACCCCTTATCATCGTGTTGGCCCTTGTTAGGATATATTTCAGTATTGTTGACCAAACTTGTGCATGGTTGACTTTTGGTCAACCATGGTCAAGCATCCCCTGATCATCTTGATTTTTTCTCTAGTTGTTCCTTGTACCCTCTAGACCATAGGATTCTAGTTTCATGCCATTCAGTGATGGTTGACTTTTTGACCAACTCTAGTTGACTTTTTGGTCAACTCTAGTTGACTTTTGGGTCAACTATCTTGGTTTGCATGCCTAAGCCCTCCATAGGACTTAGTAGGCTTTAGTAACTGCCTTTCATGTATTTCAGAGTATAGTTGACTTTTGGTCAACTCTAGTTAACTTTTGGTCAACTCTAGTTGACTTTTAGTCAACAATCTCAATTTGCATGCCGATCGAGGCATCTAGTTTAGGAATCCCTGTAAGATAGTTCTAAGAGCTATCCTACCCCGTATGACCATCCAAATACTATTTCTCCTCTTCACCATTTTGCGTGCACTTGCTATACCATTGGGGTAGCATAACCTCTCCTTTTAGTGTGTTTTAAAATTTTTTGTTTGTGTGTTTTTGCCAAAATTTTGGGCATGACAATTGCTTGATTATGTTCTTTCTTTTCTCTTGACTGTGCAACATTGAGAACTCCTATAGGGGCTACATATTCTTGATCAACATGACATTTAGCAGAATCACCAACACCAGCCAAGTGAAATTTCATCAAACTTTTCCATGCAGGAAAGTTATCCTTGTTCAACTTTGGTAGCTCCCTTTTATACATCTTGATCTTTTGCTCCAAGTACCTTCAAACTATTTTCAAGAGAACTAAGCTCTGATACCAATTGTTAGAATGAATTCAGAATAACTGAGAGGGGGGGTGAATTAGTTATCCTCAGGTCCAGATGTGCCCATTTAAACTTTATACAAATTTGAACAATTCAGATCTGCTCGGTAGCAATAACATAAAAGTGTGCAGTTTACTGTACTAATGAAATAATCTTCCAGAAACTTAATAGTAAAACACAATATAAACATTCACACATTTTGACACCATGATTTAATGTGGAAACCCATTATGGGAAAAACCACTAGTAACATGCTACCAAAATTTCACTCTTCTGAAGTGAGCTTTGTTAGGAGCCAACCTTGTTAAAGGTTACAAAACACACTGTGAAATGTGACCTGGTTAAAAGATTTAATCACCCTATCAAGAGTGGCCTTGTTAGAGGACTTAGAACATTCCAATCTAAATGTCACCTTGCTTAAAGGATTTATACAATGACTGTTAGGTCAACCTGGTTAAAGGATTTAAACTGATACAATGGTTAGAAAGTAATCAACAGATGTGATCTCATTCACAAAACTTACTTTGCCAATCCAGATCCAATTGAGCTCTAATGCTAATTTACTGAGTGGCCTCCATTCTCAATCCAATCTTTAGATTTGCTTGGAAATCCGTCAAGAAATCTCTCTCTACTTCTCTACTCAGCCTTCTTTGCTAGATCATGCCAGTTAGTCAATTAACCATGCAATCCTCTTGCATACAACTTCTTACACTACATATTCAGCATACTCATGAATAACCCCTTGATTTTATCATATACCTCTTCATCTAGGTTATACAAATGTTTTTTTGCTTAATCAAGATCGTAGATCTTAGGTTAGGTTAGATCCAACAGAACTTTCCATCATTACATTTAATTTATTTCTCCAATACAATCACCAATTAAATCTTGAATCCATGCGTTAATAACAGTTTCCTGTGCATTTAATTAATTTGGACAAAAATTAATTATCCATAATAAACTTCACATATTCCAATAAATGCAATTATGTCAGCCAAAGATCTCAAATCTCATCAATTACCAAAATACTATTGCTTAGCCAACACTGTGTTCTCCCACTCAGTCGCCTCTATATTCCTCAACATTTCATTGGTGCTTGGCTATCACTGGCTTCACTCGACATTAACTTTGCATTGATCGGCATAAACTTTGCATTGCTCGGCATCAACTTCTCAGTGAACTATCACTAAAAGATAAACAAAATATCACTTTGCCAATACGCCAAATGATCAAGTACCATTATGTTTACCCATAACTCAACTGTTTCCCTCAGTCTTCTTGTTATCCTTTTCTTCAAATCTTCTTCATCAATCAATAGATATGGTACTCAAATAGATAGCAATAGTCTCACCTAGTTAAGGTTTGACATCAATGACAAAACAATAATTGTTACATTTTAATCTTGCCAGTAATCTTTCCAACAGATACAACTTCTTCTTATAGGATGAAATAATGCATGTCTCACATTTTGAATACACTTCCCCATACATATTTGAGTTTCATCATCTTCAAAATGATCAATAGGCCCACTGTCTTTATCATGATGTTGATGGACTTGATTTCCTATAAATTATTCTTCAAATAATGTATTCAAGGATATAGAGAACTCGGGCATATCTCCATGAGAGCTTTCATCCAAAATTTCTTCATGTTCATATGATGCATGTTGTTCTATTTCATCTTCATTATTTGATTCCTAAAATGTATCATCTTCTTCATCTAGTACCCCATGAGTATGTATTGACCCATCAAATTACTTATCATGGTGCATTGAGAAAACAATTTTACCACTTTTCTCAACATGTTTTTGATGTTCCATGTCTAGTAAATATAAGATTTCTTGTGTACTAAGAAGATCTTTATATTCATCATCATGGTTATTGATACCTGTCTCCATACAAATCTCATCATGTATATATTCCTCTTCAACCTGATCTAGATTCTCTTCCTCCATGACATCATTCTTTTCATATACAAGAACCCTTTTAGTCTGATGAAAGATTTAAATAGCATTCAAATTTGGAGTACTTGTAAAATGTTTCCTATATTCATATCTTTCTACCCTCAACTCTTCACACATTTGATCAAGAAAATTTAGCAGTTGAGAATCGTGGTAGATTACCAACTCACAAATCTTATCCATTAACTCCCTTCCAAAAGGCCTAATGTCTGAAGGTATTTTATGATAAATCCTTATCATTCTCATGAACAAATGTATTGCAGATTCTCCTTCATATATTTCCAAATTGAAGAATGTATCCAAAGGGGACATGTATAATTCTTCTTCCACAATGTAATTTGGATCTTCTTCCATGCTGCAACTTTGGTCTTCATACCATCCATAGCACATGTTGTCTTCTTCACCACTGGAATCATGAAATGTATAAAGAAACCATTACTCAAAATGTCTCCATGATGAGATACATTGTGTGGGTAGTGATTCATATACCTATCTGGCATTATCGATCTTTTAACATCCTAAAATGTAGCCTCATCACCTGATCCTCTTTAGAAACCTCATAATCTTCTATGAATGTATAAAATGCATCTAAGTGTTGTAGTATCGATTCATCCCATTCTCCATGGAACTTTGGTAGAAGTTGTGAAATTTTAGGGGATAACTTATTTGGGATGCATTGAAATATCCTAAGATCCAATGGCTTGATACCATCTGGAATAAAATTATTTCTTTGAAATGATAGATACATTTGAAAAAAAAATCCAGCATCTCCTTCTGAGTCTTCTCCCTAGTAGAGTCACTAACGGAAATGCTTTGTTCAATAGAGTTGCCACCTTCTTATCAGAAAGAAAATAGTTACTATCTTCTAAGTTCTTTTCTCTCAGTAGAGTCTTAAATATATCACCAGAGCTTGTAGGCAAAATACAAAAAAAATATTTTGAATAAATCCCCAATAGAGTCGCCAATCTGTCGGTGCTCAAATCAATAGATTAGATATCCTATGGACTTTCCAATCCTATGTTGGGAAACCCAAGAGATTTTTCCAACTAACAAGTCACAACCAAGGAAAGGTTGGAACTTCTACAATTCTGGCTCTACAAAACCAAGGCTGGTAGGCCTATACCTTGACTTGTCCTTCAAGTCACAAGGATTTTTAAATAAAATAAGAAACACTTCAACCTTCTCTCTCAAGTATGGAAAGACAGTTGAAATAAATCTAACTGAAAGTAAAATATCATGAAATATAAACTGAAATACTTTAAGTAATTGAAAGAATGTTTAGTAAGTGTGTATGTAATTTGAAATGAATAGATAGATAAGATATCAAAAAATTAGAAACAATGAACTGAATAACTATAATCCAAATAATGATTAGACCAGTTCTTTATTCTACCATGGGCAATAGAGTCGAGATCATTCCAATCTTATGTTCAACCTCAGAGAGAGTTTTACAAGAAAACTTATCACTTTAAAGGTGTTATGGAATGAACATGAAACCTTGAAAAACATTCAGAGACATTTCAAGAGGATATTACTTCTCAAATGATAGACCAATTGACTAAGGCCTCAATCAACAAAATTTAACCATGCAAAATGACAAACACCAATTGATAATAAAGACTATGAACTAGATTAGGAAGTATGCACATCAAACTATCATTTTGAAGAAGTTCTATTGATTTATTTGAGGGACTAAATGTGAAATGATAATGAAACTATTACACATGTGAAAGAATAAGGACTTATCTTTATTGATTTTGAAAAACATAGTACATCCAAGTCCATATTATAGTTTTTGATCCAAAACTATCCAAATATGTGAAATTGTATTATATTGTATTGTCTTTACATTTTACATTATCTATATATATTTGTTTGAGTGGCTTTCACACATCTTTAAGGTGAAAAGACACAACCCTTATTACAAATTATTTTGAAAAAACAAATAACTAACTAAAAAATAACAACCTAAATTTTGGATTTGGCTTTGGTAGAAATTCCAAAACACATTGTGAAAAGATAATATTTCTACTGAAGATAGGAAATTTGATTTCCCAAACTGGGTCATTTTTATATTTTTAAAAGTTGACCATATTTAGCCTCTGTCGGCATAAGCTTTGTAGCAGGTCAAAATTCTAATATTTTCTGAAGGTTTCGATTAGTTAGTTCTATTTATTTGTGTCATAAAGCTTCCTTCCTTTGATTTTTTTAGTATGGAGAAACTTGCTTCTTGATAATGGATTGGGATTTCTAAATTCTCAATATTTAGGGTACCACCACAATGGAAAATAAAGAGGTTCCCGTGATAGGAACTCTGAAAGACATTGAAGTCAAAATAGCTGCATTTCCTGAAGCTACTTATAGAATGGATATAGTTGTTGTAGATACAAAACCCTATTATGGTATGCTTTTGTCAAGACAATGGGCACTAGTAGTGGCTGGAAGACTATAGTTAGATCTATCCTATGCAACAATCCTTGTAAATGGTATTGAGGTCAAGTTGTATAGAGAGCCATGTTCATCTATTATGGCGGAGGTGGTTATGCCTTGTTGAAGACAATTATTCAATTGTGTATTGTCATTGATGTTACACATGCATATATACTTATGTAGTGATGTTACACAAATGTCTACATTTAAACTGAGCACAGTTGGTGAATAGAATGAGTTATTTTAGTGTTGACCAAGTTCATTCAGGTATTGAAGAAGATCAGTGTTGACTGATTCACCCAAGCATTTCAGTCAAGGTCAGGCATTCAGTGGCAGCTGACTAACAATGATTTACATTCTATAGTTAATTCATTATATGAGGCCAACTGAATTATGATTTAAAATTTAGAAGTATATTCAAGCTGACTTGACAAGGTTTATCATATATATGAAAGATTAATTTTGGATTGAATGTGTTTAAGTGGAGGAGTAAGTACAAAAGCAGAAGTGTGGAATTCTGTAGCATGAAGAGTGAAGGTGAAATCATATATGATTCTAATTTAGTACAGATCACTCAGAGCTACAATAGAACATCTGATCAGCAAGGATCTAGCCATAATCAGAATAGAGATCTGAATTAGTAAATATAGTTTCTTACACATACAGGTCAATTCATTATTACTTTCTAACAATTGTAGCAGTGATCTCAAATCTCTTAACAAAATAGACTTAACAGTCTTATTGTAAATCCTCTCACAAGGTAGCATTTCTATGTTGAAGTGTTGAAGACCTCTAACAAGGCCACTCCTCACAGGGTGATTAAATCCTTTAATAGGGTCACACCTAACAGTGTGTTATTTTAACCTTTAATAGGGTTGGCTCCTAATAGGGCTCACTTCAAAAGAGTGAAAAATAGTAACTAGTTACATTGGTGGTTTTTCCCATATTGGGTTTCCACGTTAAATCTTGGTGTCACTTGTGTATATGTTATTTTTTTCATTCTTTGTGTTTCAACACTTAATCACTAAATTATAATTGCATTGGATATTATAAAGATTGCTTTGACACCCAAGTTATAGAAGAATATATTAATTGACCAAGTAATAGTGTTAAATTATTTAAGACATCTAAGGGAAAAAGGATTTATTTTGGAGTAACTAATTCACCCCTCCCCTCTCAATTACTTATCTCATTTCCAACAATTGGTATCAGAGCTTCAAGTGCTTATAGAGAAGGTTTCAAGACCCAAGATAAAGATCAAAGATGTATTACAGAAGGGAGATCCCAGAGCTAAACAAAGACAACTTCCTAGAATGGAAAGAGCTAATGAACCTACATCTATCTACTATCAGAGATGATGGTTTGAAATTTTTGGAAAGAAAATATGTGGAACCAATAGGGACTATGATTGTGGATCAAATAATGGAACAGAAGCTTCATAATATAATGATGATTGATATATCTTCTTCACTCAACTACTTGGAATTTGATGAAGTCAAGGACTAACCTACTGCCTATGATATGTGGAAGAAATTATAGGACATTGATGGAGGAGACACAAATGTAAAGAGAGCCAAAGAAGAAAGTCTAAGAGGACAATTTCACCAGATGAAAATGAAAGAAGGAGAAGACATTACAAGATACAGTGAACGAATCAATAAGGTTATGAGTGCCATTAAAGATGAAAGTGGAATAATTGAAGATGCAACAATGGTCAGCAAGGTACTAAGAACTTTACTTCCTAGCTATGCTATTAGAGTTTTAGAAAATCAAGAGATGAGGTGCAATAAGGACATAACTCTCAATACATTAGTGGGAAGTCTTACAACTTTTGAGTTGGACAACTTTGACAATTAATCTCCTAGCTTTAGCAATTTTGAGTCTGCATTCACAGATAAATTAAACCTTGGTAAGAAGGATAGATACTTAAAATAGAAGCGAATTGAAAGTGATAGTGATGATGAATCTGATGATGAAGATGTTGGAAATACAATAATGGGAAAGCAAGATACTAAGAGGGGGGTGAATCAGATCTTCAAATTTAAACACTTAAAACAAACCGATCCACATTCATACATATATGAATCTAATGTAATCTCAGATAGCATCCACACAATGAAATAAATAATACATAACACAAGAACTTGGTAACCTAGAAACCCAAATAGGTAAAACTGGGGTGGGGATGACACCCATAAAATTCTCCACTACTGCAGTAATAAAGTGTGCCTATTAAGGCTACAAATGTTGATTACAAAATGTAATCTACCCTATTAAAGGTATGCCTAGTTAAGAGCTAAAGATCATTACAATCTACCCTGTGAAAGGATTTCAACTTAGAATAAAGTAAGCACTCTGTTAGGAGATAAAGAAAGGTCTACTAGAACCACTCTGTTAAGAGATTTTCACTTGATACACTAATTAGAATATCTCAAGTATTGATCCTTCGTTATGCACTCTGATGCTGATGATAGATCTCCTCTTTCTAGTACCTTCTATGATCTCATAATCTGATATAACTTTACTCTGTTGTTCACTATGTTGTCACTCTGCTTGATCTCTGCTTCTTAACAAAATAACCCTCTGTGCATTTCACTTCAAAAATGTAGTCACCACACTTTGTCTTCTCTCCTTACGCTTACCAAAATAGGGTTTAGAAGCAATCTAATATATTTGTTCAAGTCTGATAGAAAGATCTAGATCAATGATCAAGATCTAATACCCATACCTTGATGGTATTATAATTAATGTTTACAATAGATCATGCATAGGATAAAAAATTAAATGCATAACTAACTCCATAGAAGAATATTAAATGCATACATAAGTCGGCTCAAAAAGCTTATACACATTGGCCAGATCACTTATCCTCAAAGTTTGAATCATTCTAGACATGTATACAAAAACTATTTTGCTTGGCACTTGACTTCTCTATCACTCAGCACTTAACATCTCTGTATCCTACTCAGCTTGACAATGTAACTCAGATCGGCAATGTAACTAGGAAAACTAAAAACTTCTCGGCAATGTTGCTTGGCCTTGCATAGTTTTAGCTCAGTCATAATGATAGCCAACTAAAACTGCCTAAGTGAATGACTAAGTGTTGGTCACTAATCAACAACAAAACTTAGAGATTAGCAATCTCCCCCTTTGATATTAGTGGCAAAAACACTTATCATTACTTCCATTCATTTCATCAAAATGTTGCCTAAGTATACTAAGTACTCCCCCTAGGAATATACTCATAAATAATCCATACAAAATTTTTACATGCCTTTAAAAAATTTATATACAAGTGTACCTATTCTGTACTGATGTATCATACTGTATCCTTTCCAACTTCCTGTCCAATTTCCCCCTTGTTTTTGTCACTGATTGCTGGTGGGGTTAAGTTGTACTTATCCAAAAATTGTTCATGAAGCTACAGGGTGGATTAAAATGTAGTATCATAGCTTTCCTTAGCAATCTTCATAACTTCCAATTTTAATTCTAGCTCGATAGCTAGACTCACTAAACATTCTGTAGTTGATAGATTTGCACTGCTCTATGATAACTCCTTTGCAATTGAAAGTTCCTTCTGTATTACCTCCAAGTGAGGCAACATTCTTGTCTGAATAGTTATCAATTTGGCCCTTATTCAACCATCTTCAGCCATAAGCTCAGCTATTCTCCATTGTGCATTTATCAAACTTAGTAAGATGTAAAGAACTAGAGGTAGTATATTTACCCAAAGTAGTGCTAGTTGATCTTAAATCTAACTACAGCTTCTCAACAAGCTGTAGATTATCCTTTGTGAAAAATTCAACATCAAATAATTTTTTGTACAAATAATAAACATTGGTTGTAACTTTCTCTAAAGTTTCTACAAGAATAGAAAGTTCAACTTGTTTTGTGGCAATCTCTTCTGAGATTTTCTCTAGATCTTTTCTCTCAAATATTCTCCTGGACCATTGTAGAAGCTTTTCATTGCTATCTATGTCCTCATCGGTTACCTTCTATACAATGTTGACTAGCTGATCAATAATTGGAGCTTGAGGCATTTCATCCTCTAAGTCAAAAGCCTTTGGAAATATGTCTTTGATGTCATGCAACACCTTCTTTTGCTTTTGTTCTATCTTCATTTCTTCATGTCTCTTCTTCCTCTTAAGTAATTCTTGAAGAGTCCCTATTTGTTCAAAATATAATTCATTGGGATCCCATTGTGGAATCACAATGACCTCATCTAATGTTACATCTACAATTTGAGACTTCTTCTTCAAAATTTTCTTTTTCTTCAACTCTAGTGAACTTATGCTCGGCAACATAATACCTTTCCCTATAACAGTGTCAATGTCCATTGCCTTTTTTAATTGTATCAATATTTTCTGTGGGTTCAACATAATCCAAGTTTTAAGAGTAGTGGGAGTGGATGATGCGAAATGTGGTAGATCAACCAACACTTGCATTGCCTCTTCTTCTTTAGGCTTATCAACAGTATCCATTATCACTACTCCACTATCTAAAACTATTTTCACAACCTCAAAAATAGGTGGATTCTATGAAGTTACCTCTTGTGCATTTGTTTGCTATTTCTCTTCACCTTTCTAATAATTAACAACTTCAATTATCTCATCAGATGCTGTGGTCTTTTCTTCTTCAGTACTAGTTCACTTAATAGGTGAATCAGTGTAAGTACCACTCAGCATATCTTGTTCCTCTGCATTCAAATTTCTTGGATCATCAACTATAAAATCCATAGGACTGTCTGCAGTCAGATCAATAGAATTAGTTGAGTCTAATGCACCTTTGGGCTTGTCCTATTCTATGGCAATTTGATCTTGAGTTATATGTGGCTTAGGGGCAGTCTTCACTTCAACTTCTTTTATCTTTTGCTTGGATGTCCCCTCACTAGATATCTTATCTTTTGGAATAGCCATTCCAAAGATTTCCTTCCAGATCCTTGTGCTCTGTTGTACTACACCTTCAATATCATTTTTTAGAACAACATAGCCTCTGAGTTTAGGAACAAACCTATTCTTGTAATCCTCAATGAATTTGGCTCTTTGTTTTGAGGTTAACTTAGGTATTACCTTGGCTAGAGTTCCTTCCCTGATCTGTCTCTCTATGGTAAGTGTAAATTCCCATTTGCTTGACATAAAATCATATAGTTCATTTGGCACATGATTTCCTATCTCTGTAGGATTTAACTTGAAAGTACTCATCATATCCAAGAGTGCTTCCTAAATTTTGTGCCTATCCACATTATTCAATTTCTCATACTTAAAGAACTTAAAAGTTGCTAAACTTGCCAAATTCCTCAAAGTGTCACATACCTCATCAATACTAGCTGGTTTCTTAAATTGTGTTGTAGGTATGTTGCTAGGTTCATCAATTTTTGTCATTTCCTCATCACTATCTATCCCCAAATTTAGTCTCCTTCTTGGTCTCTTTGCTGGCTTACTTGGCTCAGCCTTAGGAGCAACCTTAGCTTCCTTTCCAAAACTACTTTTTGCAACTTTCCTCTTACCATATACTTTTGTTTGTAGTTCTATTGGAGAAATAATAGTAGATGCTCTAGTCCTCAGATGATTAGTTGCAGGAGGTGTAACCTTAGGTTTAGCTTTGCTTGGCTTAGTTACTATGACAATTGATGGTCTTTTACCCTTAGCTTTCTTAGTGACCTCTTCTGATCCACTCACTTCCTCCTCTATAGATATATCCTCACCTTGTCCAATGGTCAGGCCTAAAGGTGCATCCTTAGGTTCTTCATCACTACCTAAACCAACCATTTTCTTCAGATTTTTCACAATCTTCTTTCTTTTCCTTTCCATAGTTCCCTCATTCAAGCTTCTAGAAATTTCAGCTTTAGCTTCATCAAAATTTCCAAATCTCTCTATTGTAGTGTCAATTTCCTCAACTTGGAGTGCAATGATGGAAACTAATGCTTTATCAATGTTAATTTTATATGGAAATGTTTCTAAGCATGTTATCCTAGGTGTCACAGCCTGGATATAAGTGTTATCTGTATCAACTAGAAAACAAATTTCTTCATAGTGCTTCTCCACTAGTGACTTAGGAATCCTAGTCCTTAATCTCATTCTCTTCTTGAATTCTACAAAATATCTCCCCATAATGCTATTGAAATTACTTCCTAGTTTCCCAATACATTCCCTAATATGAACTGTAATGGGTCTATCCTTTTTCCAAACAATATTTCCCAATGTAGGAAATGTATCTTGAATGTAGAAAAATATACAGACTAGTAAGGAACCAAAATTACATGATGAGCTCTTAGCCTTTCTGATTGATGTTAGGTTCTTGGCTAATTATGTCTATTGTAGCTCGACAAGATCATATCTATGATTCTTTTTAACAATTTTCCATGCCTAATCAACGGCTGTACAAGGAACACTATCCAATCTGCTCGACTGATAAAAATTATGTGCTATTACTCTTACTCCAAAATCAAGTTCTAGGTTTGTAATTGTAGAGATAGTCATACCTCTATTGTTCCATATAGCTCCAGTGTTCAGTGTAATTTCTTCTTTGCTATTATTCCTCATTGTTCATTTTCCATTCACTACAGGATATCTAGTCACTCGATGAATCATGCTTTTGGTGATATTGACTGGTCTATTATCCAACCACATACACATATCATGAACTTAGCTAAGGATAACCTTAATCCATTCATCTTTCAAACCTTGTGGAAAATCTAGGGCACAAGTTAACACTTTGTCAGCTAAATGTTTGAATTCTACCTTCATAACTCCATCGACACACAATTTGCTGTAGGATTTCCTTAATTCACTATCACCTACTTCACCAATCTTAACCATATAACATGATCGAACATTATGGATCATAAGTACCTTGGGTGGAATAGATGAGAGGGCTCCTATTAAGTCACTCTAAATTGCACATTCAGGAACAACTTGAAAGTTGAGAGGTTCACATTCATCACTTTGTACTAATTGAATTTGTTGTTTTTCTCCCTCCATACTCTTAGTTGGTGCGGAAGAACTTGCAGCCATAATCTTGAAATTAGGGTTTGAAAGATGAAAAAAAATAGAGTACCTCAGCAAGTAATGCTTCACACTATTCACCTTAGGATTTTTGATGGCATGCTGATGAAATCTTTGATGCTAACTTCGTTAAGATCAATTCTAAAAATTACTTCAATCGCTCCGTAAAAAGTAAAAATCGCAAGGTAAATAATGAAGTGTAAACTATTCATCCTTTATAGAATTTGAAAGGTTAAGGTAGGTAAGCAATGAATGTTCTACCTATTGAGTTAGTGCAAGCTAGCTATCCTTGGCTTTAACACAACTTGCATCCCACTTGGCTTACTAAACTCAGCCATCATAAAACTTACTCGGTCAACAAAACTCGGCACTCACTAAAGAACTTGGCCTTAGTGTCCATGATTGGTGCTTGGCACCTATAGTGCAATTGGCTCAACTCGGCATTTGTCTTCAAAATATGTCCTGGTGCATCTTAGCATATGCAAATATGGACTTTTGTACATTTCATGTTAGGAACTGATGTAAGATGAGAGTTTTAGATGTAGTTCCTTACATACCTCTTTTTCTTAGTTGGAGATGATGTTATCACTTGTTCCATTGGATTGGGTGACCTTAGCTTCACTAGCCTCACTGCTACATGGTTTAGACTTCTTAACCCATGTCTTGTTCATCTGTTTCCTTATTTTCTCAATAGTAGGAGTAGGTACCCTAGTCTTGCAATCTTTCCTTATATGACCAATTTTCAGACAACTGTGACAAACTAGGCCTCCATTCATCCAAATTTTAGACTTTCCTCTGAAATGTGTCCTTATGTAATTTTTTAGAAGGTTTCCATACTCACCACAGTAATGACAACTATACCATGTATTGTAATCCCAATTGTACGTATTGCCTTTTCTTGGTGATTTCTCTTGTACCTTTGATGTCCACTACTGTTTACCTTTAGATTTGTAATCTTGTTCTCTATGACCATATTTCTGACAGTTATAGAAATTACCATTGAGTCTAGGTGTTTTTCTTACCTTTGTCTTACATTCACATGCTTGATGTCAAAACTTATTACAGTTAAAGAAATAACCATTAAAGTTAGTTTTCAGATTGGACTTACCATTCTTGCTTCAACAAATGTTTGTTGTATGACCTAGTTTCCCACAGTGGTGGCAAACAAGTTTTTTTTTTCTTGGATTTGCATACCTTCTTTCACCTACCTTAGCTGATTCTCCTCCTTTAGTGGTTGTATGTTGTTTAGTGTGACCTAATCTAGAATAATCTTTAGGTCTTCTTAATGCTTCCACCAGTTGTTAAAAGTAGCTCATAGTTGCATTCAAATCATTCACTCTGTTATTAAGTTCTTTCTCAAATCTCAATTCATCTTTCAATTGACTATTCTTAGATCTAAGATTAATAATCTCCAAGTCTTTCCTACTAATCTCCTGATTCACAAGTAGTAGTTGACTTTCCATGTCTACTTGATTGACTGTCATTTTTTGTACTTCATGTGTTCTTTCATCATCTAGTAGTCATCATTCTTTTGTCTTCTTCTTCCATAGCCTTGTCATCTTCGACTTTCTTTTTTTTTCAACAACTTCACACATTCTTTTTGATTGGGCTTCTTGTTCCTTTTTCAAGTTTTTGACTTCTTCACATAGTGCACTGATCTTTTCCAGTAGATCTTCTATTGCTGTATTTCTCTCAGTAGAATCTCCATTCTGAAATAGATTTGTGGTGTCCTCTTCCTGATAATGAGTGTCATTCATTAGTTTGGCCAAATCTTTCCTTACAGTCAAGGACTTCTTTAATTCTTGTCTTTCAGTCTCAAGCTATTGTAGTGCTTGCTAAATATCAATCTTTTGATTCTCAATGACTTTACCCATCTTGTAGATCTCAATCTCAAGATCTGTATTCTCAAGCTGATTATGACCTTTTTAGAGAACTGAGCTCTGATACCAATTTTTGGAAATACAATAATGGGAAAGCAAGATACTGAGAGGGGGGGTGAATCAGATCTTGAAATTTAAACACTTAAAACAAAATGATCCACATTCATATATATATGAATCTAATGTAATCTTAGATAGCATCCACACAATGAAATAAATAACACATAACACAAGAACTTGGTAGCCTAGAAACCCAAATAGGTAAAACTGGGGTGGGGATGACACCCACAAAATTCTCCACTACTGTAGTAATAAAGTGTGCCTGTTAAGGCTACAAATGTTGATTACAAAATGTAATCTACCCTGTTAAAGGTCTTCCCGGTTAAGAGCTAAAGATCATTACAATCTACCCTATGAAAGGATTTCAACTTACAATAAAGTAAGCACTCTATTAGGAGATAAAGAAAGGTCTACTAGAACCACTCTGTTAAGAGATTTTCACCTGATACAATGATTATAATATCTCAAGTATTGATCCTTTGTTATGCACTCTGATGCTGATGACAGATCCCCTCTTTCTAGTACCTTCTATGATCTCATAATCTGATATAACTTTACTCTGTTGTTCACTATGTTGTCACTCTGCTTGATCTCTGCTTAAAAAAATAACCCTCTATGCATTTCACTTCAAAAATGTAGTCACCACACTTTGTCTTCTCTCCTTACGCTTACCAAAATAGGGTTTAGAAGCAATCTAATATATCTGTTCAAGTCTGATAGAAAGATCTAGATCAATGATGAAGATCTAATACCCATAACTTGATGGTATTACAATTAATGTTTACAATAGATCATGCATAGGATAAAACAATTAAATGCATAACTAACTCCGTTGAAGAATATTAAATGCATACATAAGTCAGCTCAAAAAGCTTATACACATCGGCCAGATCACTTATCCTTGAAGTTTGAACCATTCCAGACATGTATACAAAAACTTTTATGCTCAACACTTGACTTCTCTATCACTCGGCACTTGAAATCTCTATATCCTACTCGGCTCGGCAATGTAACTCAGCTCGGAAATGTAACAAGGCAAACTAAAAATTGCTCGGCAATGTTGCTCGACCTTGCATAGTTTCAGCTCAGCCACAATGATAGCCAACTAAAATTGCCTAAGTGAATGACTAAGTGTTGGTCACTAATCATCAACAAAACTTAGAGAGAAATAGGAGATCTTGACATAATTGAGGCATTACTTGCAAAAAGAGATGCAAAAGGAAAATACAAATGGAAGATAACATTGATTTTTTTTTCATGCAATAAGCTTGGTCACATTGTTGCAAACTGTCTGAAAAAAGAAGACAAAGATGAGAAAAATTTCAATAAATTGAAGGATTTCAAGAACTACAAAATATACAAGGATAAAGGTAAAAAGTCTTGTTATATTGCTAAAGATTCTGATAGTGATGAAGAAGAAGATGAAATGGTTTATATTGCTATTAAGGATGAGCTAGATGAAGAAGATGAAAAGACAATACTTTTCTCACACAACAATAAAAATGACACATGGATAATTGATAGTGGTCGTTCTCATCGCATGACTAGTGATAAGATAAAATTTGAATACCTTGAACACTATGATGGTGGGAGTGTCAGTTTTGGGAATGATGAACCTTGCCCTGTAAAAGGAAAAGGTTGCATTATTATGACAGAAGGAATCAAATGTGATAATATTTATTAGGTTGAAGAATTGAGGAGAAATCTACTCAGTGTAGAACAACTCAACAACATTAGCTTCAAGGTAGAGTTCAATAATGGCAAGGCCAAGCTCATGGATGGTAAAGGGAACCTAGTCAGAACTGGCAAGCAAACAAAAGGTAATCTATTCTATCTTTATCTCACTGAAGGTTCATGCTTTAATGCACAAGTAGAAGAAAGATGGTTATGGAATAAAAGGTCTATGTCATGTAAATTTTGATAATCTAGTAAACATAAGCAAGAACAAGAGAGTTAGAGGTATTCCTATTTTAAAGAAACCCGAGTTGGAAATATGCAAACAATGTCAAATTGGAAACATGAGAAAGACAAGTTTCAAAAGAAAGAATTACAATAATGATGAAGTCTTGGAATTGGTGCATACTAACCTTTGTGGACCAATTGGGACAACAAGCTATACTAGATAGAAGTATTTATTCTATTTTTTGATGACCATTCAAGAATGATGACTGTCATGTTTCTCAAAGAGAAATCAGAAGATTTTCAGAAATTCAAATGGTATCTTGCAAGAGTTTAAAAGGAAACATGAAAGAAACAAATATGCCTAAGATCTGACAAAGGAGGATAATTCATTTCTAATGAGTTCAATCAATTCTATAATGAGAGACGTATCAAAACACATGTATCTACCCCTAGTACACCATAACAAAATGGAATAGCAGAAAGAAGAAATAGATTCATTATGGATTATGCCAGAACCCTAATGATTGAAAAGAATGTTGCTGCCAAATACTGGAAAGAGGCCATCAGCACTACAATGTTCACTTTGAACTAAGTTAAATTGAAGAAAGGTTGTAAACCAGACACCTTTTGAATTATGGTATGGTTAAAAACCTAATGTTCATTAGTTCAAAGTATTTGGAAGTAGATGCTACATCTTTAAGGAAGCAAGAAATAAAAAACTAGATGCAAAAAGTGATGAAGGAATGTTCATAGGTTACTCATATAAAAGAAAAGCATACATATGTCTAAATATTACTACTCATAAAATCATAGAAAGTGTACATGTCAAGATTAATGAGTTTGCAGAAAAATGGGAAGAGAAGAGCAGTAAAGAGCCTGAAGACTACATGAAATTTGTGTATCATGAACCTTCTTGGTTGTTTTTCCAGTTATAGTGTTTCCCCTAAAAAAATTTATGTCCTCATGACTGAGAGTTTCCCAAATGCTGAAAGTATGTCAAAAATTGCAAAATCCCTGAGAAAGTCCCATGTTCTTAGGTCAAAATCCAGAGAAATGGTAAAAAACCCTATGTCTTAAGTTTCATTGTATGCAAAATGTTAAAAGCCCAAGAAACGTTAATCAGGTTTATATTTTTGAGTTACCTTTTTGGAAGCTTAAGTCATGTAATAAGTCATATGCCTTTTAAGATTAGTCGCCTAGTCTCTTATGTGAGACCTCACCCCGACCCATCATAGCTTCATTATTTTTTATCACACTTTGACACTTTATGTTTTGATACATTGATACACTTTTTGTTATCCTGACAGGGACTCGTGATATTATGATGTGATGATGATTATATTGTGTGGATTATATTTTGATATGGATTAGACCTAGAACAAGTGGTTGACTTTGATTATATATGGTTAGATCAGTGAATTGATGAGAAGACTAAATTATAATTTGACTTGACTATTGTATGAATGATTATGTCATGGTGATTAAAGAATTCTTATATTTTAAACATTTATGAATGAAAATTTCAACTAGAGGCTTAATTCTGCTTATAGATTAATGTTGCAAATTATAATTTGAAAAAATATATTGCATGTAATTTTATCATCTTGGACTACTGATGCTCGAAGTTTAGTGTGCAGAAATGGGAACCATGGAAATTTTTGGAGAATCAGAGCTAAACATATGTGAATTGAGAAAGCCTAGGTTTAATCCAACAAAGGGTTGAACCTCATTGTAATGTGACCCTTGTTGTAAATGTAATCTGAATGTGTGTTGATAGTTTTAATTTATGTTGTTATTTGGACATATCATTTGTGAATGTGATGTATATTATGTTTTGTGTTACTTGACACTTGCATTGTCCATGTGGATAGTGACATGTCATTTAGGGATTGGGCAAGAATCACTTAGCCTTTGATGACATTATATTAATCACTTTCCTTGTAGGTATCCTATCATGTTGAAACTCGGATTTGAACCTTAGGGGTACTTTGGAGGGGTTAAAAGTGACCCTAGAATATATTTTTGACCAAAATTAGTTAACCCTAAGTGGGTACCTTGGGTGAGGGTTAGTTTTCACCTATGGGAGAAACCTAGGCCACCATTATGACCCTCCAAAATGCCCACTTTTTAAGAGTGGCGAAAATAGAGATGGTCTTATGCACCTAACTTGTTACACACATCTTGCTAACCTCACAATTATGAGGGGAGACAAAAAAGGCTAGTTGTCATACCTTATCATGGCTAAATGTTGAGTGCACTTTTGGAGGTCTTTTTAGAGGGTTTTGGGAGACTTAATGGGTGTTCACCCACTCTCTAATTTTAGAGACAATTAGGGTTTTGGAAGGAGGAGAAAGATAAGGAATTGGGCTCTTCTCAAGTTTCATTTTGCCATAACACAATTGAAAGGTTGGTTACTCATTTC
>MU225900.1:8299604-8319181 GCA_018584345.1 Thuja plicata | reverse complement strand
GTGACAAGACAAACAAGGGATTCTTGCTGAATGAATTCAATAACATTAAAAATAATTACAATGAAGAGGTCACTGAGTTTAATACCAGATTTCAAAGAGCAATGCACAAATTGTTTCAAAAAATAAGACTGGATGAAGAGGTATGTCTAGCAAATTATTTAAATGCCTTTGATTCTAAAATGGGGTATGCTCTTAGGGATAAAAACCCTAGAACTCTTACTGATGCTTATAAAATAGCAATAAATATTGAAATGAATAGAAGGGTGTCCAGTAAATTAAATAGAAGAGATGATTCAAGATTTAGAAGGAGTAACCAAAATGAACCAGAGTATAAAGAATATAGGACTCCTCAGAACAATAGGACTTCTTATAATAACAATTATAATCCACAAAGTAGAATGCAAAACCATCCTTATGGAACTCAATTCAAGGATGGAAAGCCTATTGTTCCACTCATAAAAGAGAAACTAGATAATAGAACTTCATATCCTCTACACAATAATGTTGTCCACTTATGCAATGATGATTTTTGGTGTGAGGCTTGTGATGCCCCACACAATCCTGATTTTTGTATTGTTTCCTTCAATTTGAAAACAAATGAAGAACAAGGAAAAGATGAAAGTGAACAATGTGATCACAATATGACAAATTCTTATTAATGTCATGATATAGATTCAGACAGTGAAATTGAAAATCATGATTCTTATAGTTCACAGAGGAGTGTAGAAAATCACCATCAACAGATTTTATCAGATAGTGAGAAAGAGGAAACTAATGACCATATAAGATGTTATGCTCAAAACAATCAGGATCTTCCACCTATTAGAAAAGCTTCAGATGAAGAGAAAGCTAGGATAACTGCAAATTTAGTGAAAAAATCTAGAAGCAAATACCATTTGAGAAACAGAGTAGTTGGTGGTATTGGTAGTCAGCCATCTAGTGTCTTTATAAAAGAAAACAATATAGAATCCAAATATGTACAGAAGAAGGAAGGACCTTGGGAAAATGCAAACAAGCCTAAGGTCAAGGTTATAAAAAAAGCCATAGAACCAAATGGTGTACAAGAAGGAGAATCAAAAGAGCAAGAAACAGGTACTTTTGCTCTTAAGATAGAAAATAGAAAGTTAAAAGAGCCAACTCTGAATGTGTATATTGAGGAAAATAATATTACCGTTGAAAAATCAAAATCCTCAAATGTGAAATATACTCCAGTAGATATGGGTCACTGTTTATCTCAAATGACCATGTAGGTGCCATTTCTAGAAATGATGAGAATCAAAGAACACAAGGAAAAGGTGTTGTCATTATTGAACAATGTGCCCATAATGAAAGTACAAAATCTAGAGAATGTTGACAAAAAACCAATTAACAAAGGGAAGGAAGTTGAAGTATTAACATCTGAAATTCCTCAAATTTTCTTGAATACAACTTCTTCCCCAAAAGTTGTTGACCCATTTTTTCTTTCACTGATAATTAATGGAAGGATGCTAAAAAATCGTATGATTGATTTAGGAGCATCTAATACTATTATGCCAGTGGAAATTATGAGTTCTATGGGACTACAGGTTAACACTCCTCATGGGAGATGTCAAGAAATGGACTCCAGATAAGTCCCTATGATTGGTACCATTGCGGCTATGCCTTATAAACTAGCTATTTGTCCTGATGTGGTAATGACTATGAATGTTCTTGTTGTTGATATACCACCACATTATGGGATGTTGCTACCAAGAAAGTGCAGTGCTTCAATGGAGGTAGTATGCAAAGTGATTTATCATATGCTACTTTCAACATTGCTGGTGATAATGTTAAGGATTCAAGAGAGGGTAGAACTCCTCACATGATAGAAATATTCGAAGACACTAACATTAATTGTTGCATTGATATGGATATGGAAAATTTTAGGGTGCTGAGGAGTGAAATTTATTATCAGAATGAGAATATTGATCCTCTAGTCAAAGAGTTAAGTGTACAAAGTAATGGATTATGGAAGATGTATTTTGATGGATCTTGTTCAAAAGAAGGATCAGGGGCAGGTGTATTACTTGTATCTCCATCAGGTACAACTTTCAAATATTTCTTTTATATTTGCCTTCCAATGTACAAATAATACTGTAGAATATGAGGCTTTGTTTTTAGGGCTAGAAATTTCCATCAAACATGGAATTAAATGTTTCAAGGTTTATGGTGATTCTGAATTGGCGGTAGCCCAAGTTAGATCCAAATATGCAGTAAAAAATGACAGATTAAAAATGTATAAGTATGCTATTTGGGGTCAAATTGAAATGTTTGATGCCTTTTATATAAGCTAGATAGAAAGGTCAAAAAATATAATGGCAGATTTCTTGGAAAATGTTGCTAAAAAAAATGATGATTTGACCTTACATGGGGTATCAATACTAGAAGTCAAGACAAGACCAGTTGTTCTAGATAACATATACAACTGGTAGGTTTTTCAGGATGACCAAGATATTCTAAGGTTCATTCAATGTCTAGTCCATCATGAGAACCAGAGCATAGATTGCAGCACTTTGCTTGAAAATAATGATGGTAAAGACTATGTTCTAGGAGGTGAGGTTGTCCAATTAGGTTCTAATCATATTCCTAGAAGTCTGGTTGAACTTGAGGCATTGTTTAGTAGTCAACATAATGATTAAACAAAATTAAGCAATGCCAAGGTTGAGGATTTGGAGGAAATAAATTTAGGATCAGAAAAAAGTCTTCAAGTTGTCTGTATTGGAAAAGGTTTAGACTCTCATCTAAGGAAAAATTTGATTAAACTATTAAGGAAACATCAACATGTCTTTGCCTGGTCATATGAGGATTTGAAATCCTATAGGGAGGACCTTTTCCAACATGAAATCCCACTAAAATCAGATGTGAAACCATTTAGGAAAAAACAAAGGCATATAAACCCCTTTTTGGCTCCTAAGATGCAACACGAATTGATAAAGTTAAAGGATGCTAGGATAATCCAGCCAATTAGACATTCAACCTGGGTTTCAAATTTAGTACCAGTCAGAAAGAAGAATGGAGATATCAGATTATGTGTGGATTTCAGAAATTTGAATATTGCCTCACTCAAAGATAATTATTGCTTACCTAACATGGAGGAAATGTGATATAGGGTAATTGGTTGTGAGATTTTCTCAATGATGGATGGTTTCTCTAGCTACAACCAAGTTTTAGTGAAGGAATCTGAGCAATACAAAACTGCATTTACCACTCCTTGGGGAACTTATGTTTATGTCAGGATGCCATTTGGATTGATAAATGTAGGAGAAAATTTTCAAAGGGCCATGGATGTTGCTTTTAAAGAATTTATTGATTTATTCATGGTCATTTATCAAGATGATTTGACTGCATATTCTAAAAAAGCTGAGGATCACTGTGAGCACCTAGGTCAAATTTTCAATAAAGCTCTAGAATATGGTGTTTCATTAAATCCTAAGTAATGTTATTTTGTAGTACAAGAAGGAAAGTTTTTGGGACACATAATGTCTAAGGATGGAGTGAGAATAGACCCCGAGAGAATAGAAGTAACCCTGAAGGTCATTGCTCCAAAAACCTTAAAAGGAGTTCAATCTTTCTTAGGAAAGATTAATTTTTTTAGGAAGTTTATAGAAAACTTTATAGAGATTGTCAAACCTATTATAAAGTTGATAAAGAAAGATGCAAAATTTAATTGGAATGAAGAATCTCAAATGGTATTTGAGAAAATAAAGAAGGCATTGAAAGAGGCTCCTGTTCTAAAATTTCTAGATTATAGTAAGCCCTTTTCTCTATTTTCATTTGCATCTTATCATACAATTATTGTTGTTTTACTACAAAAAGATGAACAAGGATTTGAACATCCAATTGCTTTTTATAGTAAGTCTCTCTAGGCCGCAGAACTTAATTATGATGAAATACATACGCATTACTATTGGACCAGTTTATTTAGAGATACATGTGCATATGTCATAAAATATGAGCCTTGTTAAAGGTTCTCAAATAAGGTCAAAATTTTAGGAGCCCTGTTGTTAAACCCAATAAGTACTAAAGCCCCTTTTACTGTGTGGGGAATTGATTTTATTGGTGAATTTGCAGAGAAGTCTAGTGGAGGACACAGCTGGATACTTGTAGCCACATATTATTTTACCAAATGGATTGAAGCCATTCCTACAAAGAAGGAAACAAGCAAGGTAGTCACTAAATTTCTAATGGAAAATATCATGACTAGATTTGGTGTACCTTCAAAATTAGTAATGGATAATGCCATAAGTTTTATATCAGAAGAAATAATAGATTTCTATGAGAAATATGGGATTACAATATCATATTCATCTCCATATCATCCATAGGAAAATGGACAAGCTGAATCTAGTAATAAAAGTATTTTAAAGATATTAAAAAAGACTCTTGAAAAGAATAAGAGAGCATGTCATACTAAGTTGAAGCTAGCACTCTAGGCAGATAGAATAATGGTTAAGAGAGAAACAGGCAAGTCTCCATTTGAGTTGGTATATGGTGTATAGTCAAGAATGCCTATCAATAATTTGCTACCTATATATCAATTTATGCAAGAAGAACAGTTAGATATTTCTGACACTATGCAAAATAGAATGATCCAGTTGACAGAGTTGGATGAAACAAGAAGAAATAGCCAGAAAGAAAACATTAAGTTACAACAGAAGATGAAATACATGTTTGATAGAAGGGCTAGTAAAAGAAAATTCCAACCAGATGACCTAGTTCTTCAGTGGAATGCAAGAGCAGAAGACAAAGGAAAGCACAAAAAAATTGAATATTTATGGCTTGGACCTTTTGTTATCTCACAAAGCTATGGAAAGGTTTCCTATCTACTAAAGAATATGAATGGAGAAGATTTTGAGTTTCCTGTGCATGGGCAATTTCTCAAGCCCTTTTTCAATTAAGAATCAAAGTTTATGCATAAGTAAGTATGTATCATATTGTAAATAGTTTCCTTCAGTTGTGTGTTTCCCTTCTTTAATAGGTTAGTCAGTGTTTCCCTCATTTATTGATGTGGTCTACAACCAGAGATTCTAAGATTCTTTGCCATAAACTATGTTTAGCTATCCTCAAATAGAGCCACTGTTGGTTGTTTTTCTAGTTCTGGTGTTTACCCTAAAAAATTTGATGTCCTCATGATTGAGAGTTTCCTAAATGTTAAAAGTATGTCCAAAATTGCAAAATCCCTAAGAAAGTCCCATGTTCTTAGGTCAAAATCCAGAGAAATGGTAAAAAACCCTATGTCTTAAGTTTCATTGTATGCAAAATGTCAAAAGCCCTAGAAATGTTAATCAGGTTTATATTTTTGAGTTACCTTTTTGGAAGCTTAAGTCATGTAATAAGTCATATGCCTTTTAAGATTAGTCAGCTAGTCTATTAATACTGAATGAATATTCCATTTTATTATGAGACTTAGTGATTCACCTTAGTCGGGTTGTCTCTAAGAGAAAAAAATATTCCTCTAAAAGTCACGAGACTTAGCAATTTCTATAAGTTACAAAGTCTCCAAGTAATATTATCCTCTTAAATATCTTGTGGTGACATGGAGACAAAGGTTGTGGTCATGGTGTCATAGAATAGATCATGTGTTAAGGAAAAGTGTCTGGAAACTTGCATTTTCCAGAGTCGTGTAGTCTCCAAATTAGATTAGGATAGTGATGAGTCAAAAAATAGGTTGTCGCCAAGTCTCAGAAAGAAACTAAGGTTAAGATATTTGTTTAGCGATAAGGAGGCAATGCATAGTTTTGTGGTCACCAAATAAGGAAAATGACAGTTAAGGCGTAAAAAGAGTAAAGGTAGTTGCTGACATGATGTTGTCGAAATCATGAGCCAATAGGAATGCAAAGAATTAATGACTAAGTGCAGAAAGTAGCTCAAATGTCTAAAAGGGAGCCAATCATATCAAAGGTGATTTTGTTTGAATTTTATAATGGTTTTCACTATGAATGCAGTCATTTGAACCTGATTTCCTGTCACACTCAAAGGCTACGACTAGGATTTGGATTAATGACACAATACGCAAACTTGAATGCGGAAGTGACCAATTTTTCAATTATGAGCTTTGTACTTTGTGAATTGTTACCATAGAAGGAGTATATTACATTCATTTGTAGTTAATTCTCATTCAGAGAATTCCAGAGTGGGAAATTTTCTAAGTTTTCTGTGTCTAAGAGAAGAAGTGTTGATTTCAAGGTGTGAACTTAGTGAAGTTTTTATTGAATTTAAAGTGATTTCTCTAGTAATTTAGTGCTTTTGAATTGTCTTTTGTGTGTTCCAGAAAAGAATAGGGTTTCTAAGAATAGATTTGTCTAAATATTAGTAAGAAAGGGTGTAGAGTAGCACAAAATTGAACAAAATGAGTAAAGCAGTCAGTGTAGCCTCCACCAATGGGAGAAGTGATGATGTTGATGAAGATGCCAAAGGAAAGAGAAACTTTTCTAATGAGTTCATGAAGCTACTACCTGGTTCTACTCAAAAAAAGAAGGTGAATGTAGATATTCTATTAGATGAGCATGCAGACATAAGGGATGCAAAAAATACAGGGTCCACAGATTTATCTCTTTTCAATTATTTTTATAAAAACTATGATAAGGCCATGCCTGTTTCAAACCCTTGGTCTTGTGGATTGGCTAGGTTGTTATTCCCTGACGTCTTTGTAGATGTAGACCTGTTCCATTAACTAGCACACGACTATGACCCATTAACCAAAACAATTAAGAAGAATGATGACACTCTCTTGTTAGCCTTGAATAGAAATTATTTCATGTAAGCTTTTGCCTTATACAGCCCAATGTCCATAGAGATAGACCTTCCTAGACAAGAGGAAATGTTTAGGTTACATTCTGGAGTGGTTAAGCTTCAAATAAAAAGGCATATCCTTAGTGAGGTCAGAGACCATATTACCCCTATACCAGGAATTGCACCCTATTGTTATAAGGATTTAAATTTCTATATGAAATACATTGCATATGCCCTATATAGAGTGCTAGGCAAGGATGGAGGAGCTACGAGAATTGGTGCTGGTATTCTCATGATGGTCTTGGACTTGCAAGATGTACATTCCAACACCAGCTATGACTACATTCAGTATATCATCGGTAGGATGCGTGAGGGATTTGTTTCCATTCAAAAGAAGGAGAAGGATCCTAAATTCCTGCATTATTCAATTCTGACGCATCTATTGTTGCATTTCAACTATAATATCATGGATTTGCCAAATTTTAACCCTTAGAAGTTATATTACAATCAGCCTAACCCTATCCAATTTTGGATTAAAATTTGGAAGTTCACTTCCAAAGACTGTGACTTCTATGGTTTTGAGAATTGGGTAGTTTACCCATTAATGCAAAGTCTAGGTGTGAATAAGACCAAGTTCCCAGTGAAAGTGTTACAATTGCTAAGACCCTATGAGTATGTAGACAAAAGGGAGGGAGACCATAATAGGGGTGACTTCTATTTGGAGAGAAATTTTACAATGATTAGAGCCTTTGGATGTAATCATCCTCCACATATCTTACCATATCATGTACCAACCAGAATTACCACAATGGAATTCATATGGTATATTATATTAACTGATAGGGAACACCTTGCACCTCATAGGAAGGGGACATTTACCATTAGATAGTTCAAAATATATCAATTTAAAATTGGCAAGAAGGCCCTTGACTTAGTGACCAACTAGCTGAATGATTACAAGATGGATGTTACCCTATACAGGTATATTGATACATAAGGTTTCATTGCAGGAGCTAAGAAACTCCTTACTCCTACCATTCCTAACACTTATCTACATGGTGAATGTGTGGAGGAAGATGCTACAAGAAATATCATTGATGAAGGAGAAGTAAAGCTGAAAAGAGACAAAATCCAAGAACTATTGGATTTGGAAAAACAAGTGAAGAGGAAAGGAGTTGCATTTGGAGGGTTCTTCCCTAATTTTCCCTATTTTGATAAAATTAAAGCTATGTTGAACAACCACCACACCCTTTGTGAACAACTTGAGGATCACCTAGTTGTGAAATCAAAAGGGTAAGAAGAGCTGGAATACTACAATTCAGAGTATGAGGAGGATAGTGATGGAGGATACTCAAATCTAGGCCTACCTCCAATGGGTCAGCCACCACAAGGCAATGAACAAGCAATAACAGTAGGTGAAATGATCACGATTGATTTAACCAAGGAAATAGAGCTAGAGAGCACAGATGAGCCTTCCCTAAAGAGGTAGAAGATTGATCTTGGCCAGTCTTCTCATGCTCAAACTTATGAGAGAAGAGAAAGGAAAAAAGATAAAGTTCCCTTATTCCTAGTAAAAGGGCCTATGATCATAATTTGAGAAAAGAAATAAGAAAAGGGAAAAAATTGCAGCAAGAAGTTGAAGAGGACATAGAGTTTCCTCTGAGAACATGTATAGATGAGAGATTGATTTATCAGCAACAGTTTTTAAATGATGACAATCTCATAAAAACTGATGAATTTAAAGATTTCCTCAGATGTCTTAAGCAGAAAGAGGTTGAAAAGTAATTGAAATTAGCCGATGAGGAAGTAGTGACAAATGAGGCCCTTTTAGCTCTACAAACATATGATCCTAAAATTGAGGATATTACTCCTGAAGAAGCCAGGAAATTAGTCTTGGATAGTGGAATGTTTCTTATTAAAGGTTGGGATCTAGCCTCAACATTTATAATAGACCAAATAAGAAAGAAACTAGACTTAAAGCTAACAACTAAGATCCAGATTGGTGATATGATCAAAGGATTCTAATATAGTCCAAATTCCCAAGAATTTGCCATGTGGAGTCTATGTCCTAGAGACTAGAAGCCCCAATTGCTAAATATTCAAGAGAGTATGGTGGGGAACCAAATGGTATGGTCAGTTCAAAACATAGGTGATTTGGAAATTTCCCAAATAATGACACATTGGGCACATTTGAATGAGGATAAGACAAAATAATTGTCTAAAAAATGTGGTATCCCGATAGAGGAGGCTAGTGCTCTCACTAAGGACAGGGAATTATGCCAAAGCAATATTCATGAACAAGATAGGGTAATTGGTGAACTGACCAAACAATTTCTAGAATGGCTAGAAGTTGTATATGTACCCTTAGAGTAGCCTCTGCATATAGAGGAAAAAGTTGAGACAAAGGAAGAAGCAAAAATAGAGGATATGGCCAAAATGGATAATGAGATTTCCATAAATGCATTATTGAATATAGTTTAGCATAGTATTGATATCCTAAAAGATAAAACTGATATAATCTTAAATGCATACAATAAATTATCTCCTTTACATGCTGAAGTGATAGGGTACATCTCCATTTTGAATATTTATTTCACATCTTGGCCAAGTAGGGTACAACTATTTGAAAAGTTTGCTTATTTACAACCACATATGCGGGATCTGTTGGAGATTGTGACAGAGGTGGGGATGAGATTTGGAAAATAAATGTGGCTTTACCTTTCTTCAAAGGAAAGCTAATTCAGATTGAGGCAAAGATCAACCTCTTGGGATAAAGTTTTAACTGGTTTATTCCTCCAATCAAAGGAGAAGATGATTATATCAAGGCCTTGGAGATTTGGAAAAGTGAATTTTATAGCATCCTGCCTAATAAAGAGGCATTTATTTCAGATTCAAATTTAGATATGGAAAGCTATAATAACATTTTAGATGAAGCTTTCAAGGCAGAGACTGACATCAATAAATTCATAATGGCTGTTAAATGCATAACTGATGTCAGATGGGAGAGGCAAAAGGCACAACTAAAAAGCATTTAGAGCTTTAATTGGCTTGCAGAAGATGATGTGGTAGCATGGGACCGGAAGACAAATCCAAAGAAAAAGAAGGTTGTTGTAGTGGATGTTTATGTCTTGGATGAAGAGTGAAAAAGGGGTCTAAGAGCACAGGAAGTTTAGCAATCATAAAAGACAAGTGTAGGTTAGCCTGTAATGGCAGTCACTTGGCCTCAATGCAAACATTTGATGCTATCCTAAACATAATCAGACAAAGGTACCAAAGTCCATATAAAGATAGAAAAAAAGAATGCTGCCATAATTGATTTTTTGAGGAACAAAAGAATGTTTTAGGATCTGAAACACAATTTCTTGGAGGACAGACAGGTTAGTCATCATTAAAGAATATCAAAAACTATCTTGGGAGTACAAAAACAAAAGGTGTTGAGGATCACGTAATTACAAGGAGGAGATCAGATTTCATCCTCTACTTCTGTCTTTCCACCGCTTGGGTCACTCTTCTCTTTTGTTTTTTCTACATTGTTAGGGTTAGGTTTCTTAGACCATCTGAAGCTTGTTGCATCCTTTTCCTAAGGATTCCATGATGGTTTAGTCATATAAATAGATCAAATGTAATAGTTTTGAGAGAGATGAAAATATAATTGCAAGCCAAAATTTAGATTTTAGTCTATTTTTTTGAGCTTTTAGCCTTTATATGTACTGAAGTAGAAATTTATGAATAAAATACAGTGCAACTTTGTTCTATATTGTTGTTGTCTCTTTGCTTGTTATATGTACTCTTTTATGTTTAATTTTTAAGGCATGTTAAATATATTGGCTATAACATAGCTATATACTTATTTGTAAGTTTCTTCTAAGGGGAGAATTAAATTTTGTGAGTAATTTTAGAGAGTACAATAGTGATTGAGGATTTGATACAACATTGTGGGAATGACAAGGTAATTTGTAAGGCACCTTACCTGAGTTGTATGTAGGTTGTAAGGCATCCTACAATATTCTTATTTGTTTATTCATGTGGAGTTATATCTTTTGACTCTATATCCCAAGGATAGGCGCTGATCTAGAACCTGTCGAGTAATCCATCATCATCCAAATATTTAAAAGTATTCAAAATCAATTACATTTACACAAAGAGCACATATTTAAAATCAATTGTACTCACAGAGTTTACAATTTGACTTTGTTGATTTATTAAAGAGAAAATCAAATAGGTTACTCCTAAATTCATAAGAATTATAAAAGGAAAGAAGGATGGAATTCCTTATCATGTTGTTGTCTGTCATCATCAAGATAATGATTTGGATTGTTAAAATTTTTCTCAGAGTAATAATAGTTATATGTATTTTTATCTATTTTTCCATATGAGAAACAGAGCATTCAGCACATAAGTAAAAATCCACTTAAAAGATACTGTCAAGTCAGTAATCAATCATAGGTAAAACCTGCCTGAGTCAGTGGATCTCAAAAAAAAAGGAGGTGATAATAGGTATCCCCAGTGTTATCAAAATACCTCATCAATTAGTGTTTTCTCTTTCTTGAGTCAGAGTTTCAAGGCATTGGGAGTCATAGAGTTAATCAAGTATTCAAGCATTTTTATAGGCCCTATAAGAAAAAACCCTAGCAAACCTGATACTATACCTATGACTCAAGCAATGGTGATTGGCTAGCAGAACCTTTGACCACCAAATATACTAGCACAAACTATGCAACCCGAGGTGCAAACTATGCAACCCAAGCTATTTGTAGAAGAGGCCGAGTCACACACAAAGGGAATCAAGTCTCAGATAGCGGAACTTGATTCACAGACAGTGGAACCTGAGTATCAGATAGAAGAATAGGAAAGAATGTTTGAGAATGACAGACCTAGTCGATCATCTCCAGAATCTAGACTAAATGATCTAGTACTTTCAAAATATGTTAGAAGGCATCATGCACCTAAGAAAATAATTAGAGATCAGACAGAAGGTGTAATGAAAAGGAACAAACACAAAGGTACATGTTTAATAAGTGAATTAGAACCTAGAATTGTTAAAGATGCCTTGAATGATGAAAGCTAGATAGAGGAAATGAATGAAGAAATTGAGTAGATTGAGAAGAACAAAACTTGGACCTGATGACATTAATTTTTCCATTAGTACACTTAGTGAAAAAAATTGATACAGATCATTGGTACAAGTATTATCAATAGACTACAAGCATTACTGGAAAACAACGAGCATACCCAACAGAACACAAAGGTCATGAAAAATGCTAAGTATGGAATTGACCAACAAACACTGACAAGTGTTGCACTGATGATGTGAAAAGGACATCATCAACGGGTCAATAACATAACATTGAGATCATCACCGATGACACAATTTTGAGAGCAAAACCAACAAAATGGAAAAGGCATACCCGATGACCAGTTCAAGAAAGGAACACCAACAACAAAGAAAACTGACCGTCAGAACCGACAGTTAGTTAGAGAACCCGCAAAAAGTGGATCTAAGTTTTACACGTAAGATAAAGCAATATAATTCTATTTATACATTTTTAATTTGTTTTAAATCATAACTCGAGGGTCAAGCAAGATTTATGGAAATGTTTTAAAGCATCCTAACGGATCTAAAACATATCTAACTAAAGATCAAGTTCAAGTTGTAAACCTTGGATCTAGAGTTAACTTGCGAAGCATGAATCAAGAATTGAGACAAAATCTAGTATAAATAGATGTTCAAATAAATTGTGAGTTATGAACTCATTGTTTTTGATAACCATGACAAGCATCTAAGGAGAAAAAGGTAGAATTAATGCAAAGTTCATAAACAAATCATATTAGTTGTCAAGAACACATAGAGGCTACCGATGAGTAGACAAAGGTATTATTCAATCATGGAAGGATGATTACTCATACATAGGAAGCTTTATTGGATATAATATTAGAAATTAGAGATTCTAACAAGTGCATCACATCTACGATCATTTTGTAGAAGGTGGACTTAACCATTCTTTACAAATCTCTTAACAGAGTGCACACTTAACAGTGTTGCTAAAGCTTCAAATGAAGTAGATCTTAACAGGTCTCCACTGTAATACTCCTAAGAGGGTAGGTCATAAGAAGTGACCAATTGTAAGCCTTAACTGGCCCCTTCTTATCTGCAGATAGTGAAGTCTTATGGGTAACAATCCCCACTACAGTTTTTACTTCCTAATAGGAGTTTTCTGCGATATCATATATTGTGTCATGTGTTATCTATTTTCATGAATGTTTCTTTTATGGTTACATATTAAAGAACTAATGATATGATTACATATACATAAAGAAAGATGAACAGTTAGATAAGATAATTTACAAAATGATGATTAAGGGTTAATGGGCTAACCAAGAAAAGTTTTAGAGGTACTGATTCACCCCTCCCCTCTTAGTACATCATTCCAATATAATTCCAAAAATTGGTATCAGAGCTAAGTCTCTTTCTTTAAAAGATTAAAGACTTAAGAGAAAATATCAGAGCAATGGAAAAGTACAGACTAGACAAGACTATTGAGAATGAACAATTATAGATGCAGATTAACTATGAGTAGTATAAAGAGGCGAGAATCAACTTAAGAAAACTTCTTCATGAAAGAAAGATTATGGAAACTAGGCTAAATGAGAAAGACTATAAAGAATTTGAAATACAAGATTGCTTTGATACAATAGAATCATCAACGAGAAAAGCTTCAGACACATTAGTAGAAGAAATTACAAGTTTACAAGAGGTCAATCTACATCTGACAGATCACATCAAGATGCTACAAATCGGTCAAGAAACTCAAACGGTAAAAATGATTGATGTCATGAATGATGTAAGAAAGGCTGAAAATGAAAGAACACTAGCCATTGATGATAGGAGGAAAATTAAAGACAAAATACAAGAGAAAGAATCAGAGATTCAAAGACTTACTGAGCATCACCATGAGGTTACCAACCAGATTATTCTTATGAGTCAAGAAGAAAATAGATTAAATACAAACCTCATTGAAAGAATATAGATCATTGTTGAGCTAAGAGAAGCGAATGAAAAATTGAAGCATGAAATCAAAGTCCAGAATCAACACAATGAATTGATCAAAAAGGCTGAAGATAGCAACAAAAGGATGGATGATTTTCTTGATGGACAGAGAAGAGTCAACAACTACACAGGATTGGGGTACAACAAGAATGGTGAATCTTCTAATCAACTAGATCAAAGGAATGCTTTCACAACTCCAAGATCCAAGAAGCTATCATGCAATCACTATGGAAAACTAGGCCACACCTCAAACATTTGCAGAAGCAAAATGAAAGGTATTTCTCAAGTACAATCTACTTTCATTGGTAATTGTTATAAATGTCAAAAGAAAGGACACAAGGCACATGAGTGCAGATGCAAAGTGACAAATTCAAAGAGAAAAAACCTATATGGACAAGTACTATCCTACCTGCAAGATGAATGGGCATACACATAAGGAATGTTGGAAAAAAAATAGCAAGGCATGGACACCAAAGGAAACTGATAAAAGCTACAAACCAACAAGAGTAGGTAACTCATATGTTTGGGACTATAACACATGGGTAAATTACACAGCATGTGGAAGGTATGGTCATAATGCTACCAACTGTATGAGAAAGTGGACCAGAAGGTCAAGAGGTTGGACCAATCTAGGTATGACATGTTTACATTGTCATAAGGTTGGACATGTGATAAAATATTACAAAGATTGACTAACAGACAAAAGTACACATCAAAATGGAAATACCATTGATGACATCAAGAGAATGAGAAACAAGATGTGGGTAAAATCCACAAAAACTGAAGGTTCTAGAACAAGCAATGCAAATGGTGACACCTCATACAATGGATCCAGTGATATCACTACATCCAACTAAATTGCACAAGTAAGTATGGAACTGCATTATGACAAGTTACATTATACATCGGTTCCATCACACATACTTCATATTGTAATATTATCATGAATAAAGATGCAATATATTGTTATTTGCTAACTATTGAAAAGAAACCATCGGTTATTGGGCACACTTGGCATCGGTGAACACACACAAAAAAGTTAGCACTACTTACTGGAATGTATCGGTCATTACATAAGCTAAGTGTAAACTGACGGATATCGGTGAACGTTGAATCAACCAAAGCTGTCTTTGTAACCTCACCGAAAGTCATCAGTGAAGTCTCAAAAATCGCTAGCAACCCCGATGCTTTGCACAGACACCAAAGATGTTATGAATGTCTCTACCGAAAAAATTAGTCTTCATAAACTGATGAGTTGGTAAGCATTAATGACAACTTAGGGCACAAAAAGGTTATAAAATCACGACGGGTAAACTCATTTTTGCACCCGTGATTTTCAAGCAGAGCAGAGCAGACCAGAGCGATTTAAGAGAAATTTGGAAAGTGACCCAACAAAAATCAATTTCACATGAAGCATTCACATTCACAGGCAATCACAAAGAATCCATAAGTAATAACACTCACTAGCCGCACTATTTTATTTACGAAAAGCCCTAAATTTTTGCAAACAAGATGGCATCGACTTCTAGAGTTGAGAAAATTAAGGAAGATAAAAAGAAATCCTTCAAGCTTGTCAGTAGAGGCTTGTGTGCTAAACCTAAATACAAGCTACACCCTGAAATAGCTTCACAACCTGATGATTCTGGAGCATTCTCCAGAATCCCACCTAGGGTTTTATTGGTAGAGGATGTAAGGTCCTATATTCACTGCAAGATCTCAGAAATAGGAGATCTAGACCTAGATAATGCCTATAGGGTACTATGTGATGATGTTGGAAATCTCAAAGAAGAGTACAAACATTTGGAAGTAAAGGGACTCACAAATGCAATGCATTTTCCCAAGGTCTTCAAAACAGAATGGATAAAGATTATTCTTAGAAGAGTTCATAACAAGAATCTATGGATAAATAAGCCAAAGCCAATAACAAAGGATGTTATTCATGCTGTCATAGGTTATCCTTCAACCAATAAACCATCGGCTCACAAGCACCCATCTTTGGAAAAAGTGGAAAAACTGACTGGTGCTAAATCAGATAAAAGAGCACTAAAGGTCAACACCATTACCGATGTAGAGCTGATGTTTGGATCATGTTTTGTTGGATATAAGATCCTCCCAGAAAGCCAAATGAATAGCATATAAAGTACAAATATGAGCACATCATACAAGATTATCAAATAGGAGAAGAAGATGGATCTTGCAGAGATCCTATTACATCAACTAGAGGAGAACATGTGCACAATCAGATCTTCAAGGACAAACACTTGTAAGTTTGGTTCCCTCATAATGTGCATATTCTTTTACTTTGAAGAATACTTTCCTTCCCTTGGAAAATTTGTATGGGACACAAGCAGACCCATAACCATTCAGATAGTTGAATTCATAGAATCACTAGGAACAAATTTTGATAATGTTATGCATGAGTATTTCATAACCATTAAGGAAATGCTACAAGCCAGAATGAGAATTCCTAAAATTCTAATAGAGGAACACCAAGAAGACATATGTTTCATGGTAGATACTGATTTCACATACATCCAAGTAGTAGTACCAAGGAAATAATGGCTTTCAAAATTATAATATGAAATCAAAGCAGGATTAGCCAATGAGTGCATTAAGGAACTATTAAATGAACCAATAGACAACAAGCAACTAAGATTTGGTACCTATGAAGAGGCCAAATAGAAGATTAAAACAAATCTTGTTGTCAATAAGGTGGTAAAATAGTAAAAAAGAATGGTGAAAATTTTGAAAAAGAGCTTGAACATATCTTCTGAAGGAGAAGAAGAAAGAGAAGGTGAAGAGGGACAAGAGGGTAAGGAGGAACTCACCAAGGAATAACTTCCCATCAGTGATACAACAGAGAAAAATGAATCAGAGGAAGAGAATTTTGATTCACCACCTCCTCCTCCACCTAAGAAGTCAAGAACAAGGAGTCAAACAATAAAGGATGTAACTCCTTCTCCCATGGTAAAAATAAAGGTGTATAAAAGGAAACCTGACACACCAAAGGAAAAACAACCAGTTAGGGCACCTACCAAAAGGAGAATATTTGTTCAGACAAATGAGGATTTAGAGGACTCAGCTATGGATGAACCTACCACTACAAAACAAGCAAAAGAAATAGCAAAGGTTACATAACCCACTGAAGACATTGATGAAATATGTAAGTATATTTCTGAAGCAGCATCTCTTGGACATCCTAAGATTAGGAAATGGTTAAGATGGGATTCTGTAGAATAGAATAAGATTGAAGATGCACTTATTGCTAAGATGTGCAAACACTATTATATCCCACTACAATTCACTACACATGATGTACCACAAGAACTATTAATTAGAATATCTTCTAGATTCACTTTTGCAATTCATGAGAAGAGGATAAGAGAAAGAGTACTTGTTTCTCTTATGCCTCCTGAATCAAAAAGAGAAGAAATCAATGAAATCATAGAGAAACATGCTAAAAGTTTATCACCCAAGATGAGAGCTTATAAATTTCTTGAAGACAAGCTTATAGAGCTAGAACAAGAAATCCATGATATATGGAGCAAGATACTCAATCCTGCTGAGAAGAGCAGTTATGAGAAGGAAACCATCAATCAGAGAGATAACTCAACAACTGAGTTAGATAGTGAAGAAGTACAAATAACTGGCCAAAAATAGATTGATATTATACATGAAGAATGGCCAAAAGATGGTGAAGATAATCAAGTACCACCAAGTCCAATACACATCAGTTTAGAGCATGAAGAAGTTACCAAAGAAGAATTGTAAATAAAAGGTAACTTAACTAATGATATAAATGATGAATCATGGTTAGACAACATTGTCAATGACACCACAGGACAAGACCCTGTAGAAAAATTTCAAAAAGATGAAGACATAAATGCTACAAAGGGCAATACTGACGGACATGATACATCTATTAACACTGCAACAGTCAATACACCTACAAACATGAATATTTTAATAGATGCTATTGATAATCAGTCAAGTCAAGACAAATCATCTAAGAAAGATGATAATATACCCAAGGATATGGATATAGATGAAAACAAAGTTGTATCAAACACTCAAAAAGGAAACAGATACAGAAATGAAGGATGCAACCAACAATCAACAAGAAGTGTCAAATGAAAAAAACCAAAGAAGCTGATAATAAAATAGAGGATACACTGAGAAAGGGTGAAGAAGAAGATAAAAGTGAAGGAGTCAAGCAGGATGAAGGTATAAAAGTTAAAGAAGATACATCTACTGATACACCTAAGGCAAATGAGGAGATGTCTTCACCAAACTAGCTGGTAGACTCAGAACAGATACAAAAGGATGCCTAATTTTCTCGACCCTCACCTACCAAGTCAACCCAATCTCAAGCTTTATAGATGGTAGTAAATCAATCTACCACATAGCCAAAGAAGAAGAAGAAAATAGTAAAGAAAGACATCTTGGCTGTTACACTAGATGAAGTAATAGAAGTTCCAAACTGGGATATTACCACTTTGGACAGTGATAAACTTCAAGATTTTGGAGTGCTATGTCAAACAAAAGCCATTCAAAATAAAATGATACAAGAACATAGAGAAACAATGGCACTTGAAAAGGCAAGATATATTCTCCAACAACTTGTTCCTGAGGTAAAACTTCAAGCAAATGCTATAGTTAAGGAACAAATTGTTGTTCTTACCGATGCAATCACAGAGTAGAATATAGATGCAGAACAAGCTATGGAAGAACAAGAAGAAAAGAAGTATCAGTACAAATTCTTTGATAAAATAAGCCAAGAAGTGGCACTAAACAAGTTAAAGCTCTTTGAACTAACTGATCAATTAGAGCCAATGATTGCTAAAGCAATTACCTTCATTCAAAAGATGTGCACGCTTGAAAATTTTACAAAAGAAAATAGTGACAAGTTAGTAGAGATAGATTCTAATGTCACAGAAAGTGCACAAAGCCTAACCTCAAATGCAGATAGTATCAAGGTGCATCATGACAAGGTCATTGAGACTAATAGGCTAAGGAAAGAAATATTTGATGCTGAGACACAGCTAAGAGGTGAGATTACAGAACTCCAGGCACATATTCTGCCTAATCTTATGTGAGACCTACATTAGACTGTTATAGTTTTACTATTTTTTTCTCATTCTTTTAGTAGTTTATGCTTTGAAATACCTTGACTATCAGAGAGACTTTTTATACATTTGAGGATCGGTGGAATCCTGTGTTGTATATTCAGCACCTGATTTTGTAATCAGGGTACCTTTGAGATGTTTATGTTCTGATTTAGTTTTAGCTTATGTTGATGTCTTATATGGATCTAAATGTATGAATGCAATATGATGAAAATGGTTTAGGAAACCAATGCTAGGATATTTCAGTTCTAAATGCAATGTGGTTTATATGCTTACATATATTATTAATGTTATGTTATGTTTCATATCATGTTGTTTTGGATCTATGATGTGTGCATTGAGTGTGTAGGAAGAGTTGACCATAGATCTAAATCGGGGACCCAGTACTGGAACCTATGTAAATACCCATGCTTTCCAAGGTCCTATCTATATAAAGAGACATGGACCTCATTGTTATGTTTTTATTTCGTGAATGCGGTTTGCATGTGTGTTATTAAATTAGTAAATATTCATGTTATTAAGTCAGGTCTAATGTTTTAATTTTATGTGCCAAATTTGGCAAGTGTTGTAATTTAATTATTGACATGGCTAGTAAAGGGGAACCAAGGTAAGTCAAGGGTTAACTAAGGTCATCTAGGAGTAGTACCCAAGCT
>MU225900.1:8261389-8290249 GCA_018584345.1 Thuja plicata | reverse complement strand
ATGCCATCTGATCTACCTTAAGCTATTAGGCTTTCTCTCCAAGGCACTTGGCTCTGATACCAATTGTTAGAATACTTCAGGAATAACTGAGAGGGGGGGGGGTAAATTAGTTATCAAAAAATTTATCATTTTCTTATACTTATTAATCTAGATTGATACAAAGTAAATGCACATTTAGATAGCACATTACACAACACATTAATTTGGTTATGGGGAAACCAAATGGTAAAAACCCCGGTGGGAATTAGTACCCACAAAGAAATATACTGTTTATAGTAATCCCTGTTAAAAGATCTTTCAACCCTGTTAGGAGTTGTTCATTACAATGCAGTAGTATAGTGACCTGGTTAAGGGTCTAACCCTGTTAGGGGTGGTGGACTTACTGTCCAAGTGGTGAAGGCTACAACCTTTTGGATATTTGATACACACTGTATCAACTAGATGAACTGCTATTTGTGACACTACTTGTCTGATCAGTTCCTTTTGTGCGCCAATGCTTTAAACTCTTGTAAAGAACTATAACAATCTTATCTATATTCTAAAAGCTTCAACTTCAATATCTATATTATCAACATATGATAAATACAGCTCTGCTGCTTTAACACTCTGCTCTGCTTTTCTTATCTCTAGCTTTCACAACTCTTCTTATCACAAATGACCTTCTATAAGTACATACACCAAGTATGAGATCATGGGACCTATTAGACAACTCTTCATAACATCCTTGTTGGCTCTACTAAGCGTGAAAGCATAATTACAACTGTGCAAGTATAAACTGAATAAATGCGTCGCTTCACTAAGTTGGCTTCACCAATTTAACCATAACATTGAAATCTTCTTGAAATATGTTTTGCGCCTTTAGATTAATATCAAAAACTCATAACCCATCATGAATATAAACACGCATATCCTAAAGATAGGCGCAACTCAATAAACACATTACATACATCGGCCTTAAACCGTTATTCCTCCAGAACTGTAACCATCAATAACAAAATTACATATCTTTATTGAAACATCATATTTGGGTATGCGTGTATGAACATAGCATAATAAACATGTCAACAACATGTATCTATCCATGAAAGTCATCATGTCATCATATGGAAAAGTACATACCAAAGTATTGTTGTGTATTATATGTTGTCATCAATGACAAACATACAATCAATCAACTGTTCAGAATCAAATCTCCAACACTGATGAGCAGACAAAGGTATTAGTCAATCATGGAAGGATGATTACTCATACATAGGAAGATTTATTGGATCTGTTATCGGCAATTAGAGATTGCATACATCATCAAATAAAAGACTTATGTAGTTGCATTCTAACAAGAGCATCACATCTAAAATCCTTTTGTACAAGGTGGACTTAACCATTCTTTACAAATCTCTTAACAGAGTGCACACTTAACAGTGTTGCTAAAGCTTCAAATGAAGTATATCTTAATAGGTATCCACTGTAATACTCCTAACAGGGTAGGTCAGCAGAAGTGACCAATTATAAGCTTTAACCAGCCCCTTCTTATCTGCAGATAGTGAAGTCTTGTGGTTAACAATCCCCACCACAGTTTTTACTTCCTAACAGGAGTTTTCTGTGATATCATATCTTGCATCATGTGTTATCTATTTTCATGAATGTTTCTTTTATGGTTACATATTAAAGAACTTATGATATGATTGCATATACATAAAGAAAGATGAACAGTTAGATAAGATAATTTATAAATTGATGATTAAGGGTTAATGTGCTAACCAAGAAAAGTTGTAGAGGTACTGATTCACCCCTCCCCTCTCAATACATCATTCCAATATAATTCCAACAGGACCCTTGTGCCTAGGCTAGAGGACAAGAATGTGATTGGAACCAAGTGGGTTTTTAGAAATAATATGAATGAAAATGGTAAAGTTTGTATAAATAAGGCCATAATATTTTGTAAAGGATATGCTCAAGAAGAGGGTATTGATTATGGAGAAAAATTTTCTCTTGTTGCAAGAATTGGAGGAGTCAGAACTATTCTGGCATATGCTGCACATAAAGGATACAAAGTATATAAAATGGATGTGAAATCTGCATTTCTGAATAGAATCCTAGAAGAAGAAGTCTACATTGAACAACCTGAAGGATTTGTTGATCCTAGCAGAAGGAATATGGTTTTGAAGTTGCACAAAGCATTGTATGGACTAAAGTAAGCACCCAGAGCCTGGTATGAAAGACTGCATAGCTATCTCATAATTATTAGATTTTAGAGAATAAATGATAATAGTAGCTTGTACATCTAAGAAGGACCACAAAAAAAATCCTATTACCACAAATATTTGTTGATGACATATTATTCACTGGTTATGATGACCTATGCAAAGCATTCTCTATAGCTATGAGTAAAGAATTTGAGATGTCTATGTTTTTTGAGATCAAATTCTTTGTTGGATTACAAGTACATCAAATGAAGGATGGTATCTACATTTGTCAATCAAAATATATCAAGGAGATACTTAAGAAATTTGGTATGGAAGATTCCAAACCTGTTGGAACACCCATGTGTATTGGACATAA
Organism: Thuja plicata; assembly: GCA_018584345.1. Lineage (NCBI taxonomy): Eukaryota > Viridiplantae > Streptophyta > Pinopsida > Cupressales > Cupressaceae > Thuja > Thuja plicata. Next base: position 8,287,690 of record MU225900.1, on the reverse strand, counting down.
TTTATCTAAGGATGATGATTCAAAAGAGGTAGATCACTCCAACTACAGATCCATGATTGGAAAATTGCAATATGTTATTCACACCAGACTTGATATTGCATTGGTAGTTGGTATTGTTGCAATATTTTCAGCTAATCCTAGGGACAATAACCTAATGGCAATCAAAATAATTCTGAGATATCTAAAGGGTACTGAAGACTATGGTTTAAGGTATAAGAAAGGTGGAAACTTTGATTTAAAGGCATTCACTAATGCTGATTGGGCTCGAAGTGTTGATGAAAAGAAAAACACCAGTGGTGTATCTTTCTTTATTTGAAAGAGGTTAGTGTATTGGACTAGCAAGAGACAAAGTTGTATCTCTTAGTCTACAGTAGATGCAGAATATGTTGCTACAATAATTAACTATTCAAACATCATATGGATCAAGCAGTTGTTGTTAGGAGTGAAGGAAGAAGTAAAAGAACCAGTTATTATCTACTATGACAACACCAGTTCCATTAACATTGCAAATAATTCTATGATGCACAACAAAACCAACCATATAGAAATAAAGTATCATTTTTTGAGGGAATTGGTATAGAATAAAAAAAGGTTGGAATGTGTGAATACCAAAGAACAAGTTGAAAACATATTCACCAAACCTTTACCTAAGGATGCATTATTGTATCTTAGAGGAAAGCTAGGGGTGCTTTCCCTAACCAAAGCTCACTAAAATACAACTTAGTGACGCATCAACCCGAGAAACAGAGAAGATCTATCAAGTTGATGTAGGTACATTAGAGAACATTGCAGATGAATTAGTACATTCAGGTATATTGCAATTACAAAGTGAAATAGTATTGACTATTTCTATTTTGTATATGAGAAGATGGATTCTTACAAAATAAAGATAAGCAACTTATGGAGTCTTTGGCATCTGTTGTCAAAGAGGGAGAGTTTTCTATAATACATAAGAATAAGAGAAAAGAGGGAGAGTTTGCTAAAACACAGAAGATAATATAGTAAGAGGGAGAATTTGATGTCAGAGGGAGTTTTTGGATGAGAATGGGGATGAAGCTAAGGACATTAAAGAAAAAAATTTGTTACTCTAGAATTCTTTGTATTATGACATGTTTTGTTTCCATCAATGCCAAAGAGGGAGATTGTTGAAGACAATTATTCAATTGTGTATTGTCATTGATGTTACACATGTATATACACTTATGTAGTGATGTTACACAAATGTCTACATTCAGACCGATCACAGTTGGTGAATAGAATGAGTTATTTTTAGTGTTGACCGAGTTCAGTTGGGTATTGAAGAAGTTTAGTGTTGACCGAGTCACTCAGGAATTTCAGTCATGGTCGGGCATTCAGTGGCAGCCGAATAAAAATGATTTACATTCTACAATTAATTGATTATATGAGGCTGACTGAATTGTGATTTATTATTTAGAAGTATATTCAAACCGAATTGATAGGGCTTATCATATATATGAAAGTTCAAGTTTTGATTGAATGTGTGTAAGTGGAGGAGTAAGTACAAAATCAGAAGTGTGGAATTATGTAACATGAAGAGTGAAGGAGAAATGAGATAGGATTCTAATTGAGTACAGATCACTCAGAGCTGCAATAGAACATCTGGTCAGCAAGGATGTAGTCATAATTAGAATAGAGATCTGAATCATCAAAGATAGTTTCTTACACATACAGGTCAATTCATTGTTACTTTCTAACAATTCTAGCAGTGTTCTCAAATCTCTTAATAGAGTTTAATTAACAATCTTTTTGTAAATCCTCTCACAAGGTAGTATTTCTATGTTGAAGTGTTGAAGACCTCTAACAAAGACACCCCTCATAGGGTGATTAAATCCTTTAACCTAGTCACACCTAACAGTATGTTATTGTAACCTTTAACAAGGTTGGCTCCTAACAGGGCTCACTTCAGAAGAGTGAAAAATAGTAACTAGTTACATTGGTATTTTTTCCCATATTGGGTTTACAAGTTAAATCTTGGTGTCACCTGTGTATATGTTATTTGTTTCATGCTTTATGTTTCTACACTTAATCACTAAATTATAATTGCATTGGATATTATAAAGATTTCTTTGACACCCGAGTTACAGAAGAATATCTTAATTGACCAAGTAATAGTGTTAAAGTATTTAAGACATCTAAGGGAAAAAGGATTTTTTTTGGAGTAAATGATTCACTCATCCCCTCTTAGTTACTTATCTCATTTCCAACAATGCCTAACCAATTAAATTGTTGTGTAGACATTGATATGGAAAACTTTGTTCTTGATGGAATTAAGCCACAAATGAGAAACACTGACCCAATTGTTGATGAATTGTTGTTGCAACAAGATGGATTGTGGCATATGTATTTTGATGGAGGGTTCTCAAAAGAAAGATCTGGAGCTGGTGTGTTGTTCATATCCCCATCAGGTATTACATTTTAATAATTTTTTTGGTTAGCCTTTCATTTCACCAACAATATAGCTGAGTATGAGGCATTGATATTAGGAATAGATATTTCCATTAAGCATGGAATTAAGTGTTTGAAAATTCATGGAGATTCCCAATTGATCATAGCTTAGAATAGGTCACAGTATGCTACTAAAGATGACAGGCTAAAATTGTATAAATATGCAGTATGGGACAAGCTAGAGTTCTTTGATGCTTTTAACATTCTTTGTGTAGAAAGATCAAATAACATAATGGCATAATTTCTTGGTAATGTTTCTCTAAAGAATAATGATGTTACTCTAGCTAGCATTTCTGTGATATCTGAGGGTATGTGTAGGATCATGGTATGCCAAAAAATGGTGATGTGAAAAAGAAGTCATGATTGGTAGACTGATCGAAAAATAGCTATAAATTTCAAATGGTGTATCTTTTTTAAATATGAAACATGTGTCATGTTCTATGCTTTTCCTACTACAAGAAGAAAAACAAAAAAAAAATTCAATTTGTTGAAGTTTAGACTAATTCAAGGTGGTCAGACACGAGATTTTTTATATTGTGGAAAAGTTGTAGAAGAAAAATCATGATTAATTATTTACTTTGAAAAAAATTACAAAAAAATATGCGTCACATCCAAACATTAATCTAATACTTATATCTAGAATCTAGTAAAAAAATATTATCATTTGATTGTGTTTAAGGTGGTCAGACATACATCTACTTATCTTTTTAGTCCTGATTGATAGACTGATGGAAAAATAACTATAACTTTCAAACAGTATAAGATTTTTGAAATCCAAAACATGAGTCACATTCTATGCTTTTCCTATTACAATTAAAAACTAAAAAAAATTCAATTTGATGAATTTTAGACTAAGTTAAGGTGGTCAGACACGATATTTTTTATATTCTGGAAAAGTTGTAGTAGAAAAATCATAATTAATTATTTACTTGGAAATAAATTACAAAAAAATATGCATCACATTCGAACATGAGTCTACTACTTATATCTATAATCTTGTAAAAAATATAATCATTTGATTGTGTTTAAGGTGGTCAGACATACGCCTTCTTCTTATCTTTTTCCTGAAATTTTCATACTACTGCATTGAAATTTCAAATTTCACCATACATAATATTTTTTTTAAAGAAGGGATAGTAGATTAGAAACTAGATTCAATTTTCTACATATTCTCTTCTTACACATTTTGATATAAGATTGATAACTTGTCCAAATTTTTACGTCAACTTTCCTAACCCTAATTTTTAGAATTTTTATTGCCACTTAAGGCCTAGTTTGGCATACCATGATCCTGCACATACCCTAGAAGTAAAAAATAGACCTGGAGTTCCAAATAATGTTCATAACTAGAAATTATTTGAGGATGATGATGACATCATTATGTTTATTCAATGTATAAATCAGTATGATGTCTAGAAAATTGACTGTGATTCTTTAGTAGCAGTTGTAGATGGCAAGGAAAGTATTTATGATCAAGAAATTCTTCATCTAGTATCTAATCATATTCCTCAAGGATTAGTTGAGTTGGAGGGAATGTTTAGAATAAATGATAATTATATGACTCAGAAATCCAATGCTAAAATGGAATATTTGGAAGAGATAAATCTTGGATCAGAGACATCTCCTCACTTGGTTTATATTGGTAAAATTTGAACAAAAATGGGAGATTAAATCTGATAAGGTTACTAAAGAGATACAAGCATGTTTTTTTCCCGGTCTTATGAAGACCTAAAATCTTATAGAGAAGACCTCTTCCAATATGATATCCCCTTGAAATAATATGTTAAACCATTCAGACAAAAGCAGAGGCCCATCAATCCATTGTTGGCCACTAAAATATAAGCATAATTGATGAAGTTGAGAGATGCAGGCATTATTGAACCAATAAGACATTCATCATGGTTTTAAAACTTGGTCCTAGTAAGGAAAAAGAATGGGGACATCAGGTTATGTGTATATTTTAGAAATTTAAATGTAGCTTCACTGAAAGACAATTATGGGTTACCCAACATGGAAGATATGTTGCAAAAGGTAACTAGATGTGATTTACTCTCAATGATTTGAACAATGTAAGACCATTTTCACTACCCCTTGCAAAACTTATGTCTATGCCCGCATGCCTATTGGTTTGAACAATGTAGGGGCAACTTTCTAGAGAGAAATGGATGTGGCTTTTAAAGATCTCAAAAATTTTCTCGTGGTAGTTTATCAGGATGATTTGAATTCTTTTTTCAAAAAGAGATGAAGACCACTGCAACCATCTAGAAAAGGTGATTATTAAAGCTATAGAATATGGAGTTTCATTAAACCTAAAGAAATGTCAGTCTGTTGTCACAGAAGGAAAGCGTCTAGGGCATATAGTATTAAAGGAAGGGGTAAGAATAGACCCAAAAAGGGTAGAAGCTATCCAGAAGGTTCATTCTCCTAAGAATCTAAAAGGAGTATAGTCTTTTCGAGGACAAATTAATTTTTTTGAAAGGTTCATTGCCAATGTTGCTGAGTTGGTCAAGCCCATAGTCAAATTGTTAAAGAAGAATGTGAAATTTGAATGGAACCAACAGACACAATTGGCATTTGAAAAAATTAAACAAGCCATTCAAGAAGCTCTTGTCCTAATATCCCCTGACTATACTAAGCCTTTCTCCCTATTTACATTTGCATATTTTCATACTATTTCTACAATTCTGTTGCAAAAAGTTGAGGAAGGGTTTGAACACCCTATTGCCTTTTTCAGCAAGTCAATGCAAGTAGCTGAGTTGAGTTATCAATTGATGGAGAAACAAAATTATGCCTTGGTAAAATTAGTTAATGCATTTAGCCCTTATTTAGTTTGTGCAAGAGTAAATTGTTATGTACCTCATGCGGTAGTGAAGGATACTTTGGTCCAAAGTGAAGTAACCGGTGAAATATGCAAGTGGATCAATAGAAACTAGGAATTTAATTTGGAGATCCATATTATGAAAATTTTAAGGGGACAAGAACTGGCAAAGTTGATGATAGAGGAAAATCTAGATCTAATTCTAGTGAATAGTGTTGATATTTGTGGGAAAGTTGTTACAAGTATTGAAATGCAACCCTGGTACACTAACATTGTATACTTTCTAAGGAGTTCTAGTTGTCTAGAGAATTTAAATGATAACCAAAGGAGAAGTCTGAGATTACAAGCTCATAACTATGTATTTTTGCATGGTGACTTATTTTGGAAGAACAAAGATGGAGTCTTACTACTATGTCTTGATAAAGGACAATCAGAAAAGATCTTGAAGAAAATGCATTCTAGAATATGTGGAGGGCATTACTCAACTAGAGAAACAACTCATATGATTTTGAGGGTTGGGTATTATTGGCCTTGTTTCTTTAAAGATGCTTATGCCTTTATCAGGAAGTGTGAACCATGTCAGAGGTTCTCCAGCAAAATGAATTTTTTAGGTGCCTTATTTCTAAGTCATGTAGTTGTAGAAGCCCCTTTTTCTATGTGAAGAATAGATTTCATTGGAGAATTTATAGAGAAATCAAGTGGAGGACACAGTTAGAAATCAAGTGGAGGACAAGTGTAGTAGTGAATAATTAACTAATGGATAATGTCATCACTAGGTTTGGTGTCCCTGTCACATTAGTAATGGACAATGTAATGTATTTTAGATCAAAAGAGTTCACAATTTTTTTTTTCTAAAATGGGAATTGTACTATCATATTCATCCCCATACAAACCTCAGGCCAATAGTCAGGTGGAATTTAGTAATAAGAATATCCTGCAAATTTTCAAAAAGACCCTAGAAAATAACAAAAGAGCCTGGCATGCAAAGTTAAAAATTTCCTTGTGAGAAGATAAGATTACTATGAAAAAACCAACTGGGAAGTCTCCTTTTGAATTAGTATATGGTATACAATCCAGAATGCCTGTAAACAACTTTCTCCTTGTTTATAAGTTTACTCAAGAAGAAGGATTGGAAATCTCTGAACCAATACAAGAAAGAATGATACAATTGGTAGAATTGGATGAAATAAGGAGAGATAGTAAAAAAGAGAACATGAGATTACAAAAAAAGATGAAATATATTTTTGACAAAAGAGCCAATGAAAGAAAATTCTAGCCTGGTGACTTGGTACTCCAATGGAATGCTAGGGAAGAAGATAAAGGAAAACATAAGAAATTTGAATCTTTGTGGTTGGGTCCTTTTATTATCAATCAGAATTTTGGAAGGGATTCATATCTTCTCAAGAATATGAATAATGAAGAATAGGAATTGCCAGTTCATGGAGAATTTCTAAAAAATTTATTCAATTTCTTGAATTGTTTTTCCATGCACAGTAGTATTATATGATATGTACAGGTGTGTTTCTTTCCCAGTTGTGTGTTTTCTTTTGTTCTAGGTTAGGGACGTTTAGGTCTTCTTTCTAGAGATCTGTAATCCTCTCTATGAATTTACATTCATTCATCCTCAGAGAGAGCCACTGTTGGATATATTTATGATTTCTAGATCTTGTTGCAAAATTTTTGTTCCCAATGTTAGATTGTGTCCTAAATTGTCAAAATGTGTTCAGGTATATGTGTATTTTTTCCTACAAAAGTTTGAAATGCATGCATGATGAGAAAAGGATACACGAAACCCTATATCCTAGGTCATTTGTGTCCTTTCTAGGAAAAATACCCTAAGTCTTCGTAAGCTTGTTCTTTTTTTTTCAAGTTACTTTATCGTTCACTTAAGTGACATTGGCCCATGAGTTTTATTTTTATGTCTAAAGTAGGGTCATTTTGCCACTTGAAAGGTTAGGTTTCATGTCTTTTAAGTTAAGTGGGTCCTTTTCTTTTTATTATCCTAGGTCTGAGCACTTTAATTTTTCCTAAGTGTGACTATTTGCAGCCTCTTAAAACATTGTATCTTGTATCATGAGAGTTATTTTTGACCTAACGGCTATCATATTCCCTCAAATTAAAGATGTAGTTAATGTATCATCCAAGGGAACACGACAAGACTCCACCTATCTCTGGTGGGTCTAGAATCTATTATAAAGTGGTGATAAAGTACTTGCAAGTGTGATTTAATCCAATGGTCATCGCATTGTCGTAAGTTCAAAGATGTGGTCAATCTATTTCACAAGGGAACATGACTAAGTGACACCTGTCCATTAGGACCAAACAAGGTTAGAAAAGTCAACATAAAGGACATGCAAGTCATTCTTATTCAGATGGTTTTCATATTTCCATAAGCTTAAAGATGTATAGGATCGATCTCTTAAGGCAATGCGCCTGAGTGACGCATGTCTCTGGCGGGCACGATGTAGTGTTAACAGAGTTAATAAAGTTGTTGCAAGTTATTTTTGATCTAACGATTGTTGTATTCCCTCAAGATGAAGATGTAGTTAATCTATCATCCAAGGGAACGTGACAATCCACCACGTGTCTTCACCAGGAGTCAGGAGCTATGGTTAGTAAAAGGGATAGTTAAGTAATCTGTAGGCAGGTTAACTTCAATAGGATAAAGGTCATGTTGCCTCAGGCTAAAGATGATGTTGATCTGTCTATCAAGGAAAGCTAATGGCCCATCATGTATCTTCTACTGGTGGTGATTTTTATTAATAAATGTTAACCGCAGGATGCAACAGTAAGTGTTGAGATCGACGGTTAGGGTTTAAACTAAAAAAAGTAAAATTGTCTGAGTCTTTGGGCCATGAATTTTCAAATGCATTGGAATTAATGGCAAGGTGTGTGGCCATCACCACAAGAATTAAATTTTGAAGCCTAGTTGAGATAGTGTATAATTTTTCTATCAAATCTCAAAATGCCAAAATTAACAAAGTATTTTGAAGTAGAGCTAAGTGGTGGAAATTTGCTATCTATGTCCAGAAATTACAAAATGGGTAACCTTCTTATGAAAATATATTCCTGAGCACTTGTGAATTTAATTAGTATTAAGGTTGGTGTATACATTGATTTCCTACATATGAATTTGTTATCTATCTATTTAGAAACCCTAGTTTCAAAATGCCACTGAGAAGAGAGATTTCACGAGAGATCGATTACCTAAAAAGAAAAATATATAAAGATCTTTTGCAACAATTAGATGAATCAACTAATGAGGCTTCAAAGGTTAAATCATTGGTTCTGAAATTTCTTTGTTTGAAAGTAGGAGAGGGTTTATGTGATAGGGGAAGGTGGTCACGATATGCCAAGACTAGTGTAGCTAGTTTGGACCTTTTCAAATTAGCCTTTAGTTACACAAATGCGTCTACTTGAGATAGCAATATATGGAAATTTGATGTGGGAAAATTAATGGTCCTTGGTGTTTTCATGGACACAGGTATATTAGTTCAAATTGCAAAGAAATATGATAGTACTTCTAGGGTTGTATGGGATGTTAATGATAGAGAATTGGTGAGAATTAAAGCTGAAGAGATAATGGAAGTGTTCAATTTGAATGATCCTTCTGTCCAGATGGATGATATTGATATTGAACTTTTAAAGAAATTGTATGGAGGTTGGAGAGATTACCTCAGAAATGGTCCATTTAAGGAATATGTTAGCAAAATAGGAGGTCTAATTGTAATAGGCCCCAACACACCTGAATCCTTCAAATTGGATTATTTCACCTCAAGAGAAAAAAAATAATGTATAGCACCATGTGTTACATTTTTGGATAGGATGAAGAAACAGTAATGCTCATTCATTACATGTCTATGATGGTGCAAATCCTCCACTCCCATCTATCCATTATTTATTATTTTGCCACCCATCTTGCTGAATTGATTCATCAGGGTTTGATAGGGATAAAAAAGGCCAAGGTAACAAGACCCTTTGGATGGTATTCTATGCTCATGCACATGATCTTATTCAAGAATGATGACTATTTTGGAGAGGAGATGGAATTAATGAGATTCAAGGATAATGAAGAGATGCCAGTTCAATTGTGGAATGTAGATATGTCATGGGATAGAAAGGATGCTAGTTACATCACCTTTGATAGGTACTTTGCTTCCAGGCTTAGAGCCTTGTTGTTTTTAGAAAACCCTAGGATCCCTAAAGGTTTATTGAGTCTATTGAGACCAAAGGAATTTTCTCCATCTTTACAAATAGCACACAATTCGGGTGATGTTATTCTATACCTTGTTTCAATTGTATTAAGAGAATATGGTTTTAGAGGAGTGCCAAATATACTACCTTATCAGGTGCCTCTTAAAATAGGAATTGCACAGATACTCAAAAAAGTTGGGGGCTTATAAGATGATGCACTAATAGGAAAAGGAAGAGGTACCATTTTCCCAACCATCACAATTGTGCATCAATTTGTTATTACAAAAGAGGGATGGACACAATTACAAATATACTTAGAACCTTATCATATGACAACATCAGTAAGGAGGTGTGTTGATAATGAAGATTTTATCAATGATATATTCAAGAAGAGAACAAAATATCTAACTTTTGATCACTAATTCAACTTTCCCAAAGACATCATGAGAAATGAGTTCAACCTGCAAGAGAAGGAAATTAAGAAGGAGAAATGGCTGGTTTATAAAAAGACTTTGGACTTTGTCTAGCATTTTGATAAAGGACATGACCCCTTGAAGGCATTCAATCCTTGGGCTTGGAAGGTTGACACATTAATGACAATTTTGGAGGACATTATGCAGGCCTTGAGTCAAAAGAAAGAAAAAGGTTATGGAAGTAGAGCCAGAAAAGGCCAAGGCAATTTTGAGTAGAATCATCCTTGCTAGAGGTGATCCACTAGGTATATATGTTTTACAGTAGAAGAAGGGCTATAGTTTGGTAATTCCAAGAACAAATACAACCCCTATTTAAAAAGGAATAAGATCACTGAGATTAGATGTCCAATCATTTACATCTCCTAAAAGGAAAAGGAGGGAAGAAGGAGAACAAAAACAAGAAAATATTTACTCCTTTTCTCAATCTTCCCTGCACATGGATGAGAAAGCAATTGGTACAAATGGGAAATACAAGGCATATTTTTTTCACACCTCAGGAAATGCAAGAAGGGATACCAAAGGCTCCCAAACATGTAGAGATGGATCTAATAGTAGCTGAGTTTTATGGAAAGGAGTTAGATGCCATCACTAAGAAAGCTAGTGATGATTTTTTGTTAGATGATAAGTTTATTAAAGAAAGAGAATTTATCCAATTTCTCTGGAGAATTCATATTAATGAATTCAAGGAAACATTTAAGTAGAGGCAAAAGGATCAGCCCGACAAGGACAAAGATGAAATTTAAAAGGATGTAAAGAAGGAAATGGTGTCTAAATTTGATAAGATTACTCCTGAAGAAGGCCACAAATTAGTCAGGAAAGAAGGAGTCCTAATTCTCCCATAATGAGATATTGTTGATGCAATAGTCTTTGATGCCATCAAGAAGGAAATCAAACCACTCCATACTAGTGGAGTGTCCACAGGTGTAAAATTCATTGAAGACCATGCATTATTAGTAATGTGGTTAACAGAGAAAAGGGACAATAAGAAGACTAATGGACATGACCTAGCAAAACATTCAGGTAGCTTAGTAGTAAGAAGAGTTGTAGAGCCTTCAGTGGTCAAGGCTACTATCCTCACATTAGATTCTACAAAATTTAGCATGAAAGTAGCTAAAAAGAAAGAAGAAGAGATTCAAGATCTAAGAGAAAAACTCGAGACTGTCATGAAGGAATACAATGATGAAAGGATGAAGTCTATTGAAAAGGACAAGAAATTTTCTATTTTTGAAGACAGATGAACAAATCAATTCTCTTCCCAAAGGATGATCACACAGGATCCACATCATCCCTCTTCATCTAGATCAAGAGAGAAGCCTTATGGATGAGACAGATGAATGAGGCATTGGAAATAAGGACCAATAGTGTTATCGCCTTAGAAAGAACACTTTTGTTTGCCCAAACTGTTGAAATCATCAGCAAGGCCAGGTTATTTTTTAAATTCTGGAAAGAGGAAGTTGAGAAGGCAAGTGTAAGTTGGAATGAGATCAAAAAAAAAAAGAATGAAGTTATCAGTTTCTCTTGGCCATGTGATAAGGTGTACACCTCCTGGAAGGATAGATACAATGTAGTTGATCAAGGAGAAGGTGGAAATGTGTAAAAGACAAGAAAAGGTAGAAGATCATACATATGATCAAGGAAAAAAAATTCTAGGTGGCTACTTCCAAACAAGTTTAATGAAAGTGGAGTAACCAAGCGGTCAGAAGACAAAATACTTTGAATATCTTGTAACAAAAGTTGTTATTAGTCTTCCTATTATTTTGTCTTATGTATGAGTCACATGTTTTTTCTTATAGCTTATTCATCTGAAGCTTGTTGCATCCTTAATTTTTGAGGATTCCAAGATGACTATTGCAGACTATATATAGGAAATTGTAAGACATTGTAAAGGATGGTGAATTTATAACTGCAAGGCAGACTTTAAACTTTGTTTTGGTTTCCAAGTTTTGTCCATGTTGAATGTATTGAATCATAAAAATATCAATAAAATATAGTGGAATCACTTGTTTTAGATATATGATGTCTTCTTGTACTCATGATTATTCTCTTGTGTGTTTAATTTGTGATTCATCACAAACATGTTGGTCATAAGGTAACTGTGCGACTATTTATAGGTTTTCTTCAAGGAAGACATTAATCTTGTGAGTAGTTCCAGAGGGATGGATATTAGTATGAGAATTTGATATATGGATGTGAAAATGAGAGGGTAGTTTGTAAGGAATTCTATCTAGGGTTTCATTAGTGTTCCAATTAACTTGTTTTCTATGGATTTATGCCTCATTTGAATCTTTACCTAGGACTAGGCACTGGTGTAAGTTCTGATAAGTAGTTTTCATCATCAATCATAAATCAAATTAATCTTTACATTTCTTTTATTGAGAACTTTCATGTTTGTTAGTTGTACTCATAGGATACAATTCATTTTAAAGATTCCTTAAAGAGAGAATCATCGAGTTAGCCTTCTCGAGTCATATACTTTAAAAAGAAGAATAATGAATATATTTATTACACTGATAGTAACTCTTAATAAGTTTATGGTTTGGTTTTTTAAGCTAAGTGTAATGCCCCGCCAGGGAACCTAGGAGAACTAACCTAAACATGACACTAAGTTTATGGAATAATTTTTTTCTTAAATGTTTAAAAAACATGATGATAACAATGCAGAAGCAAAATAATGAAGTACATGACATACACATAAGCACTATTTACCCGTGTTTTCAATACGTTAACAAAATCAACCAAATCCTAATCTGTCAACTTGAAGCTGAAGCTGAAACAAAACTATACTTCAACTTCAATTTCAATCCAGTTTTCTTCGCCCAATGAAGTCAATGTTTTTCCTCATCAGTCTAAACCAACTTGTGCAAAGTTGAAGTTGAAGTCAAAGTTGAGTCAAGTGACTATACTTCAACTTCAACTTCAACTTTGTTTGTTTTCTGATGAAGTTTTCTTTCTTTCTCGCAATTGTTTTATTGAAAGAAATGGGCGCATTTTTTCTATAAAAAAAGAGTGGGTCCCACCTCCTGTCAGTTCTAAAGATGTGAAAGGAAATAAATGTGACAGCTAGGAAAATACATGCGAAACATAGTCAATTTTTGGAGAATAAAAATAGAGATCTACTGACGTCATGAGAAGTTAATCCGCATGTAGATTTGATGGGAATTAACCAAAAGTAGTCTTGTCAAGTACATTTGGCATGCCTAGTATTAATGCCTTAACTCACTCCATATCCACCCTAAGATTTCCATAATTACTCCTTAAAATTCCCTCCTTTTCTAGTATCATTATTTATCTGGCCATTCTCAAATTCCAAGCAAAAACTGGTAAGAAAAAGGGCTGGAGTGTTTGGCTTTGCTGAAAATGGTGAGTGCATTATACAAATTTCTCTATCATTTTTCCTGAACCTATTTTTGGTTAGAAGTGTTTCCATTTTTCTTTATTTCTACAAACCTTTCTGTTTGAGAAGTCATGACCCTCTTTAGGCCCAAGCTACCAAAACCTGAGAAACCATTCTTACTAAGTTCTCTCCCTAAAATTTGGGATACCTTCCTGGTAAATGTAAGCTTTCCTGAGATGTTAGAGTAGATTAAAAATGTTCAACCAGGGCCCATATACCAAAAACTAACTAGTAGTGGGTTAGTCAAAGATGCCACTTTCCCATCAGCCATAGGATGCCCTGAGCTAGTTATCGAATGTGCAAACTATTACGACCCTAATACAAGGTGTATCAAAAAGACTACAGGCGAAGTGCTAGCCAAAATAAATAGGGATAGTGTCAGTTCAGCATTGGGGATTCCTCATAAAGAAACCTATGAGCCTTGGACATTTGATGAGGCTGAGCGCTTATGCAGCAAGAACAAGAAGCTATGAATCTATTGTAGCTCAAACATGGCTCCTAAAACCGGCCCTAGGAGGCTCAAGGTTGCCCAAGCTATTAACCATTGAGCATTTCATTAAATAAATTGCTGACATTGTGCTTCTTTTGAACAGAGTAAAAGGAAATGATCATGCCTTTCACTGGGAGAATTGGATGTATTTCTTCATCCAAAAGATTGTTGAAGGAGAGAAATTTATCAACTGGGCCGACTTAATAGCCTAAGGTTTGCATAAAGGTTTACTAGCCGTAAGCAGTTTTGGCTCATTTTTATTATCTTCCTTTTTGGTCTACATTTTAGCTATGTCTAAAGAATGGGAAGGTCTCCCTCATGAGCCCTGGATGGATGGAATGACCATCTACCAGTATTACATAGTCCGTCAGTTTGATGAGCCCTACAAAGAGTTCTGGAGGGTAAATGATGTGTTTCTCGTGAGGTTGGTTTTTGAACTGCAAGGTCATGAAAATTGCAGATTATCTGAAGAATCCATGCAAGCCGTTAAAATCTATGGTTTCTTTTACACTCAGTTTCCTAGGTTCACATATATCAGAGTCAGAGGCTTCACCAGAGAACCTTTTAGGTTGCCACGTTATTGTCTTGATAACATTATCTTGTCTGAAATCTGTAGGCAACTTGTCCATGTGATGGACCCATCTAAAACCACCGAAAAGTCACCTACTTTTCTCTTTCCTATTGAAATTGGCCACTATAGATGCCCTAGTTTCAAGCAAGCTACATTGACAAAGATAGTATTGTCTAATTTATGCCTCAAACCCTATTTTTCAAGGAAAGATTTTGATTATATGGGTTTTGCTAAAGATAATATTAGACATGTAGTTTCACTTATCCATGTTCCTCACCTGGAAGACTACTGGGCTAACTGTTCAGATGAATTGGAGATAAGGAGAAGGTTGTGGTCAAGGTTAGCTATGAATTAGATACAATTGTGCATAGTCAACCTCAGCACCAGAAGAATAAAGGAGGATGAAAATGAAGAGGTGGTCGATCCCCTTTATGTCAAATAGATTGAATCTCTACCGATCCCTAAAATTGATTGGAGTAAAAAGGAAGAAGATGACTTGCTCTCCCATACATCAGAAGTTTTGAAAAGAACTAAAGATTGGTTGATAACAAAGAGAACTCACTTAGCCACCCGTAGTACCGAAGAAGACACTTGAAAATAAAACAAAAGAATTATGGCCGAGAGCTAAATATTGCTCCTAATATTTGTGTTGGTAATCGTATTGCAGGTTCTGCAAAAGTTGAAGTTGAAGTAGTTGTGCCGCAGATTCAACTTCAGGTTCAGCAAGAAGTGGTGAGTACCAGAAGAATCACCCGTTCAACTACCAAAGGTAGAAGGGTAGCACAAGATAAAGGAAAGGATAAAATAACTATTGAGTTGGATCTTTCTGAGACTACAACCACAATAGAGAAAAACCTTGGTTCTACTGTGGTCGATAGTGTGATAGATTCTCAAAAAGTGGCTCATGATGGAAATTTGCAGATGAATGCCCTTGCTTTAAACAACACTTCTCCCAAACCTGGTAAAGAACCTACCACACCTAAATGGTTAGAGACCTCTATTGAATTAAAGAGGAGTGTGGTACCCCTTTCAATGCCTATGGATGGCTTAGTAAGAAAGTTTTTAGGGAAGTCCTCAAAGGAAAAAAAAAGGCCAGAACAGAGTCTAGAATTCATTGGTCAGTAGAAATTCCTAAGCCTCCTCAAGACAGCCTGCATGAAGATCTTGCTCCTCAATATTATCAAGTGTCTAAAATAGATCTCGGGAAAGGAAGTCGGAGTGTAGACATGAAAATCTTTGAAGCATCCACCAAAAATATCGCAGACAGAGTGTGGAAGGATGCCCAAGATAAACAAGACATGAAAGAGGCGATGAAGAGCATGGCTCAGTACATCAACGCCATCCTCCATCTAGAACCTAAACCTCTAAATAAAATGTCCATAATTGTTGATGTCACATCTTTAGCAAATCAAAAATTCCTTGACAACCTGAAAAAGGGAAAAGCTATTACGAAGACGTTGGAGGAATGGTTGTAATACGTCTTAGATGAAATGGTGAAGTAGGTAAATCTTTACAACACAACTCTGAACAAATCCACTACCATTATCAATAAGGTTGAGGCAAACATAGAAGAATATGAAAAAGAAAGAAACAATTGGGTAAAGGAAGTGTTATGGATTGAGGAAATACAGGAATTTGGATTGCAAAGGTTCCTCTCTAAATACCTTGTGGCTAGATTAGATGATAAAACACTTTATGTAATTAAGGATTGCATAGAGTTGTGTAATGAGGTGCTCATACAAGGGGTAGTAGAAATCAAGGAAATCCTATCTGGTCTCAAGCTTGTAGATGAAATAATCTAGGAAGATCTAAAATGGTTCTACAAACATTGCTTAGGTGAAGCTAGTGACTCAGTGCCCCATGTTGAAGATGTAATTAAGGAGATACAAAAAAAGTTTCTGGAAGTTCAAGAAGCAAAGGCACTTGTAAGGAAGGATTTTTCAAATATCGCACATACTGAAGCTATGCTAATAATTAACCAAAAACACTTGGAAATGCATGAAGAAAAGTTAACAGATATGAAGAAAGAGAAGGAGGTCTAGAAACAGAGAATCGCCTACATTGGCTTGCCTCATCAATCAGTTATCTCTGCATTTATCACTGCCTATGAAACCTGGAAAGCCTGAAGAATCACGGCTACCATGGACAATAATTCGTGACACTTGGATCCCGCTAGTTAGATAGTTGTTTCTTTTTTCTTTCTCTATTATTTTCCTTTATTGCAATTCAGTTAACACAGTTATGTTAACCAAAAAAATATTTACTCCTGGCAAGGTAATTTTGGATATAGTTATCCAGCCCTGATTGATATAAATATGTAATAGCTGACATCTAAAAGGGTTCATCTCTCCATAGATACTAAATAAGAACTACTTTTGTTTAAGTATTCTATTCTTTAAAACTTTGAATATATTTTTCTGGAGTTGCAGCAAAGTAATATAAAAATTCTACAGTTTTATATGTTAAACTTTCTAGAGTAGATACTATTGTTTACTCTGTAGTGATTCATGTTATTGTGGATATCAATTACTTGTGATATTTTAATTTCTCTTTGTTGCACGTTAGAAACTTTTTGTTTTGGAGTTTAAAGGTTACAAGAGAGGAAATTAAATCACTCATGTATTTCTCAGTTTTAATATCAAATCATGTGGATGATTTTGGTTATTAAAATTGAATGGTTTTTCAGTATACGTATTCTTTTTATATTAATGAGTTAATTGATTCAAGCTTTTCAATATTTTCATTAAAATACTCATTGGGAAGATTTTCCCTCAAAAGAGGATTTAACAATTATCTTTTCAGTAAAGGTAGCTACACCTTGCATAACATAAAGTAATATCAAGCAGAGAATTCAAATAGTTAGTTTTTATAGATTTTCCCTATTCAAAGTAACTCTTGGGAAAAATTGTTTACTAAGTATTTTTGGTGACTCTGCTCGGGAAGAGCAGAGTAGAATCCTTTCAATAAGAAATTCTTAATAGTCCAATGGTTTTAGACAATGGTTCTCCCTAATCATAATCAAGTGCCTGTTCTGCAATCCAATCTAGGTTTCCTAGATACACAAGAAGACATTATCTCTGATCTTAATGCTTGTTCTTGGGCTAATAGAGTCAGCAATCAACAATACCTCCATGTCCAATGGGTATTAGAGAGGGAAGAAGAAATAGTTGAGAGAGTTAGGGGAATTCCAGTAGCACAAGAAGAAGCAGTGGTAGCAAGAGTTGCCAGTGTAAATAACTAATTTGATCAAAATTATAGTGTTTTTCCTGTCACTCTGGCAGAGAAAAGGTATACTCGGTCTTACAGATTATCAGGTCTAGTTAATTAAGATTTTGAAGATCTAGCAAGAATTCATTTAAATCCTGATCATACTTTGAGGAGAAAGAAAGCTAAAACCACTAGTAGACCATCATCCCCTCCCAAAAGAGACAACCAATTGCCATCCATTCAATCTTTGATTATTCTTGGAACTCTGATTCCCTCTACAATTAATATTCTTCCTCTTAATTTCAGACAACCAAGAATGGCTCTAAATCAACCCTAGGGTGCCACAGTAGGTCCTCTACATTTACAAGGTAATTTGGGAAGATTACCAAAAGGAGTAAGAGAAGTCCTCCCCAGATTTAGTGGCGATGAAAAGAAGTCTCCCGAAGAACATCTAAATTCTTTTAATACCATATATGGTGTCTTGGCGGTAGCAACAGAAGATGTTGTTGTAAGATTATTCATTCAGACCTTGACTGACTTAGTGGCTGACTGGTTTCACCATTTACCTAATGCCTCTATCACTTAGTAAGATACTATGAATACTGCATTTGAAGCTAGGTTCAAGTCAGCCGATGATGCTAATTCTTTACTCATTCAGCTTAGCCAAATGAAGAAGGAAATATAGATACCCATGTGGGAATTTGTAGCTAGATTCAACAAAGCCTTGCATCAGATACCCACTACTAGAATACCAAATGATGAAAACCAAAAAGGTTTCTTTTTAAATGCCATGCCCCCAAATGTCACTTTCCCTTTGAAAAGAGCCAATCTCGCTACTCTTGGAGCATCCCAAAATCTTGCCATAGAGTTAGAGGATGATCTTATTATATCTGGCAAATGGAAGAAAGATGTGCAAATATCAAATTCTCAAGCTTCAACATCTTCCTCTTCTTCAAATGATTCACTAATTTAGAAACTGGAAAATGATCTTATAGCAGTAAAGAAACAACTCCCATTACCTAAAGCTTCATTTCCTTATCAGGATATCCCAAGGAAATATCCTAGCCTAAATTCTCCTAATCAAGGGAGACAATTTAACCTTCCTCCTAGTCAACAGAGATTACAAATTGAGCCTCCTCCTAGCAAAACCAACATGTGCGTCTTTCACCTTACTAGTGATCATGAAGGGGATACATGTCTAGAAAATGTGAGGCATGAGTATCTTGAAGTAGAAAAAGTAGCCGCAACAAATGTAATAATAGAAAAAGAACCTTCTGAAGGACTTGGTGACTCTGTGAGTTACTTCCTTGAGTACAAATCTAACTCAGATAGAGGTGGTGACATTCTTTTAACTTTGGGGGAATCTTCATCTTCAATGCTGACTAGAGGACAGAAGGAGCTAAAGTAGATTCTCAATTCAAAAATACTACATTGCCCATTCAGGAAAAGGATTTTAAAGCCAGAGGCGAAGGCAAAAGTAAGTCATCATAAGCTCAGTCTTCTCTGACTCAAATTTTAAAAAGGTCTAATCTTGACTCATCATTTGATATAGTTGAGTTTTGTAAAACATCTAGAATACAAATATCTCTTACTGAATACTTGAGAATGAATCCTAATGAACTCAAAAAATTAGTTGAGTATGTCCATCAATCTTCACCTGAAGTATCTACTAAGAAAACAAATAGAGTTTCTTCTAACGAAGAAACTCAAATCAAGAAGCCAGATTATCATGAAGAACAAATTTAGCCTGACAAAATAAACCCTGAAACATACTATAAAGAAAAACCTGATCCCTTATATGTATCCCTATTTCTCCATGGCTTTAAATTAAACAATTGTATCATAGATTCTAGGGCATCAGATAATATAATGCCAGCTATAGTAGCTAAATCCCTTGATCTCCCTTTAACGAAGACTTTTGGTAGGTGCTATTCAATGGATTCAAAGCAGGTACCCCTAATAGGTCAAATCAAAGATGCCCAAGTCTCTTTGGTGGCTTTCCCTGAGAAGAGAATAAAGCTTACCATCCTTGTGGTAGATATCCCTGCTAGTTACGGTATGCTCCTTAGTAGAAATTTTTGTCGGGATCTGGGAGGAGAAGTCAAGATAGATTGGTCCCAAGATGTCATACCCATTGGGAGGGAAAAAGTAACCTTGTTACCCAAAGCTAAGTCTAAGTACACAGTTTTCCCATCTGATGACCCAAAGTCTCAAATCCTCTACCAAGAAATATATTTTGCTAATTATTTCATTATGTCTAAAACTGAAGAAGCAAGTATATAGTCAGAAGATGCAGACACACCTTGGGTGTTAGAGTTCAATGGAAGCTACTGCTCTAGTGGTTCAGGAGCCGATATAGTGTTAATTTCCCCTTTGGGTTAGACCTTCCCTTCTTCTTTTAAGTTGGCTTTTGAAAATACAAACAATACAACTGAATATGAAGCCTTGCTTCTAGGGTTGGAAGAAGCAAAAAGGAAGGATATCAAATTGCTAAAAGCAAGAGGAGATGCTGAGTTAATAGTAAAAAAAGTCAAGAAGTTGTTCTTGGTGAAAATGAAAGACTAAGGCACTATAGAAATTGAGTATGGGACGAACTTGAAGAGTTCAATGCTTTTTCTATCGAATCAGTACCTAGAGAGCTTAATGCCAGAGCAGATTCCTTGGCAGTGTTGGCTTCTTTGCTAATTCCTCATCCTAACTTTATTACTGATAAATATATTGTTGAGATTATTCATAGGCCAAACATCCCTGATAATAATAGCTCATGGCAAGTATTCAAAGATGACACTCACATTAATGCTTTCTTATAGAGTATGGAAAATTTTGCCACTAATTATTTTGAAGGCTCTGAGTTGGAATGTAGGAAGTTCTATCCTGATACAGTTGGAGAGGAGACGGAAGGCATAATGCAACTAAAAGTGAATGTGATACCTAAAGGCCTAGTCGAACTTGAGAAGCTTTTCGATAGGCGAGATGCTTTCCTATTTCAAACTTCATTTCCCAAAGAGGTCAAAAGTGGTGACTATGAGAAGGTCAACCTAGGAGATAAAGACAATCCTAAGATGGTGAACTTTGGAACCTGTTGTGATACAAGTGAGAAAATACGATTCATCGAGTTGTTGAAAGAATACATAGATGTATTCGCCTGGTCATACGAAGATTTGAAAACATTCAGGGGAGGTCAGTTCAAACACTATACCACTCTAAAGCCAGGTATTTCTTCGTTTCGGAAAAAATTGAGGACTTATAACCCAAAGGTTTCAGATGCAATATTCAAAGAAATTGATAAAATGCTCAAAGCTCACATAATTTTTCCAATACACCACTCCACATGGGTAGCTAACATAGTACCATTAAGGAAGAAAAGTGGAGAGATAAGGATTTGTGTAGACTTCAAAAACCTAAATCAGGCAAGCCTAAAGGATAACTTTGCTTTGCCCATAATGGATCAGATTATCCAAACAGTAGCTGACTCAGAAATGATGTCATTTCTTGACGGATTCTCTAGCTATGATTAGATAGGAGTTGCTAAGGAAGATCAACATAAGATGGCTTTTACAACACCTTGGGGTACCTTCGCTTACCAAAGAATGTCATTCAGGTTAATAAATGCCAGTGCAACCTTCCAATGGGCAATGAATTTGACCTTTGGACATCTTTTGAATAAAATTATCATAGTCTACCTTGATGATATGACTGTATTCTCCAAGAAGCAAAGAAAGCATCACAAAGATCTAAAAGAAGTACTGCAAAAGTGTCGAGAACACAGAATCTCACTAAACCCAAAGAAGTTGATCTTCAGTGTGACTGAAGGGAAGCTATTAGTACATATAGTTTCCAAGGAAGGGATCAAGATTGACCCAGAAAGAGTAAGAGAAATTCAGCAGCTCTGTCCTCCTATTAATTGTAATGGCATCAGATCTTTCTTTGGTCAGATTAACTTTCTCAAAAAATTTGTGCCTGATTTTGCTGAAACCACAAAACCTATGGCTAGGCTATTAAGTGAAAATAAAAATTTCAAATGGGATGATTTGGCAGTCAAATAATTTGAAGAAGTGAAAGAAGCTATTGCAAAATCACCTATTCTATTTCATCCAAATTTTTAAAAGGATTTTGTAATGTATTGTTATGCATCAGAGCACACTGTATCTGGCATCCTGCTTCAGAAAGATGAAAAGAATGAGGAAGTACCTATCTCTTTTATGAGTATTCCTCTCAAAAAACATGAGTTGTGCTATTGTCAAGCTAAGAAACAAGATTTTTTTGTTGTGAAAGCTGTGAAGTAGTTTTGGTACTATATCCTTCATTCACATTTTGTAGTTTACATCCCATCTGCAACAGCCAAGAGTATCCTCACACAACAGGATGTAGCTGTAAAAAACCAAGCCACGTGGGTATCAAAGGTGCAAGATTTTGACATTGATATCAAACCCTCTAAGTTGGTTCGAGGCCAAGGACTCTGTAGACTAATGGAAAAGAATAGAGAAGAAGAAGCCTATCCTAGTTGTTTGTTAGTTGGATTGAAAGATGAATGGTTCTTAGACATAGCATACTTTTTGACTTACGGGAAATGTCCAGATAATTTGAAAGGAAAGGACCAGAGAAGTATTCATCTCAGAGCAGAGAAGTTCATGATTGTTGATGACATCCTATATAAAAGAGGTCTGGATGGAATGTTTATGAGATGTGTAGATACAGACCAACAAGAGAAGTTGCTCAAGACCTTCCATAGTGAAGCCTGCGGAGGACATTTTTCTTCCATGGTAATGATCTTTAAAATCCTAAGAAGTGGCTATTATTGGCTAGGTATGTTCAAATCTTCTTATAAATGGGTAGGTGATTGTGAAAAGTGCAAGTTGTTTAATGGAAAACCACATCTAGCTGCTCTCCCCTTGAAACTAGTGATTATAGAAGAACCTTTCCAATAGTGGGGGTTAGAATTTATTGGCCCCATAAACCAAAAGTCCAGTGCTGGTCACACTCATATTCTCGCTGCCACTGACTACTTCACCAAATGGGTCGAGGCAATTCCTATCAATGCTATGACATCACAGGTAGTGTGTAAATTCTTAACAGAGAATATTCTGACCCACTTTGGGGTGCCAACCAAGATAGTAACTAACAATGCTCAAAATTTCTTATCTAGAGAAATTCAGTTATTCTACTATGACCATGGTGTCCATTTATCACATGCCTCAGATTATTTTCCCCAAGGCAATGGACAGGCCGAATCCACAAATAAAAATTTGATCAATATCATGAAAAAATTGGTGGATGAAAGAGGAAGGGACTGGCATAAACGGATATATGAAGCACTTTGGGAAGATAGAACCTCTCCCAAGAGGAATATTGGCATGAATCCCTTTGAATTAGTTTACAAAGTTGAGGCATAGTTGTCGCTGCCTCTAGAGTTGGCTGCTAAAAATCTGCAAAAGGTAATAGAAGATGGGGTGTTTTCTAGTTCTATTAAAAAGTGGATATTGTACCTTCAAAAGATTATAGAGGAAAGAAGAGAATTAGTGGATCATATTACAGAGCATGAGGAAAGGGTGAAGAGAATTTTTGATCAGACAGCAAGACCTCAAAAATTTATGGAAGGAGATCAAGTGTTACTTTGGGACAAAAGAAAAGAACCTAGAGGAGCACACACCAAATTTGAAAGTCTATGGAAAGGCCTGTTTGTCATTTCTTAGGAATTAGGTTCCAGTGCATTCAAGCTGAAATATTTTAATGGTGATGATCTACCCCTATCCTATAATGGATAGGATCTTAATCTTTTCCAGCTTTAAGTTTCCTTGCTACCTTCATTGTAAACACACGTTTTCCCTACTTTGTTCCTTGCTTGTCCCTTGTTGCATCTTTTCCATTCTTGTGTCCCTTTTAGTTGAAGTCAGTTTAAAGTTGGTTTGTAGAACTAGAGATCTCAAGTTCATATCTGATCCTTTACAGTCTTATTCCCCAGTCAGAGCCAATTGTTTCCCAGTGTTTTCAATACATTAACGCAATCAACCAAATCCTAATCTGTCAACTTGAAGCTGAAGTTGAAACAAAACTATACTTCAACTTTAATTTCAATCCATTTTTCTTCACCCAATGAAGCCAATGTTTTTCATCGTCAGTCTAAACCAACTTGTGCAAAGTTGAAGTTGAAGTCAAAGTTGAGTCAAGTGACTATACTTCAACTTCAACTTCAACTCCATTTGTTTTCTGATGAAGTTTTCTTTCTTTCTCGTAGGTGTTTTATTGAAAGAAATGGGCACATTTTCTAAAAAAACAGAATGGGTCCCACCTCCTATCAGTTCTAAAGATGTGAAAGGAAATAAATGTGACAGCTAGGAAAATGCATGCGAACCATAGTCAATTTTTGGAGAATAAAAATAGAGATCTGTTGGAGACATGAGAAGTTAATCCGCATGCAGATTTGATGGTAATTAACCAAAAGCAGTCTTGTCAAGTACATTCAGCATGCCTGGTATTAATTCCTTAACTTGCTCCATATCCGCCCTAAGATTTCTGCAATTACTCCTTAAAATGCCCTCCTTTTCTAGTATCATTATTTATCTGGCCATTCTCAAATTCCAAGCGTCAACTGGTAAGAAAAAGGGATGGAGTGCTTGGCTTTGCTAAAAATGGTGAGTGCATTATACAAATTTCTCTGTCATTTCTCTTGCACCTGGTTTTGGTTAGAAGTGTTTCCATTTTTCTTTATTTTTGCAAACCTTTATGTTTGAGCAGTCATGACCCTCTTTAGGCCCAAGCTACCAAAACCTGAGAAACCATGCTTACTAAGTTCTCTCCCTAAAATTTGGGATACCTTCCTGGTAAATGCAAGCTTACCCGAGATGTTAGACTTGATTAAAAATGTTCAACCAAGGCCCATATACCAAAAACTAACCAGTAGTGTTTTAGTCGAAGCCACCACTTTCCCATCAGCCATAGGATGCCCTGAGCTGGTTATCGAATGTGCAAACCATTATGACCCTAATACTAAGTGTATCAAAAAAACTACAGGTGAAGTGCTAGCCAGAATAAACAGGGATAGTGTTAGTTCAGTTTTGTGGACTCCTCATAAAGAACCCTATGAGCCTTGGACATTTGATGAGGCCGAGAGCTTATACAGCAAGAACAAGAAGAGATATGACTCTATCATAGCTCAAACATGGCTCCTAAAACTGGCCCTAGGAGGCTCAAGGTTTCCCAAGCCATTAACCATTGAGCATTTCATTAAAGAAATTGCCGACATTGTGCTACTTTTGAACAGAGTAAAAGGAAATGATCATGCCTTTCACTGGGAGAATTGGATGTATTTCTTCATCCAGAAGATTGTTGAAGGAGAGAAATTTATCAACTGGGCTGACTTAATAGCCAAAGGTTTGCATAAATGTTTACTAGCCGTAAGCAGTTTTGTCTCATTTTTCTTGTCTTCCTTTTTGGTCTACATTTTATTTTGTGTGGAGGTTGGGGAAAAAAAGGGAAATCTTATTCTGAGAAGAGGCTTTAATTTTAGGATATTTCTATAGTTTAGAGAGGAGAAAGAATTGATATTTTCTATGAGAAGGAGTTGGATTTTTCCTATAGGAGGAATTCAAAGGAGTGCTGGAAGAGATTTAGAAGCTTGCTTTCTTCTTCTTCAACCGATCTTCGCAGGCCTCTAGGTTGGAATCCATCTTGAGAAAAAGATCTCTTTTATAGTGTAAATGTTGTTTTTTAGATTTGTTTGAAAGTGGCTATATTTTGTATTATTTTTGCAGAATGGTTGAGCACTATTGTATTGTTATTGTGTTATGTAATAATATACTATTACGGAATGATGATATATTGTTGTATTATTGTAGAATGTGTATACATTATTGTATTGTTTGTCAACCATCTATACATTATAGAAATGATATATCATTGTATTACAAATGCTATATTATTGTAGTATTATATCATTTTAATAAGAATTTATTCTGTGTTGTATATACAATAGAAATATTCTGTCATTTTATTATGCTAGCCAGCTGTTTGTACAAGTTTATAGAATCCCGAGTATAAAAATTGTTTTATTCTCGTATTTTGTTCTCTGTCATTTGGCCGAGTTTATTGTTATAAGTTGTGTCATTTTCCACGTGTTTAGGTGCTACATTTTTATTAGGGTTGAAGTTGAAAAATTATAATAATTAAGCCAAGTAGTGTAATAATTAAGTTTTTTCTTTATGCAAGTATAACATTGTTTATGCAAGTATAACATTGAAGTATATGTTACGATACTTTTACGATACTTTATGAAATTAAAGTATCGTAGAAGTATCATAACATATACTTTAATATACTTGTATAAAGGGATTAGGTACCTTTTGGATTGATTGGGATAGGTTTCAGCCTCCTAGAAGTTAATTTGAAACTCATAGATTTTAGATTTTAAATAGAATCAGACTTAGTCAAATTTTAGGCTTAGTCAAAATTTCAGACTTAGAATGAACTTTATGGAGCATTATCTTTTGGTATATGGAATGTTGTGTAAACCTTATATTTGTCCATTATTTATGGGTGGAGGTTATGTTTAGTGCATTTAGATTCCTTAATAGGTTTAGGATGTGTGTAGGAAGCATTTTAGGGTTTAGAGTTGTCTAACAGGATCAAGACATTCTAAACATCCTCAAACGTTCCTAATTTCTCTAAACATCCATAAACTATCTTATTAAT
>MU225900.1:8223244-8260436 GCA_018584345.1 Thuja plicata | reverse complement strand
TTAAAGGTTATATTGTTCATAAAGAATACTTAGGAATATAGATGGTTTTAAATGGAAAATTGAAATGAAAGTACTTAGGTATTTCTTAATAAAGAATCTTATAATGATATGATGTAGTTTGCTTTGACAAATAAATCTTGTTGTTAGCTTACTTAATGGACTTAATTGAATCATGTATTAAATTAGAAGGGAACCCTAGAAGGAATCTAAGTTTAAGTTTTTTTCACATAATTCTTTTAAAAGTTAACAAAATTTCATGAATTTTTATTTAGGTTTTCTTTTTCAAAGAGAATCTTTGTTCTCTTCCCTGGTTTCCTTGCGGGGCATGATAGACGAAGTGCTAGCCAAAATAAATAGGGATAGTGTCAATTCAGCATTGCGAATTCCTCATAAAGAACCCTATGAGCCTTGGACATTTGATGAGGCCAAGCGCTTATACAGTGAGAACAAGAAGAGCTATGACTCTATCATAGCTCAAACATGACTCCTAAAAATGGCCCTAGAAGGCTCAAGGTTGCCCAAGTCGTTAACCATTGAGCATTTCATTAAAGAAATTTCCGACATTGTGCTACTTTTGAACAGAGTAAAAGGAAATGATCATGCCTTTCACTGGGAGAATTGGATGCAATTCTTCATCCGGAAGATTGTTGAAGGAGAGAAATTTATCAACTGGGCTGACTTAAAAGCCGAAGGTTTGCATAATGGTTTACTAGACGTAAGCAGTTTTGGCTCATTTTTCTTGTCTTCCTTTTTGGTCTACATTTCAGCTGTGTCTAAAGAATGGGCAGGTCTCCCTCATGAGCCCTAGATAGATGAAATGACCATCTACCCATATTACAAAGTCCTTCAGCTTGATGAGCGTTGCAAAGAGTTATAGAGGGTAAATGATGTGTTTCTCAGGAGGTTGGTTTTTGAACTGCAACGTCATGAAAATTGTAGACTGTTTGAAGAATCCATGCAAGCCATTAAAATCTATGGTTGCTTTTACACTCAGTTTCCCAGGTTCACATATATTAGTGTCAAAGGCTTCACTAGAGAACCTTTTAGGTTTCCATGTTATTGTCTCGATAACATTATCTTGTCTGAAATCTATAGCCAACTTGTCTATGTGATGGACCCATCTAAAACCACCGAAAAGTCACCTACTTTCCTCTTTCCTATTGAAATTGGTGACTATAGATGCCCTAGTTTCAAGTTTCATTGACAAAGATAGTATTGTCCAATTTAAGCCTCAAACCCTATTTTGCAAGGAAAGATTTTGATTATATGGGTTTTGCTAAAGATAATATTAGACATGCAGTTTCACTTATCCATGTTCCTCACCTAGAGGACTACTGGGCTAATTGTTCAGATGAATTGAAGATAAGGAGAAGGTTGTGGTCAAGGTTAACTGTGAATCAAATACAGTTATTCAAAGTCAACCTCAGCACCAGCAGAATAAAGGAGGATGAAAATGAAGAGGTGGTTGATCCCCTTTATGTAAAACAAATTGAATCTTTATCGATCCTTGAACTTGAATGGAGTAAAAAGGAAGAAGATGACTTGCTCTCCCATACATCAGAAGTTTTGAAAAGAATTGAATATTGGTTGAAAACAAAGAGAACTCACTCAGCCACTCGTAGTACCCTGAGAAAACACTTGAAAATCAAACAAAAGAATTCTGGCCAAGAGCTAAATATTGCTCCTAATATTTGTGTTGGTAATCCTATTGCATTTTCTGCAAAAGTTGAGGTTGAAGCAGCTTTTCCACAGATTCAACTTCAAGTTCAGCAAGAAGTGGTGAGTACCAGAAGAATCACCCATTCAAATACAAAAGGCAGAAGGGTAGAAAAAGATAAAGGAAAGGATAAAATAACTATTGAGTTGGATCTTTCTGAGACTACAACCACAAAAAAGAAAAACCTCAGTCCTACTATGGCATATAGCGTGATAGATTCTCAAAAAGTGGCTGATGATGGAAATTTGTAGATGAACACCCTTGCTTTAAACAACACTTCTCCCACACCTGGTAAAGAACCTACCATGCCTAAATGGTTAGAGACCTCTATTGAAAGGAAGAGGAGTGTGGTACCCCTTTCAATGCCTATGGATGACTTAGTAAGAAAGTGTTTAGGGAAGTCCTCGAAGGCAAAAAAGGCCAGAACAGAGTCTAGAATTCACTTTGACAAAAACACTGGTCATTGGTCTATAGAAATTGCTAAGCCTCCTCAAGACAGCCTGCATGAAGATCTTGTTCCTCAAGATTATCAGGTGTCTAAAATAGATCTCGGGAAAGGAAGCTGGACTGTAGACATGAAAATCTTTGAAGCATCCAACAAAAAGATCGTAGACAGAGTGTGGAAGGATGCCTGAGATAAACAAGACATGAAAGAGGCGATGAAGAGAATGGCTCAGTACATCAATGCCATCCTCCATCCAGAACCTAAACCTCTAAATCAAATTTCTATGATTGTTGATGTCACGTCTTCAGCCAATCAAAAATTCCTTGACAACCTGCAAAAGTGCAAAGTTGTTACAAAGATGTTGGAGGAATGGTTACAATACATCTTAGATGAAATGGTGAAGAAGGTAAATCTTTACAACATAGATCTGAAGAAATCCACTGCCATTATCAAGAAGGTCGAGGCAAACATATAAGAATATGAAAAAGAAAGGAACAATTAGGTAAAGGAAGTATTATGGATTCAGGAAATACAGGAATTTGGACTGCAAAGGTTCCTCTCTGAATATCATATGGATGGATTAGACGATAAAAAAATCTATGTAATTAAAGATTGCATAGAGTGCCAAAATGAGGCGCTCGTACAAGGGGTAGCAAAAATCAAGGAAATCCTATCTGGTCTCAAGCTTGTAGATGAAATAATCTAGGAAGATCTAAAATGGTTCTACAAACATTGCTCAGGTGAAGATAGTGACTCCATGCCCCATGTTGAATATGTAATTAAGGAGATACAGAAAAAGTTTCTGGAAGTTCAAGAATCAAAGGCACCTGTAAGGCAGGATTTTTCAAATATCGCACATACTAAAGCTATGCCGATAATTAACCAGAAACACTTGGAAATGCATAAAGAAAATATAACAGATTTGAAGAAAGAGAAGGAGGTCTAGAAACAGAGAATCACCTACATTGGCTTGCCTCATCAATTAGTTATCTCTGCATTTACCGCTACCTATGAAACCTAGAAAGCTAGAAGAATCACGGCTGGCGTGGACAATACTTTTTGACACTTGGATCCCACTAGTTAGATTGTTGTTTCTTTTTTCTTTCTCTGTTATTTTCCTTTATTGCAATTCAGTTAACATAGTTATGTTAACTGAAAAACTATTTGTTCCTAGCGGGGTAATTTTTGATACAGTTATCCAGCCCCGATCGGTATAAATATGTAATAGCTGACATCTAAAAGGGTTCATCTCTCCATAGATACTAAATCATAAATAATTTTGTTTATGTATTCTATGCATTAAAACTTTGAATATATTTTTCTAGAGTTGTGGCAAAGTAATATAAAAATTCTACAGTTTTATATGTTAAACTTTCTGGAGTAGATACTATTGTTTACTCTGTAGTGATTCATGTTCTTGTGGATATCAATTACTTGTGAAAGTTTAATTTGTCTTTTTTCACGTTGGAAACTTGTTGGTTTGGAGTTTAAAGATTACGAGAGAGGAAATTAAATCACTCATCTATTTCTCAGTTTTATTATCAAATCATGTGGATGATTTTGGTTATTAAAATCGAATGGCTTTTTAGTATATGTATTGTTTTTATATTCATGAGTTAATTGATTCAATCTTTTTAGTATTTTTAGTAAAATACTCATTGGGAAGATTTTACCTCAAAAGAGGATTTAACGATTATCTTTTCAGTAAAGGTAGCTACACCTTGCATAACATAAAGTAATATCAAGCAGAGAATTCCTTATCTTTTGTTAGGAATTCAAACAGTTAGTTTATAAAGATTTTCCCTATTCAAAGTAACTCTTGGGAACAATTGTTTACTAACAAGCACAACACAACATAGATAAAATTTCTCGAGGGTTCCTTGATGAAGAATTACTTAAGAAAAATAATCTATGATTAACAATTATAAAGACCTAACATAAGGGATACATGTTTTGAATCTAACAACATACATCTCATAATAAAATATTACATATACATCTGATACCAAAGGTATACTACCTAATCAACACCCATTGCACAAGTCACAGGGTGTGTAATCATACATAATAAAACAATACAATGCATCCTCCAAAGGATGATAACCAATATCCACATATGGTACAAATATACAACTCATGTAACTGAACAAGTCTCCAAAAAACTAAGTAAATGAAACTGCAAAAAGGATCATCCAAGCAAGAAGAAGAACCATCAAAATCTCAATGATAATAATAATCACTACCACCTGACCACGTAGAATCAAAGGTCCACTCCCATCGTGCTAAGGAGATAGTAACAGGCCACTCACACAGGGTATACAAGAAGAAGGCAAACACCAAGGTATACATGACATCATACTCAAATGCATAGGAAGATGCTATAAGCACTATAAACTGTAATAAGGAATACTAAACAGTACCAGAGGAAACTAACACATGTAGGATAACCTAAGTTTTATGTAGAGAAGTGTCATCACATAATTCTACCCTTGACTTAACCCTAGTAATCCCTCTTGGACTATGTCCCCCAAGTGACTCTATGTGGCTCAATAATCATTTTGTGAAGACAAGGATCCCAACTCTCCCATCCTAGCATGTAGTAAACTCAAGGCATGTGTAGAGGCTCAGTTATCTTATTAATACATTTTAAAACCCCTTAATGTTTTATATTTTCACTTATTAACTTTTCAATGAGATTCCCTAGTAGCCTCTTAGGATCATAGACTCATTGCAAGCCACTTCTCCTCTATACACTTAGTTAACCTACCTAGGATCATAATCAAAACATGAAGGTATACATAATCTCAAATTGCATCCTACCCATTCAGAAGCACATAGGTTCTCAACAAACCATACAATAACCATAGTATCCTCATAAGACCATAAAGCTCAACATAAGTGAATCAGGTTGGGTTTAATAAATCAGGACCATGACATATTCACAAAAACACAAAATGACATCTTACAAGATACCATGCAGAAATCAAAATCCCAAAGCCTCTGGCTTTACACCCTAAAGGTCATCTATCCCAAATGGATACCCAAAAACACAATAACATCTCATGATATAAAAGCATACAGAATACATTTCATCAAACACTCAAATAGCATATGGTGTAATAAATGCATATTCAGAATACACTAATTAATTACAATGTTAACATTGGGATTAAAAAATTTATAATTCATAATCATGCAAATTCATTCATCCATTTAAAATTACTATCCAAATATAATTAAATTTTCCAATGAAGACGAATAATAAAAGCTCCTATAGGTTAATTTATAACTATCACATAGATAAGTTAACCTATTTGAAATAATTACTAAAATTGACTATAATTATAATATTATGAATAATACAATATAATTGGTGCTAATATTTTTTTCCTTAATATCAAATACCATTAAGCCTAATTCAATTAATCATGCATACACAAAAAGGACTTTTAGAAATAAATGCTTAATTACAAATATTGTTGTATGTATGAAAGTCCATATTTAATCATATGCATAAAACAACTAATAATAATCAATCAACTCATTAATAAACCTCCCTATAATTAATTTCCAATTGATAATCATATAACCGGAATAGTCACAAAACAATTAATAACATTTAAATCAAGATTTTTAAAACATAACAAAAAAAATAAAACAACAATTGGATTTAAAAATAATGTATTCTAATAATTAAAATATGTTAAAACTAATTTTAATATATATATTTTAATAAAATAATACATACTAAAAAAACTAATTTACTAATATATTTTAACAAATTAAAATATTTTAAAAAGAACCTACATTTAAAAAAAATTAATTAAATATATTAAAAAAGAAATTAATATTAAAATTTTAATATATTAAAAAAAAAACATAAAACAAATACATGTGGGGGGCCCCCGTGGCTCCCACCCACCTCCTTATGTCACACGACAGCTAAGGCCAGGCAGTCGTGCTGCCTACGGCAGCACGGGCCTGCCTTGCGTAGCCCGGTTGTAGCGACTATTACCGAAAGTGGGGTGGTGGGGATTGGGTCCCACCACCCCCTCAACAAATTTTTATTTAAAAAAATATTTTATAATTTTTTTTAATGCTTTTTTTTTAAACTTGAAACAATGAAATTTTATATTGTTTAAAAGGTATAAAAGACTTTTTTTAAAAGACTTTCTTTTTTTTTGTCCTTTTCCTTTTTTTTTTTTTTTCTTTTTTCATTTTTTTCTCTTTTTTTTTTGACTGGTGAACATTTAATAGTCTGTANTTTTCTTTTTTTTTTTTTTTTCTTTTTTCATTTTTTTCTCTTTTTTTTTTGACTGGTGAACATTTAATAGTCTGTATTTTTTTCGAGGGAGTTTTTTTTTTCAAACAATTAATTTTTAAGAGGGAAATTTTTTTTCTTCCAAAGACTAATTTTTTCTAAGGAGATTTACTTTTCCCTTCTCTATAGTTCTAACTATAGGCAATTTAATTTATCATTTTCTAGGAGTTATACAACGAATTTTCCTACAAAAATTGGACAGCATATCTGTACTATGCCAAGTCCTAGGAAATGATAGAAAATTCAGATCTAAAAGTTTAATAAATACCCAAAATCACAGAAAGACTAAATAACTCCTATAAGCCATAAAGAATCGACATGCATCTAATCAAACATAGAAAACCACAGAATTGAAAAATTGAAACCATTTTAGGGATCACAAAACCTACCTCAAATCCAATGCAAGAAAAACTGAGATTATGCCTTTGAAGATTGTAAAACCCTAAAACCTTCAAGCATGAATCAACCACAAATCTGGAAACCACGAGGATCCAAGTACATGCAAACCACGAAATCACACAAATCTCCAAGCCAACATGCAACTACAAAAATCCCCAGTTCTCCACAAAGCCAAGAACACACAAAGCTCTCCCAAATTCTTGAAAACCTGATAATCCAAAATGAACCCCAATTCCCTCCTAAAGGAATTCAATTTCCCCTAAACATGCAAACCCTAATGACAATACACTCAGTCAATCCCTAAAAAGACTCCACTTGAAATTGAAAGAAAATCACAATTAAATAATTAAAAAATATCTTTTAATTACACAACTCAACTTTGAATCCTAAAATCAAGTTGAAATCTTTGAGTTTGAAAATACTTTTTCAATAAAATCATGCACATGTAATTAATTAAATAATATATTAAATAGATTAAATATTTAAAATGCAATTATCCATGCACTCAAATATTTAATTATTTAATAATGCATAAAAGAATATTTACTCTAATTTCCAATTAAATATTAATATTTAATAATTGTACTTTAATTATATTTTCAATTAAACATAGGTATTTAATCTAATTTTCAATTAATTAAATACCCTATATTTAATAATTAACTCTAATAATATTTAATTAAATAAATCACATGATAAATCACACAAATATCAAAGCACTCAACTGAAATTGACAAAATAAAATCAAACACACACAAGGATAGGTTCCACGAATTCACGTCAACTAGATGAACCCGGGTAGGGTAGTCAAATAGACACTTGTCCAATACTTAGGACAATTAGGTTTAGGGTAGGATTTGGACTTGAATACTATCTCCCCTGTCTTACCATTAAGATATTACAATAGGGCATGCTCACTCCTGCCAATTCAGGGAAGATGTAGCCCAGTATCTGCAAACCTGGTATCACAAAGATGAACATACATGCATATATAATGGCAAACAATGGTTGAGACTAGTTTATCATGTGGATCTCGCCGAAGAAAGTAACTACGTCTCTGTCCCATACCATACCAAGCACATCAAATAGTAATGCAAAACATACAAATGATCCATGTACATATAAATCTAGGGTCAGTATTGTCAGAAAACCATAATCAAAATGAAATCCTAACATATACATAATCATCATAAAGTAACCATAAATCATATGCAAACATGAGATATAATACTCTAAGAAATGAATCAATAACATACTGAAATGCAATACATAAATATCCTCAAGATCAACTGAAATAACCAAACATACATAAAAATGCCTAAAAGAGTTCGACATCTGAAAACTGAAAAGAAAACTAAGAGGTGGGTATTACACTCTGCATAAGGTTGGTGATATAATCTGAAAGGTGAGTTGTCAACTATTGTATCACAAGACAAGAATGAATTAGTAATCTGTGAAAGGTATACCCACCTAAGTTTGTGGAGCTCAAAGTGAAGAGGGATCATATCCTTGTTAATTAGCCTTTTCCCTATATAAATAAGTAATTGGGAATTTGAGGGTCAAGCTTGATAAGCTATATAGATATTCTACAGAAAAAATTGCTAATAGGTTGTTCAGCTTTAGATGTAGTTTGGACTTCATCTCCCAACCACTCCTCAAGATTTGCCTTTGACCGAGACCAAGTACCTTTATAACTCATATTAGAAAGTGTGTGACAAAATAATTTTAATACTTAGCACCGCTGCAGAGAAAACTTTAGATTTGCCACCCAACACAAGTTGGGATCAAAAGACTAAATGGTATGAATTTATGTAAATAGAGAACTCACAAGATAAAACAATAAGAACAGTGAATCTTGAATAACTCTATGCTTCCAATGATCAACTTAGTTGTCAGTTATGACAATTTTACTACATGCTCCCGAGCAAAGTTGCCATCTTGTTTGTATTTAAAAATGTTATGCTACAAAAAGAAACCAATAAATATTAAGACTGATGTTAGGAGTAGTTAGCTCCAAGTATGAAAGCTCTATAAGATAATTGGACCAAGTATAGGGTCAAAACTGCCCTCTCCACTTCTGGCTTTGGAAAACCAAGGCGGGTGCACCTAATCCAGACTAAACTCAATTCTTTACAACACCTTCTGCTTCTGGATTTGAACAATAGATAAATGGTAAGTAAGTACTAAATGCACACCTAGAATTTATTGACTCTCGACTACCATTGGTGGAATAAGAAGAACAACTGTAATGTAAATAATTTGGTAATTAGTTTGATTTAAATTTTGGGACAGGACATAGACAGATCATTCAGATATGTATCTCAATAGAAACACTAATTCTAGATCAGTGCATTATCCATTGGGATAAAATTCTAAATACAATAATGAAGCTGAAACACCTTATTGGTAAAGATTTAAATCCATAAACATATGAACTCTCAGATCACACACTACAAGATCCTTAAGTAGATATCCAGGTAGAATCAATGTAATATCCAAAGGATTTTAAATTGATCTAAAATCAAATACCTATGGAATACACATATGCATAAGTTAGAATTATACACTAAGCCAGAGAACTTAAAAATTAATACATAACACAAAGGAGAGACTCAAATCTAAAAGTACTTATATTAAGTATGATGAAACTAGTTCCTGAATCAGTATGACAAGGAAATATGCAATATGACAATATGCAAAATGTGAAAGAAATTTCAATCCCACATCAACATAATCTGAAATACATCTTTTATATCCTAGAATAGAAACAAGTATAACGCCTTCTACTTTCCCAATTTTCCAGCCCTTACTAAATGGTCTTGAATATTCGATTATAGGAACAAGAATGATACAAGCCTTGGGAAATTTAAGGTTAGGGTTTACAACAAGTCATGTCAAAACATTAAAGACATTCAATTCTATGATCAAGTCAAAATCTTATCTTTCTCTTCAAGCTGTGCAAATCTGATTTGAAATTGATTACCCTAGTCCATAGATGTAAGTGTAGTACCCTGAGGTGCCGTAAATTCCATGCATTATAATGCAGAGTGTAGATGAGCATAAATGCAAAAGAGATCAGCGCAACTATATGCATTTATCCTCTGATCTAGAAACCTCTATCTGTCAAATCTAGACATAAATGCATCTCTCTATATCATATTTCAATCCCTATGCCTTTCAACATCTATGAAAATTTAATCCATAAGATCAGATCGCAACATTTATAGCTTTGAGATCAAAAATCTGAGTCCACCGCCATGAAACCCTCTGAGAAAAATTTAAATATTTGAAAAAGTTGTTACAATGGTCACAGGTGGCGCAGACAATAATTTGGATGGTTGAGATCAATCCATATCACAATGTTAAAACATATCTGTTGATTCCATTATGATACCCTAGCTCATGATCAGATGCTTGTCAACAATGCGTAATGCCTTAACGGATAGATCTTGATTAAATTTCCATTAAGCCTTCACGTTGTTCGTTGGATCTTTTCAAACTTGTCTGAATTTTAATTTATCCTTGTCCTCAGCCTTTAACATGTCTTTAACTAGCTTCTAACCCTGGCTTTATCTGGAGATTGCATGACTAATTAATCTTCAAGTCGCTAAACATTTTAACTAACCCTGGGTATATTGCGAGATTCAGTATAGACCACAAGATCCTTTCTTTAATCAACATTACAGATCATATCCGTGCAACTCAATTTGGATCACAACTTAACCATGTCTGACTCAAGGTCTATTTGGAGATTACACGAATGAAGAGATCTCTAAGTCACAATAACTTTTCTTAAATTTAGAGTTTATCTAGAGATCACGTGCTATCCCTTATATTAATCTATCCTTGGAAACAAGTGGAAACATCATATTGAATTTGTAGAAATATGACTCATCCTTTGTCTTATCTTTAACCCTAGGTAATCAACTTCTTCTTATCTTTGAATCGCTATATGCATCACTTAACCTTGAGTTTATTCTGAGATTTCATACCAACCATACAATTAAATATTGATCTAGGTCCTGTACTTAATCTGAGAATGATTCTATACTTTCATATTTTGTCTGGAGATCACGCGTCAGCCCTCAATATTTCTTTAAATCTATAGTTATGATTTAATAATGTTTGGCCCATCTTAACTTAACCTAATTTTAGCATCAATTTGGAGATCACGCGACTAAAGAAAATGCTAAGTCCCCAGAAAATTTCCTAACTTCAGAGTTTACTATGAGATCAAGCATAAACCACGTGATCTTAACAAGGACAAAAGAAGATCTATGATCCTCATTTGATCTCAAGGCAATTCACTTAACCTAGATTCCATCTAGAGATCTTGCGACTGAAGGAAAACATATTAACCATGCCTTGACCACAGGTTTATCTTGAGATTGCGTGACTAACTAAGTTTTGAAGTCACTGAATGAGAATATTGACTCATGGTTTTCTTTGAGATTACGTGTGAGCCATAGGATTAGATCTTGATCAACGACGGACGTGAAATATCGAGATAGAAAGAGAAAATTCCATTTTGTTACAAGATCAGGAGTTAAAGAGCTGCACTAAGTTTCCAAATAAAAAGGAATATTCAGTCCTTGTTAAGAGATTATGCCACTAGGCAAAGAGAAAAAAGGCACACATGGGATTTTCTGGGGCTTAAGTGGCTTGAAAAGTAACATGAAATTAGAACATTCCTTGAGGGGTTTAGGGTTTAAGACAAATTTCAAGGGTTTTGTACAAAGACTTAGGGTTATAGCAAGAGGCTAGATATAATTGCATAGATAAGAGGAAAGAGATTGGAACCATGGAAAGTTTTTCAAGTACCAACATGTCTGAGAACAAAGAAGAGATCAAGTTCTTCACTTCTAAATTGACCATTTTTAGGGAGAAGAAAGAACGACACATTGTCAAAGTTAAAAGGAAAGAAGTTACCTATGAAGAAGTGTAGGAAATGGTACAGAGGTTGTGAGCCACCCATCTAGAAGTGTTCCCAAACTGATTTCTCAAACCCAGAATTAGCCATTTTTTTTGGGAGGTGATTTTATCCATACTTAGCCATTTTTTCCAAGGCTAGTTTTTTGGCCTTTCAGCCTCTGAAATTCATAGGTTGGGTGTCCCAAGTTTTGGTTCAACACTTAGTCAAATTTTCACTTGGTGAATTTTTGTGTAGAGGTCAGGGTCTGAACTCTGAACCATTCCAGTGTGATCACTTTTTTGCATGAAAATAGAACTCTAGATTAGATGGATGTATAAATATAGTTTATTTTGCAATGATTAAGGGTCTTCTATCTGTTCCCACTTCAAAGAGAACCCCAGATGAAGATTCCAAGGGAGAACTCAAAGATTAAGAAGACTCCATTTACAAAAAATGGAACTCCATGTCCTCTCTTTCTTCTTTCTTAACAAGTTTGGCCTTATTTTCATGGTAAAATTGATTGTGATAGGATCAAGGATCCATGCAAGTAGTTTAGTATCAGTCTAGAAATAGTTTCTTTCAGAAATATTTAGTTTTAGTTTGTTTTGATTGTTTTTAAAGCCTTTGATGCCCTTGTTAAGGGGTTCAAAGTTTATAGATCAGAACTCTATATATTGTAATAAAAATAATGTATTATGGTTGGATTCTTGATGCAATAAAGATCTAAAATTAGTGCTTCATTCATGGTGTGATATATTCTGCTATCTATGTGAAATTTATGAATATGTGTTTTCTTATTCGTTCTTTTCAAAGAGCCAACTATTTTACTATTTCTCAAATATGAGATTCTTTAAATTAGAGTTTTCTGTTGTTTATCTACATTGTTGTGATGAATGTATGGGAAAGATAATCTTTTGGGATCAATGATAAATCCATATTATGTGTGTGTGCACATCTTGGTGACTTCATGATTTGATATATTTTGAAAATCTTGCATGTGTAAATATGTTTTCTCTCCAAATGATCACATCCATTGGGTATATAATTGTGACGTTGTCTGATTTATATCCAGTAGGTTTGTTCCAAATCTCTCTGTCATTCTATTCATAAGGAAGGAACAACAATGGTTTATGTCCATTAGGATTTCATTTTTAGAAATTTCCTTCATCCTTGTTACCCTACTCTTTTAAATTTTTGTCATAAATCTGAAAGTAATCGAAATTGTCTTTAGTTTAAACATAAATTTTCATCATTAGTAAAGCTACAATCTTTGATAAATTAGAAAATACAAAAAAGTAGTGAAGTTGTTTTGTAGTTTGACGTCTTGAAAGTACCAGCAAAGGCCTCCTCTTCAACATTCACATTTATCTTCAACTGAGTTACCAAGAAGGTTGCACCACGACCCCGGAGAACCTTGAGAATAACTTCATTATTCTTTCAAGAGAGGAAATCAAATCTTGAGATCCTAGCAATTGACTTGTGTAAAAACAACGCTCAATAGAACCTATTCCTATAATCCTCCATGAAGTTTCTTCTCTTTTTGTGTGTCAACTAGGGCATAATTTGGGCTAAATCACCTTCTCTAATCTCTTTCTTGGTCATGATGGCAAATTCCCATTTCTCATCAATTTTCTCAAATAGTTCATTAGGAATAGAGTTTCCAATTTCCAAAGGAATCATCCTAAAATTTATCAACATCTCCACCATAGCATCCACAATATTTTTGTTTTTAAGTTTTCTTAATGTTTCATACTTGCTGAACTTAAATCCTGAAAAAAACCTGTTAAGCTTTTGATATTTTCACAAATTTCATCCACATTAATTGGATGCCTATGAGTAGAAAATTTGAATTTAGTTACATCATCATTTATTGTCATTTTTTC
Source organism: Thuja plicata (assembly GCA_018584345.1). Taxonomy (NCBI): domain Eukaryota; kingdom Viridiplantae; phylum Streptophyta; class Pinopsida; order Cupressales; family Cupressaceae; genus Thuja; species Thuja plicata. The sequence continues at coordinate 8,246,759 of MU225900.1, read as the reverse complement.
ATCATCATCCTATTTTCTCAATATTAACTTTCTTCTTGGTCTCTTCATAGGATGACTCAACATAGGTTTAGTTTGAATTGGTTTCCTCTTACTAGAGCTTTCTTCTGTAGTTTTACTTTGTGGCCCAACTGGTTTACATTTGCTGATGGCCTTGTTCTCAGTCTATTTAAGACAAGAGGAGTAGGAAATGATGACATTAATTTTTTCATTAGTATGCAAACAACAATTTGGGTAATCCTACACTAAATGACAGGATAAGATCAAACCGAAGATCAGATAGAAAGAGATCATTGAAGATGACTAAGTTCAAAGAGAACCAATGACACAACTTAGTGTGTAAACCACAAATGTAAAGATAGAAACACAAAGAGGAACCCAACGTGTAGGATACAATGTAGAATGACAAATAGATTAAGAGAAAACTAATAGAACAAAATTGAAAGATATTCAACTAAATTCTGAGCATAACTGAAAGTCAGTTGTAGCCCACAAAAAGTGTATCTAACTTCCACGTCAGATCAAGAAAGTTTATTTTATTTATAGGATATTTTTTTTTTTTTAAATTCATTTCTTTAGGGACAAGAAACATGAATGTAAGTTCTTTAATTAGTTTAACTGATTTAAAACACATAGACTAGGAGATCTAGGTACAGGTTGTAAACCTGATCTTAGAGTTAACATCATTTTTATCAAAACTCGATGATAACAATCCATCTTATAAATAGATGATGCAATCATTAATTACAATGGATGTGATTGAGAGTTTCAAGAACAAGAACAACAAAAGGAGAATTTGGTTATCAAAACCAAGAATAGAAGATACTGATAATCAGAGGTATTATTCAATCACAATTTGGTGATAATGTTTTTCATGTAAAATAAATTAGCTCTTTATCAGCAATAGGAGATTGTATTTACCAGGTCAATTTATAATTTGCTATCATTCTAACAAGTGGAGAAAAGTGTAAAAATCCTTTCAAGGAAGGTGGATTTAACAATCCAACTACAAATCTCTTAACCGAGTGCACACTTAACAGTGTAGCTAAAGATCTTAACAGAGTAGACTTTAATAGGTCTACACCGATACTCTTAACAAGTTAGATCATCATAAGTAATCAAGTTGTAAGCCTTAGACAACCACTTCCAACCTGCAGATAGTGAAGATTTTGTGGGTGCCATCCCCACCGTAGTTTTTACTTCCTAACAGAAGTTTTCTGTGATATCATATCTTGTGTTATGTGTCAATTACTTTCATGAATGTTTCTTTGGATGAGTCACATGTATGTTAATGTTATGAATTGATATAACTCACATAAAGATAGTATAGATCAAATTGAATGGATATACAATTGATTACAAAGGTGAAATGATTTAAGGATACAAAAGTTTTAGAGGTACTAATTCACCCCTTCCCTCTCAGTACATACTTCCCATTAATACCAAAAAATGGTATCAGAGCTAAGTTTCTTCTTGGAAAGCTTAAAGGCTTAAGAGAAAATATCATACAATGGAGAAGTACAAACTTGATAAAAATATTGAGAATAAAAAGCTTGAAATTTAGATGTTTTATGAATAGTATAAAGAAGCTAGAATCAACATGAGATAGCTTCTGGATGAAAGAAAGAATATGGCATCTCACTAGAATGAGACAAATTATCATGAGGAAGAGATACATAAGAAGAAAGTATCAAAAGCCTAACTAAAATCAATCTACATCTGGATGGACAAGATAAATCTATGGAAATCAGTCAAGAGACACAGATGGAAAGGATGACTGATTTCATGAACAATTCAAGACAAGCTGAGAAAGAAAGAACACTAGCCATTGATGACAGAAGAAATATCACAGAAAAGATACAAGAAAAAGAGTCTGAAATACAAAGACTTACAGAGCATCACCATGAGATTACAAATTAGATTATTATTATGAGTCAAGAAGAAAATAGAATAAATGTTGAACTCATTGAAAGAATAGAAGCTATTGGTGAACTAAGGGATGAGAATGAAAATTTGAAACATGAAATAAGAATTCAACAACATCCTAATGTAATTATCTAGAAAGCTAAATAAAGCAATAAAAGAATGGATGATTTTCTTGAAGGATAACGAAGAGTCAACAACAACAATAGTCTAGGTTTTACCAAGAATGGAGAATGATCAAATCAAACAAATCCAAATAATGTCTATAAAAATTCAAGACCAAGAAAGCTGACATGCAATCACTATGGAAAGAAAGTCCATACATCAAATGCATCCAGAGGAAAAATGAAAGGTATTCCTAAATCTACATCTTCATTCATAGGGTTTTGTTATAAATGTAACAAGAAAGGTCATAAAGCATATGAATGTAAGTATGAAATGAAACAACCAAAGAAGGAAACCTAAATAGACAAATACTATCCTACTTGCAAACTGAATGGGCACACAACTCTTGAATGCTAGAAAAAGAAAAGATAAGCATGGATGCCAAAAGGTCAAGAAACTCCCTATCAACCAAAAAGAGTCGATAACCAGTATGTATGAGATTACAATACTTGGAAAAATTGTACAACATGTGGAAGATATGGTCACATTACTACAAACTGCATGAGACAGTGGACAAGAAAATCTACAAGCTGGACTAACCCTTGAATGGCATTCTTACACTATCATAAAGTTGGTCATCTCAAAAAAGACTATAGAGACCAAATGATAGAGACAAGCACATATCCCAATGGAAACACCATTGAAGATATCCAGAGAGATAGAGACAAAATGTGGAAAAAAGATTCAACTAATGATGAAGCTAGACCAAGAAATGCAAAGGGTGACACCCCATCCAATGGATTTGGTGACATCACCACCCCCATATAAAGAAGGAGAAGTATGGAACTGCATTACCCAAAGCTATTATTTTACATCAGTTCCCTAATATATTAATATAATGCCAAATTAGCATAAGTAAAGATGCATCATGGTATTACTTGTTAAAATATGTTATAATAATACTATCGGGTATACATACCGAAACCTGTCGATATACACTCAAAGCTAAGACTACCTACACTTACCAAGAAGCGTCAGTTAACATAGAAAGAAAACTTGCAAAGTGTAAACCGAGCCTCTTTGGTAATCAAGAAAAGTGAACAAGTTGTGTGCGATACCAAAACCTATCAGTAAAAGCAAGTGGAATAATGACTGCTCTGAAATGTCCTGTTGTCACCGAAAGTAAATTCTTCATTGACAAACTCTATCTTTATACATCAAGGAGTTGGTAAGCATTTATGACACATGTTTTAGGACAACAACTATAAAAAGGGCATCAGAACAACTCATTTGTTCATGACACCCAGAGCAGAGTGACCTAGGCAATTTTTGAGCACAGAGTGAAGGAATCATAGAGTGACCACAACTCAACACACAAACTCCTAATTAGTTCAGAAATCATTGCTACAGTAAAATAGTAAGTTCCAAAGAACCGACAGCTCTATTCTTACGCATTGCACAGGAAGCCCTAAATTTTTGAAAATGGCCTTGACATCAAGAACCATGAAACCCAAGAATGCAAAGAAGGATTAGTTCAAGCTCATCCAGAATTCAAAATGTGAGGAACCTATAAGCACCCTAAAACGGTCGCCTAGACTATGTGCCCCCACTCTTTAATTTATCGAATGACAAAATCAATTTATCAAATTCTTGAATCAATGCTTTACAACATTTTAATTCAAATCAGTTTCCTTGATCAAATCATAATTAATTCAATTATTTCAATATTTCCTAAGGTTTGATCATATCACCAATTATCTTATTTAATTAAAAGAAAACAATCCCTTTTTATTAGATAAAATAATTTTATTTAATTAAAATCCCTTTTTAATTAAATAATCTTATCTTATTTAATTAAAATCTCTCTTAATTAAATAATATTATCTCATTTAATTAAAATAGCCCTTTTCATTAAATTAAATAATCTTAAAAGAAAATCCCTCTTTTAATTAAATAAAACCCCCACTTAAATTCCTCTTTGTTGAAAAAGGAAATAAATTAAATAAAAATAAATAAAGCTCCTCTTTCTTCACACATTTTCCTAAGTGGTGGGATTTTTGCCTCTTAATCATAGCCTTTGATTTTACTTTTTGAAGATATAAGCACATAGATCAACCAAGATTTAATCTCCACCATTTCTTATTTTCTTTTTCCCTCTTAATATTTACCGTCCATTGCTCTTTATAATGAAAACATCTCCTTCTCCTTTAGGTAATCAATAATCAAGAAATCAAAATCATCTTTTTATCCTATTGTTATGTTGCAGGTTTGGAAAACAATTTTGGAGGAGAATTTGAGCACTTGACCTTGGATATTGCAACTTCTCCTTCTTGTCTTCTTCTTTCATGACCCCATGGAAATCTATTTAGATTAATCTTGCACTTTCATATTAGATTAGATTCATGTTTCCTTTCATATAATAATCATGCATTGTTATCATATAGGTTAATTTCCTTTCTTGCATTGTTATCATGTAGAATAGCTTTCATTTGCATGCATACTTGATGATCATGGAGACTAGCATTCTTGCTTTTCCTCTTTGAATCTATCATTTTATGGTTTACTTGCATGGGCACAAACTAGGTGAATCTGATGGCCTCCATTACAAACCCTTGCACTCCATGAATAGAGAGCTATGAGTTGCCATTCGAGACCTCATTCTTGAGCAATATTGGATATAATGACTCATAGAAGTGTGTCAACATTTTAGCACACATTTTTGGTGCCCACTCATGATCAAAATTGAAATGAGAGAGGACAAATAACAAATTGATAAATTTGATCAAATCAAACTAAAGATAAGGTTCTTGATGTAAGATGAAAGATATAAGGATCACAGAACCAAGGTAGATCATCAAGCACAAAAGATTATTCCCCAAGGTTGAATTAGAAGAAATGAAGTGGGTTGAAAGAGAATGGAAGATAGAAGTTTGGAAGAGGTGGAAAGAAACGGAGAGAAGAAAGAGAATTTTCCTTAGGAAAGAGAATTCCCCAAGATTAATCAATTGTTTAAGATAGAAAATTTTGTTTGAGATCACGAAATAAGATAAAGAAGTGAAGATCAAAACGTGACCACAGTTGATTAAAAGTCCAAAAGAAAGATGAAGGAAAACCCTCTCAAACTCATAATGCAGCCTAAAAAATGCAAATTAACATGAATTCTAACAATGCAAGCTACATGAAAATGCAAAGGTGTACTTGCAACAGAGCAACTATAACATAGGAAATTGTGTTCATCATTCATTAGATAATGTTAAGGAACTTATTTTCATCATTGGGCCATTATTAACGAACATCAGAAAACCACACAATCATCACTAGTCACAAGCACAACTATGAACATATGAATGTGATTGATATCAGATTGGAATGTGGAAAGATTCTAACATAAGCATAAAAAACATAAAGGTCAAGATGACTTTGATGTTAGCTTACCCAATTTAATGTAGCAAAACTACGCTCGCATCAAGGCATAGAGGCCAGGATGACTAGAAGAACACTTGTGCAAAAATAGTTAAGCATAAAGCTGGAAGTAGATAAAAATATGCCCCATGCCCCAAGTCCTATAGCTATGCATCACAGAGAGACTTATTAGACAAGGACATTCAACGAAAATCAATAACAGTCATCACACAAAGAAAAGATCTTGACATAACTCAAGCATTTAGTGTTGTGTTTAACAATTTAAGTTTGTTAACTGATACTGAGTTCTGAGGATAAGGATCAAATGCTCACAAGTGGGTAAAATCACATGACCAAATTGGGTAAGACCAAACTGATAAATGTTGAAAAACACTCAATGTCAGCGGTTGTTTTTGAAAAAAAAAGTTGGGGTGGTGTTAAAAAACATTATTTGTGAGGTTTCCTAAAGACTAACGCATCCAAGAGACAAAAGATAACATAGGTACGCCCCCTAGAAAAAGATAAAGACCAATTCTAGACCAAGAAAACAAGGACAAGGCATGATGGAGAAAGGCTAAGTGTCGAGGACACGCGCTAAGAAACAGGGGTGCAAAGGCCTCAAGTAGAGCCTGTTTCCAAGTTGTCACCACTTGGATTTTATAATTTTTTTGTTTTTTCATTTTTTTTCATTTTTTTCTTCTTTTTTAGGACTTTTCATAATTTTTTTAAATTTTTATCTACCAAGGCGCCTGTTTCCAGGTTTTCACCAAGGCACTTATTCTATTTTCTATTTTTTATTTTTTGAATTTTTTGATTTTTTTTTGTATTTTTTGAATATATAATTTTTTTGAAGATACATCAAAGCGCCTATTGCTAGGTTTTCAATAAGATGATCATTTTTTTAGGACATTTTCTAAATTTTAGAATTTTTGACAATATATCATTTTTTAGCTTTTTTTAGGGTCAATAATTATGTTCAAAGGATGCCCCCAGACAGAATGGGCATCATGTACAAAACTTCTTCAGGTGCAAGACATTGATAGGATCAGGGAGTTTTTCTCCCTCTGCTGTAGATAGTAAATAAGCACCTAACCCAAAAGTTTCTATAATTATGTAAGGTCCAAGCCAATTAGGTTCAAATTTTCCCTTTTGATCTCTATGCTGTAGATTCTTAGGATTTTCACGTTGGACAAGATCTCCAACTTGGAATTCTCTAGGGTGAACCTTTTTGCTCAAGGCTTTGGACATGCACTTTTTGTAAACCCTCATATGGTCAAATGATGCTTTATGTTTCTCATCTAGAATTTCTAACTCTTAAAGTCTTATGGCGTGGTAATCTTCATCTGTAACTAGACCTTTGAGGGAAAATCTAAGTGAAGGAATCTCAACCTCTAAAGGTAACACTGCTTCAAGGCCATATGCAAGGGAAAAAGGATTAGCCCCATTAGGAGTACGAATACTCATTCTATAGGCCCACAAAGTTGGATTTATCTGTAAGTGCCAATCTCTACCATTCTTACAGATTGTTCTATGAAAGATTTTAAGAATGGTTTTGTTTGATGCCTCTGCTTGACCATTTCCTTACGGAAAGTAAATGGAGGACCAATGTTCTTTAATCTTGAAATTCTTGTAGAGTTGTTTAAGGTCCTTATTTTTGAACTAGCCTCCATTGTCAGTCATAATCTTGGAAGGCACTCCATATCAAAAGATGATATGGTTCTAATCAGTAATCAGTAGTGGTGATAATAAACTTGTGTCCACCTAATGAGTTGGGATGAATCTACCCAACAAGATCAAAGGTCCAGTGCTGAAATGGCCAATGATATATAGAAGGAATGTGATCCCTGCCATGAGCATGTATCAGGTTACCATATTTTTGACACTTTTCACATGACTTTGCAAAAGATACTGCATCAATCTGCATTGTAGGCTAATAGTACCCCATCGCAAGAAACCTTCGGGCCATGGAAAGACCATTGGAATGTCCCCCACATATGCCCTCATGGATGTCAACTAACGCTTGGTCAGGTTCTTCCTTATTTAAGCATCTAAGAAGTGTTCCATCTAGACCCCTCCTATACAAATCACCAATGATAAGGGAATGGTGAGAGGCATTTCAAGTAAGGTTTTTGTGTTTAGATCAGCTAAAGGTTTTAGGTATAATTCCATCACAAAGGTATGAGTAAATGGAACCATAACGTGATGACTCACAAAAAAAAAGGTACAAATGACATGGATTTCTTGGGAGTCATAGATAGGGTGATGTAGCTCTTCCACCAAGAATTAAAATATGGATTCATATTTCTCTAACTGAAGGAGTGAAGCAAGTGTATCCATAGCATCAGTTTCTTTTTTTTTGTGCTCTAGGGATTTACTGAAACGTGACAAATATGAAGTATCATTTCAAGTAATCAACCATTTTATTGTAAGGTACAATTTTCTCATGTTTTGTTTGATATTCATCATTAACTTGGTTGATTATTAGCTATGAATCCCCATAGATGTGTAACTTTGTGATTCTCCATTCTATGGCCATCATAAGTCCATTTGTTAAAGCTTCATACTCAGCAATATTGTTTGTACATGGGAACAATAACTTATAAGACTTACGAATCGTGTACCCATGAGGAGAAACAAACAAAACACCAACTCCTAAACCTTTTTGCATAAAGGATCCATTAAAGAACATCTTCCATGTTCTTTCAGTCATATACATGAGGTGCTCATTCAGGAAGTCAACTTGAATAGGTGCTATATCTTGTAATGGTAAATCAGCCAATTGATCTACTATGTCTTGTCCTTTGATTTCTTTATGCTCAATGTACTCTATGTCAAACTCTGAAAGCATCATCATCCATTTAGAAAGTCTACCTATGAGGGCAGCCTTACCTAGCAAATACTTGTGTGGATCTATTTTTTATATGAGGTGTATAGTGTGCGCAAGCATGTAATGTCGCAACTTTTGGGAAACAAAAAAAACTGTAAGGCAAGCTTTCTCAATGCTGGTGTAGTTAACCTCATATGAAACAAGAGTGTGGCTAATATAGCATATTACTCTTTCTTTCCCATGTTCATCAAGTTGAGCTAGTAATTCCCCAAAGAAATATTTTGTCGCTGAAATGTATAGAATAAGTGGTTTCCCTGGAATATGAGGCATTAAAATAGGAGGATTTGCCAAGTATTTCTTGATTTGATCTATGCTCTTTTGATAATCCTCATCAAAAACACATTTGACTCCCTTGTGTAAGTTCTTATTGAAGGGTTGAGCTCTATCTTCCAATTGTGAAATGAATCTCCTTATAGATTGAAGATATCTTTGTAGACTCCTCATTTGACTAATGTTTCTAGGAGGTGGCATATCTATGATTTCTTGTACTTTTTTAGGGTCCACCTCTAATCCTTTTTTCTAAAATGATGAATCCGAGTAGTTCTCTAGAGGTGACTCCAAATGCACACTTTTTAGGATTTAACCTTAGTTGAAATTGTTCCATGCGATCTAGAATGACTTCTAAATCATCTAAGTGTGTATCTCCTTGTTTAGATTTGGCCAAGGTGTCATCCACATAATCTTCCATGTTTTTATGCATCATGTCATGAAAAATGGTTGTCATAGCTCATTTGTAGGTTGCTCCTGCATTTTTTAATCCAAAAGGCATAATGTTCCAAAAATAGGTACCCCATGCACAAGTGAATGCAGTAATTTGATGATCTTTAGGAGCTATCTTAATTTGATTGTATCCAAAAAAACCATCCATCAAGGAATAAATCTCATAACTCGTAGTCATATCCACTATCATGTCTATATTGGGAAGTGGAAAATCATCCTTTGGGCATGCTCTATTCACATCTCTAAAATCTATGCAAACTCGAATGGATTTGTCATGTTCAAAAACTGGTACAATGTTTGATATCCATTCAGCATAGGTAATAACTCTTATGAATCTTGCACCAAGGAGTTTCTCCAATTCTTCTTTGACTAGGAGAGCTATGTGAGGATGCATCTTTCTCAATTTTTGTTTAACTAGTTTGACACCCGAAGCTATGGATAATTGATGCATGATAAGATTAATGTCCAACCCTAGCATATCTGAATAAGTCCATGCAAAGTTGATCTTCTTTTTTTGTAAGAACTCAGTGTAAGCTTTTTTTTCTTATGGTGACAAGGACTCAGCCAAGTGTACTATATGTGTATCCTCATCTATACCCAAATTGACTACTTGTGTTGGTTCAATAAGCTCTAAAGATCTATCCTTAAAGTAGCTAGGGAGACAATCAAGTACCTCATCCTTAGGCACCTAAGACAGGTTTTCACCCTTGGATACATCATTTATTTTTAATTTTTTCAGTTTTGACACCGCCACATAGTGGTTTTCACCATCAGAACTCCTATTCTTTTGATTTTATTTTTATTTTATGACTAAGGTACTTGATGTCTAGCTCTGTCATCCTGGTAGCCGGTTCATAGGTGGAAGAGACTACGGGTTCAATATAATTTAGGTAACATGCTATCTCATAATCAGTTTGAAATATTAAGAGCTTAGGTTCTTGATAGCATTGAGACCAATCAATGAGGTTGGGATGAACAAGAGGAAAGTCAATGACTAGTTCAAGGTTATAAATGTGAATGATATTATCTCTAGTGATCGAAGAGTCAGAGTCCATCAAGTATCCTTCTAAGCTACCCAAATTAAGATTCATCCTAACAAGGTAAGAATCATCCACTAAGGTAACACATGTGTTCAAATCCTCTAATCCTACACGTGACTCATTGGCTACCTCAGGTTGAGAACTATAAGTGTGTATAACATCAATATCTCTATCAACTGTGGAAGGCTCTAAGAAAGAGTCCTATTCATACTCACATGAAATTGTGTCTGAACTACAACTAGGATGTTTACACCATGAAGGTTTGGGACCTACTGATGTGGAAGGCCTAGTGTCATCAAGGGTAACACCTTCTATTTCCATTAAACAAACAAGATTCTTTCATTTACATTCTCTGAAAGGATCTTCTATATCTGATTCATATTGTTCTAAAGTTACAACTAATGCGTGGGTGACCATAACATCTAAATCTCCCCAAAGGAGATTAGTGGAAGGGACCTAATCTTCACACATATCTTTCTAATTTGTCAAATTAGGTATGTATTCTGGTTCATCTTCACTATCCAACTTATCAAGGATAGGAGTAGTGTGCTTGTTGCAATTTGCAAATCCTAGGCCAACCGGTTTCTTAGAATTGCATCCAAAAAGAGAATGATCAAGAGGTTTGGCTCTAGCATAAAATCTATTATTAAGAGGGTCATTTCCAGGATAGCCCATCTATTTGACAAAATTATACTTTCTTCCATAATCCTTAGGAGAGGGTGAGAAGTTCTCATTGTTCATATATTTCTCTTCTCTATATATCCAGTCTCTAACAAATGTCTCCTCTTTCTCATCTTGGATAGGCACCGAGGATTCTACAAATGTGCCAAATAAATTCATAGCTGAAGAGGAAGTTTTTTTTTTCTTGTGAAATCTTTCCATAAGACCAAGGTGAAACTGGTAATGTTGTGAGGGATTTGAGTTGATACCCCCCCCCCATGCCAAGGTTTATCGACTTAAGCTTGTCTTTACATTTATCTAAGGTTGCATCAAAATCTTCTACTTCTCTATTGAGGGGAACATGAGTTCCTCCTAAAATGGAATTGACAAATAAAGTGTTATCCCCGAGTATAAAAATCTCTATTCCATTGTAGCGGATCTTAACACACTGATGATAGGTAGATGACACTGCTTGCATATCATGAATCCATGGTCTACCAAGTAAGATATTATACGCAAGGGATCCAACATCAACTATTTGAAATAAAATATCTTTTCAACAGGGCCAATCCTAATAGGAAGGATGACCAACCCCTTGGAACTTCTTTCTACCTTAGGCTTTGATGGTGATCCTTTTCTTGGTATCTATGACTTTTTCAAAATGACCCAACTCTTTTGAAAGATTGAAAGAACAAATATTAAGCCCAATGCCTCCATCTATCAACAGGCGCCTAACATAGGTTCTGTGGATCATGACCTCAGTATGAAGTGAAAGATTATGTGGGTGAGTCAAAGCTTTATCATCATCCTCTAAAAAAGTAAGGTAATGAGGGCTAGCAATATGATTAACCATGTTCTGGAATTGATCAACATCTAAGTTGTTGGGGACATTTTCCATACGCAAAGCATCCTCAAGGACTTGCTTATGTCTCGGGGACAACTCTAAGAGCTCAAAGATCAAAATCTGACCTAGGGTTCTTTGCAATTGATCAACAAGACTATATCTTGACTTAGGACTAACTATTGGTTTTAAGGTGACATTCTTGGATGCCACTTTCTTAGGTATATAGGGTTGACTTGAATTGGGTCTTCTAATGACAATGGGACTTGTACTTCATGTGCCAACCTTAAGAGCTTGCAATGACACTCTATATTTGGGACCCCTTAGCACCAAAAAAGGTTCTTCATCAAAGATAGGAAGAGAGTCCACATATAGATCACAACCATAGGGATCTTTACCCGTCATCATATTGACATTTTCTTCCACAAATTCAAGCATATTGATGGTATTCTCCGCATCTGTGTAAGTGTAATTGTTCTCAGCTTTTCCATTCTTAACTTTAGAGGTTTCCCCCTTTTCATACTTGGGCAACGACTCTTTGAATGCCTTATGATCAGCATTGGTATTCAATCCATCTATCTTAAGCTTTCCATTGTCAATGAGATCTTGAATAAGATGCTTAAGTTTGTAGCTGTTTTCAATGTCATGTCCAATACCATTATGAAACTTACAAAAGGCCTTCTCATCCCACCAATGTGGCTTAACATCACATATATAATGCTTTTCAGGATCTTGAGGATGTGCAAGATTGTTGGAAATGAGCATTTTCAAGACATCCTCATATGAGTCACCAAGTTTTGAAAATTGACAGCTTTCCTTCTTAGGCCTATCTTGGTATCTTGGCTTGTTCTCTTGTTGATTAGACATATTGAGCTTCATCACTTGAACAACACTAGAAAAGTGGAGCATGGTTTGATCTTTGGGTTGCGAGGAGTCCACAACTCCATCATTAACCACTTGTTTGTTCCTATTCCAATGTGGGTTCTTCCCTTTATCCTTGTTAGAGTTGTTGTTATTTTGACCATTGTTGTTGTTGTTTTTTTGGTTTACATATTTGGTAAAAATTCCTTCTTATTTCAAAACATCCTCAATCCTACATGTGGTTTCAACCATGGTGTCAAAGGAATCAAAAACCATCTTCCTAACTTCATACCACATTTTAGGAACCAAGTTGCTAACAAGGATGTTAATGTTTTCATTTTTAGGAATGGTTCTAGAGTAGCGAGAGCATTGTCATCTCCACCTTTGCAAGAAAATAACAAAGGATTCCCCTTGATTTTTCTTTAAATTGCATAATTCCAACATGGTGATTGAATTTTAAAGATTGTATGAAAAGTGTTGAACAAATCTATGGATAAGCTCCTTGAAATTCTTAACGGGAGGAGTTATGTTGGTGAACCATTCCATCACTTAACCCTTAAGACTCCTTGGGAACAATCTCATGAGGTATGAGTCATCTTAATGGAACTAAAAACTTGTGGTATAAAAATGGTGCACATGATCATGTGGATCTCCATTCCCATCATATTTTTCATATTGAGGGATCTCAATATTTGTAGGGATCTCTTTCATGTTAACACTCTTGTCAAAAGGATTAGGACAAATCGAATCTAGTGAGAATGAATTCTTGGGTGCTAACATCTTTTCCATCATGTTCTTAAGTTGTTTTATCTCCTCCTCTTGAGATGGGCCTTGCTTCTTAATCTTTTTGTCCACATCAAAGTTGTAAGGGACTCTAGCACCCTTATTGATTAAACTCTCTAGGAACTTATCTTTGTTTTTCTCCATATATTTCTCCACATACTATTGAAAAAGTGGTTCTTTTTTATGACATGTAACTGATTGAATGTTTGAAGATATTAAGTTGATGATCATGCAAGGAATTAAATCAGTTAATGCAATGTATTGTCATTGATGTCAACTTGATATAATCTGTATGACCATGGAGACACTTCTAAAGACTTCAAATAACTCATAAATTAAGGCCATGCTATAAGTAATGCATACAAGTAAAGTATTCACTAAGTGACTGTATACACCAATGGAGTCCACTCGATGGTCAGAGTAAAAGAACTAAGTCACAGTGTTTCCTCATGAACAAATATATAGCATTATCAATGAGTAGAGTTATAGTGTTGCCTGACAAGAAAAACACAGAGTAACCCGACGCAAAGAATTTCAGTGTTTCCTGAAGGAGAAAAAAAGGATGGAGATCCTGATGACAACTAAAGTCACACTAATGGAATAGTCAGTTGTCACCGATGAATAACTGAAGTGTTGACCATGTTGGTGCCCAAAAATGCTGAATTGGATTTTCTTTGGACTTGCCAATCTGAAGATGGAGAATCCAATTATTTTTGGCCAACTAATGAGAATGATCGATTATGATCCTCTTCCCCTACTCTTCTAGCTTTGCAGGACCAAGGTGGGTGCGCCTTCACCTAAACAGGCTTTTTATAGATGATAACCTATGTATGGAACCCAAACTTCCATCTCTCAAAGTATGGCAAAGTACTATTAAGATCACAAAACTATTTAAACAATATATTATCCCAATATTAAATATAATGTTGCAAGAAATTTAAAATGATTGATTGATATAAGATAAAAAATGGATAAAGCAAATGGATATAGTAGTTCAAAACTTTCTAAAAAATGAAACTTTGTACCACTATTCGGTTAACAAGAGAGACCAGTGCTTTAATCCAACAATAGGCAATAGAGTCGATATCGTTTCAATCCTGCTTTCAACTTCAGAGACAACTTTGAAAACAAAACTTATCACCTTAAAGGTGTTATGAAATTCATATATAAATAAAATAAGCTTAGGTATATTTCAATTAGGTACAATTCCTCAAATGACGGACCAATTGATCAAGGCCTTGATCAATAGGATTTAACCATGCAAAAATGAGAAAAAAAACCAAATGAATATACAAGATATAAACTTGAATTGGGATATATGAAAATCAAAACTATCACTCTAAGGAATTTCTTATCAATTTATCTAAAGGACTAATTGTAAAACAATAACAAAATAATTTCATATACGAAAGAGAAAACAAACTTATCTTTGCTTGATAAAAAATCAGTATATTGAATTCATGTTTTCAATGTTTGATCCAACTATTCCCATTTCACCATTCTCCAAATCTTATTCTGTTTCAGAGCAGGTTCTTGAACTTGTATAAATATGAAATTGAAAGGGTGCATAAAATGACACACCCTTTCCCCTAAAACCTAACTAAAAAATGACTATTCTAAACATTACAAAAATTTGGATAACAAGTTATCCTTCATTAATAACAACTATCAACTGATTTGGTTGCATCTAACCTGCCCAACTTCAAAATAATAAATCTGCATATAAACCCCTCCATGATTGCATTCAAAATCCTTGCTTGGTGTGTTTGAAGTTGATGGCAGTGTTTGATGGATCTCAAGTTTCTATATTTATCTGCTATACAAAAATATCTCTAAATTATTGATGTCGATCTTCTCTTTTTATGTATTTTGATTTCAACTGTAATATATTTGATTACCTATATCTGTATCGACATACTAGTCTACAATATATATGACTCTAATCATTATTTCTCTGAGAATTTATGATGCATTTGTATTAGTTTCCATATTTCTCTCATATATCGACTTATGTATTTTACTTGTAGCTTTAATTATCATAGAAACTTATTGTTTGTACTGTGAATTGTGTCGCTGTCTGACAACAACATACAAGAGTCCTTTGAATTCTATAGACTGTTGGTATTTCATTTTCTATAGCTGTATGTTGATCTACAATGTACTTAGGAAGTCAATCAATTATGTGGTAGAAATGTGTCCTGATGGCAGTCGAATCACATGTCTTACCACAGTTTCATTTACTATCCCTACTTTTACACGCTGGAAACTGATTCTACATTACATGTAACAAATGCTTCCCACAATGCTATTTGATGGAAAATGAGACTGTCATTGTTCATAACTGGTATCAAATTCAGAAGATGTCACCAATCTTGTTATGGCTAGGAATGATTCTTGCCACTCCACATGTATGCTGAGATTATAACAATATTGTTGTATTTTATCCAAGCATAGAGTGGTGCCTTCATTTGCATGAGTAAGTTTCCTCTCTCCTTCTGCCATACTTCCACACTACTGTCCTTCGTCTGCCATACTTTTCCACCCTAGCTACTGAAGTTAGGAAGTTACCCCAGGATTAAACTGGAGCATTGCTCTGGCTATATATAAAGGTGAAGTGAGAGTGGAGGGTTATCGATATTTTTTCCATTTTGATTACCATGGAGGTTGATACTATGCGAGCTTCATTTTAAAAACTATATATCTAGCCGCAATTTTATTTTCAATCTCTTCAGAGCATCAGATACCATTGTCGATGTTTCTTGAAATCACACTAGTCAATGTTGCAACCATGACACCATATGTTTCTCTATTATCCTTCTTCAACATGTTTGCAAATGGCTCACATTGAGGCATCCTAACTGTGTGGTCAAAATGAGTTTGCCACCTTTGTAATGTATTAAACACAAAGGTCCAATAATCAAATAATAATAAAACTCTAAGCGACATAAAAGCTTATAATCATTTTAAAATGCCATGTCATAAAAAATCATCAAAGGTCTTTGTCTTTCTCCACCATGATACATATAACGTTCTTTGTCATCATACAATACTCAAATAGTGAGCAATTTATAATATGGGTAATCATAATAAACATTTTAACATTGATTCTTTTAAATAGATAAAAGCCATAAATATAAGATGAGATCCATATAATAACAATCAAACATATGAAGAAAGAAATAAACCAAATCTATAACACAATTTTCCTACTTGTTGTATTATACAAAACTTTTAGTCTTTCTTTAATAACAAATGGCATGAAATTCACATATTAGGATAAGGTATTTAAAATTTAACTTATGCTTGCGATTAATAACAAAATAAATTGTTAAACATATACTAATATCATGGAAAGAGAATAAGAAACCTAAATACTTGTAGATTATACATAATAATATGAACATCTTCAAAAGTAACATAATATCAATATAGTATAACCTTCTTTAACAACATTTTCCATAATAAATCTATTCAAATTCCCTTTCACATTTCATAAAGCATAACTTATTTTCTAAGAGACATATACCTACTAACCACTTTTCTTTATATTCTTTTCACACTATTAAGATAATTGTAACCCTAATTATTCTATAGGAATTAGGGCATAACACATATATTCAGGTGTGTGAAAAGGAAACATCTTTTATCATGATCGTTATCGATCAAACTATAACATATTGCAATCTTCAAATCATGATCATAGATAACAATATCACCTTTCCATTAAAATGATAAATATTCAAATCCATGGAAGATTAATTAAATCAAGATCAATCCTTTTCAAAACATTAAATCACTTGAAGGTATCATTAAATCCAAGATATAATTCTCCAGATAAAATATTATCTCTTAGGTCATGATTGTAAGTTAATTACCTCTATCACCAATATGGATTTAGAGATTCATAATGCAATGGTAAGATATGCTGAATTACTTTTAATTGCATTAGGATTTATATGAAAACATCACATAAGACTTTGAATTTAATCAGAAGTACATTCAAGATCAATTGAAATTACATTATGTCTTTAAGGAAGGAAAGTCATAAAATCAAACTCCTAGATTCCCTTTAAGAAAAATTATTATCAGATAATGAGAATTCTCAAAACATTAAACCATTAGAAATAGGAAAGCAAATGAATACATAATGAAACTTTGATAAGACAGAGATGATAGAAAATAGAAGCTATAAAAGACAAGTATGTATATGTAAATAGTTACTTCCCTAAACAAAGAATGGATATAAATCACTTTGTCGACACGGGTTCCACCAGACTGAAAAAATAGAGAGTTTAGAAAATGACAAAATGCTTAGCTATCGAGGAGCTAAAGATAGAGTTAACAGATACTTATCACTGTTTTGATCATCTAGATAAATCTAAAGATAAGAAATTAATTTAAAGTTTCTTTGTCCAGTTGGTAAGAAGATCTCTACAAGATAAAACTGAAGTTTTCTTTAAATATATTGGAAAGAATTGTATAACACACGAAGAATAAAGAAAGCCAAGAAAAGAGGAAATCATGTCTATAAGAGACAAACTCAATTCATTACGAATAGTGAGTGGGGTGAAAAAGAGAAGAGGAAAGATGCTAAAGAAAATCTGAAGGAGAAGAAAGTCTTCATTTCAGTCTCAATCAACAAGATAAAGGAAGAACTAGATTCTGTAGACACCGACGAACAGTGAGACATGTATCACAGAGAAGAAAAAGTGTGGAGAAAAGGTATATATTTGATTATATTGATCAGTGAAGTAATGGACCTACAATAGATTTGAAAATCTGTAATTGAGTTGTATGTATGAAAAAATCATTTGTGTTTCAATTTAACTATTGAATCATAAGTCTCTTAATAGAGTAGGACATAAAAGTATTTTTCAATTCAGATACATCCCAAGTAGTATCAAAATTTTTTATCACAAAAGTAGCATTGGATATTCCCAATACCTATTGATAGGCCAAGTGAGTGTTTGATCAAGGATAGTAGCATTAGATGTCAGATACAAGCTGATAAACTATTTCTAAATCCTCTAACAAGGTCACACCTAACAATGTGTTTGTAACCTTTAACAGGGTTGGCTCTTAACAGGGCTCACTTTAGAAGAGTGAAAATTTGGGGTACCGGTCCCAATGGTTTTTCCCTTAACAGGGTTTCCACATTAAAAATCCATGTGTTATGTGTGTATGATTCATTTCTTTACTATTTTTTATCTTACATAAGTTAACTCTGGATTGATTGGTATACTCTACATATTTATTGTGTTTCGGTAAATAGATGACTGCTTATTGATAAACATACAGAAGAAGGTTTAACAAAGCAATCTGACAAGTAGTAAATTGATCTAAGTATTTCATGGCATTCATCTTGTATGACAGAAGATATCTTGAGAAATAATTTGTGGTTATAAGTTTTAAGGGTTGATTTAAGGATTAATTTTTGAGGCCACTGATTCACCCCCCCTCCCTCTCAGTTATTTCTAACAATTGGTATCAGAGCTTGTGTGCTTAGAAAGGAAGTTTTCAAGACCTAAGATAAATATCATAAGATGAACAGACGAGATGTGTCCAAGTTGAACAAAGATAATTTTGTTTCATGGCAGAGGAGATTAAGACTCCACTTATCAGGTATTGGTAATGATGTTACTCAATATTTAGATACTAAATATGTGTTTCCCACATGAGCACCATTAGCTAAACAAATGAGAGAGAAACATGAGCACAATGACATGATGATAGAACTTTCTTCCTCACTCTCCGATGTTGAATTTGAAGATGTCAAAATCTACAAAACTACAAAGAAGATGTGGGACAAATTGAATCTTGTACATGGTGGTGACAAGAATGTTTTGAGAGCCAAGGAAAAAATCCTTAGAGGAAAGTTTGATGATCTCAAAATGAAATAAGGTGAAAACATCACTCATCACAACACAAGAATCAAAGAGGTAGTCAATGCTATCTAAGGAGTTAGAGGTGTACTAGAAGAAGATATAGTAGTAAGTAAAATTCTAAGAACCTTACTGCCTACTTATGCTATTAGGGTATCTTTCATTCAAGAAATGAGAGCAGTAGAAAATAGCAATGTTACTCTAGACAGTTTGATTGGAAGACTGATTTCATTTGAGATGAATAACTTTGATAATAGTATCTTACCAAATATAGAGTCTACATTCAAAACTTCTATGAAAATAAGTAAATCAAGTCATAAAAACACTATGAGAAAAGATATTGATAGTGAAAGTGAAGAATATGATCTTGATGAAATTGAAGCACTAATGGCCAGAAGACTGCAGAGAGGCAAATGTAAATAAAAAGGTAAATTACCACTTGTTTGTTTTAATTGCAAAGAGATTGGACACTTTGCTGCAAGATGTACTAACACAAGAAAATATGACAGAAGTAATGACATACAGAAGAAAATATTATAGAAGCTAACACCAATTAAAAAGAAGAGATACCCGAGCCTATAAGTACAAAGGAAAGAAGGCCAGTAACCAAGAAAAATGCAAAGATGATGATATTGACACTGAATCTAATGAAGACATAGAGATGGTGTTTGTAGAAGTAAAAGATGATTTAGATGATGATGAAGAAAGGTATGTAGAAATAGCTCTCATATCTAAAATTTTAAAAAAAATGATGTTTTGATCATAGATAGTGGCTGTACTCACCATATGACCGATGATAAGCAAAATTTTGAGACTTTTGAATACTATAAAGGTGGTTCAGTAAGAATGGGTAATGACACACCTTGTCCAGTTGAAGGTAGAGGAACCATAATGTTGAATAACTAGATAAAATGTGAAAATGCTTATTGGGTAAATGGATTGAATTATAATCTATTGAGTGTTTCTCAATTGAATAATTTAGGTCACAAAGTAGAATTTAAAAATAAGAAGGCAAAGATATTCAATAAATCTAGAAATCTGATTGGTACCAGTGACAAAAGGTAACTTATTCTATCTGAATGATGCTGACACCACTTGTTTGATTGCTACAAACGAAGACATGGCTGTGGCACAAAATATTATGTCATGTGAATTTTGACAATATGATAAAGATTAGCAAAAAGAGAAAAGTTAGAGGCTTACCGATGATGACCAAGCCCGAAAACATCATGTGTAAGAATTGTCAAAAAGGTAAAATGACAAAGTCCAGTTTTAAAAAAAAATCCATACATTTGATGCAATTCTAGAATTAGTCCATACTGATTTATGTGGACCTATGAGGACAAATAGTTATTATCAAGATAGATATTTTATTCTCTTTGTTGATGATTACTCTAGAATGATGACATTCATGTTTCTAAAAGATAAATCAGAAGAATTTAAGATGTTTAAATGGTATAAGGAAATGGCTGAGAATAAAAGTGGTAAGAAGTTAAAATTCTTAAGGTTAGATAGAGGAGGGGAATTTATTTCAGATGAATTCACAAACTTTTGTAATGAGCATGGAATCAAAAGACATGTCTCTGCATCAAGAACACCGTAGAAAAATGGAATTTCTCAAACAAGGAACAGATCCATAGTTGATTGTGAAAGGACACTGATGATAGAGAAAGGAATCACCCAAATATTCTAGAGTGAAGCTGTCAGTACTACTATTTGCACATTCAGCAGAGTACAATTAAAGAAAGACACCAAAAAGACACCTTATGAGCTATGGTATGGATACACACCAAATGTAAATTATTTCAAAAATTTTGGTAGTCAATGTTATATCTTAAAAGATGATAGAAATGGATAAATTTATTTCAAGAGTGATGAAGGAATATTTCTAGGGTATTCTACCAAGAGCAAGGCTTATAAATGTCTAAATAAAGCCTCTAACAAAATTGTTGAAAGTGCAAATGTAAAGATAGATGAATTCGGAGAGAAGAATGAAAAGGAAAACACTAAAGAACCAGAGGACTACAACAGATTCAATTACAATGAGGAACCTGACACTCTACTTGACCAACAAAATAGAGCTCCTGAGAAATAGATCATTGCACCTGAGCATCAACCTACAAATACCGACGATCAGAATATTGCTCAAGATGATGTACAGACTGATGGAGAACTAAATAAAGAACAAAATGATGATCAAGCTGATAGACAAAGAGCTAAACCTATACTTGCAAGATATGTCAGAAGGAACCATCCATAGGACCATATCATAGGAGATAAAAAGCCTTGTATGAGAACTAGAAGTAAGTCTCTAAATACAAGATATCTTATTTGTGATTATGAGCCCAAATTTGTCAATGCTCCACTAGATAATGATGAATCGATAATTTCTATGAATGAAGAGATTGAACAGATAGAGAAAAACAAGACATGGACACTTGTGCCAAGACCAGATGACAAGAATGTTAGCAGTACAAAATGGATATTCAGGAATAAGTTGAATAAGAATGGAGAAGTCATAAGAAATAAGGCAAGACTAGTATGCAAGGGGTATGCACAAGAAGAAGGAATTGAATATGGAGAAACCTTTGCACCCATTGCTAGGCTAGAAGGAGTAAGAATATTACTTTCTTATGCTGCATATAAAGGATTCAAGGTGTATCAAATGGATTTCAAGTCGGCATTCCTGAATGGAATACTTGAAGAAGAGGTATACATTGAACAACCAAAAGGGTTTATTGATCCAGTCAAGAGGGACATGGTATGTAGACTTCACAAAGCCCTATATGGATTGAAACAAGCACCTAGAGCCTAGTATGAAAGACTTTATTCCTATCTTATAAGTATTGGATTTGTAAAGACTAGTGAAAACATTAATCTTTACTTGAAGGAAGATACTGATGCTAACATTTTGATTGTTGAGATATTTTTTGATGACATCATATTTGGAGGAAATGATATGCTATGCAAATCATTTGCAAATGAGATGAGCAAAGAATTTGAGATGTCTATGTTTGGAGAGATCAAGTTCTTTCTTGGTCTACATATCATGCAACAAGATGAAGGTATTTTCATTACACAATCCAAGTACACCAAAGAAGTACTAAAAATATTCAAGATGAAAGAATCCAAACTAGTTGGAACAACAATGGCAACTGGATGCAAACTAACAAAAGAGGACAAGTCATCAGAGGTAAATCATACTTTGTACAAATAAATGATTGGAAAACTCATGTATGTTGTAGATACCAAAGCAGATATTGTACATGCAGTATGGATAGTTGCTATATTCTCTACTAATCCCAGAGAGTCACATATGACTACTATGAAAATAATTCTAAGATATCTGAAGAATACCCAGGAATATGGCTTATGGTAAAAAAGAGAAGGCAAATTTGAACTTAAGGTTTTTACCAACGCTGATTGGGCTGGAAATCTTGATGACCAAAAGAGCACAATTAGAGGAGCATTCTTCATGGGTGATAGACTTGTCACATGGATCAACAAGAAACAAGGATGCATCTCACAATCTACTACAGAGGAAGAGTATGTTGTGGCTACTGCAAACTACTCAATTATTGCATGGATTAAAAAGTTACTGGAAGGTATGCATATGAAAATTTTATAACCAATGATTATATATTGTGACAACACCAGTGCAATAAAAATTTCCAAGAATCCAGTCACCCATGCTAAAACAAATCATATTGCCATCAAGTATCATTATTTAAGAGAACAAGTTCAGGCAAAGGAAGTGATACTTGAGTAGGTGCAATCAAAGGAATAATTGGCTGATATATTCACCGAGCCATTGCCCAAGGATGCATTTGAGTACTTGAGAAAGAGACTACGAGTCAGACCCCTATCTACTAGTTAGTATGCTGACTAGAAGGATACATCAGTCCACATATTATAAGAATATCATTCATGTTGATGCAAGAAAAAAGATGAACTTCAAAGATAAATCCATACACAACAAGGTATTTATCTAATCTGATCACTAGATTTCTCACTGATGGATTTGGACATTTAAGGAATATATTATGGATAGAAAGGATCCACTTGACATAACTATCAAAAGATTGTTTGAAAAGATAAGATGTTTGGCATTAATGTCATAGAGAGAGAGAGAGAGATCATTATCATACTGATAAAGGGAGAGATTATCCAAAGGGAGAGAAGCAATTAGAAAAGAAGAGAAAATAGAAAGGGAGAGAAAAATGTTGGAAATATGGATGGAGTAACTGAGAGGGGAGGGGTGAATCAGTTACCACAAAAATAAATCCACAAGTCCCTTAGATGTCTTAATATATTGTTGTTACTCGGTAAATTAACCTTATATTGTTCTTTAAATATTCACAGTTATTGACATGCATAAAACAGATAACATGAACACAAGTAACACCAGATATAA
>MU225900.1:8205842-8216509 GCA_018584345.1 Thuja plicata | reverse complement strand
AACATTCTTAACTCGGTAGACTCTGTCTAATGACTGATATGATATTCTGAACTCGGTAGACTCTGTCTGATGACTGATATGATATTCTAAACTCGGTAGACTCTGTCTGATGACTGATATGACATTTTGAACTTGGTAGACTCTGTCTGATGACTGATATGACATTTGTGTAACATCAAGGACAACACACAATTAAACAATTGTTTCCAACAAAAACATCAAAAGAGAATAACAGTCAAAGGGAGAGAAATTAACATACAAGGAGAAAACATCACATGAGAGCTATCCAGTGAAGGGATTGAAGATAGAAAGAAAGCTGCAAGAATCAAATCAAAGCTATTTGAGCTTACTGATATTCAAAAATTTGTAATAGCTACATTAGGAAAGCTTGATGACATGTAATTGATTGAATGTTTAAAGATATTAAGTTGATGATCATGCAAGGCATTAAATAAGTTAATGCATTATATTTTCATTGTTTTAAACTTGATATAATCTGTATGACCATGGAGACAGTGCAAAAGACTTCAAAAAACTCACGAATCAAGGCTATGCTATCTATAATGCATACAAGTCAAGTATTAACTAAGTGACCGTATACACTGACAGAGTGCACCCGATGGTCAGAGTAAAAGAACTAAGTCATAGTGTTGCCTGAAAAAAAAATGCACAACATTACTGATGAGAAGAGTTACAGTGTTTCTAGATGAAAAAAACATAGAGTAACCCAATGCAAAGAATTTCAGTGTTGCCTGACGGAGAAGACAAGGATGGATATCCCGATGACAACTTAAGTCACACTGAAAGAACAATCAGTTGTCACCAATGACTAACTAAAGTGTTGACTGACAAAACAAAGAGTTTAGATAATGAACAAATTCTTAGCTATCAAGGAGGTAAAGATAGAGTTAATGGATACTTATCATTTTTTTAATCATCCAGATAAAGCTGAAGATAAGTAATTGATTTAAAGCTACTTTGTCTAGTTGGCAAGAAGATCTCTATGAGATGAAACTGGAGTTTTCTTTAAATCTATTGGAAAGATTTATGGAACATGCCAAGACTCAGGAAAGCCAAGAAAAGAGAAAATCATTTCTATAAGAGAAAAACTCAATTCATTACGAACAATGTGTGGGGTGAACAAGAGAAGAGGAAAGATGCTAAAGAAAATCTGAAGGAGAAGAAAGTCTTCATTTCAATCCTGATCAACAAGATAAAGGAAGAGATAGATTCTGCAAACACCAGTGAATAGTGAGACAAGCATCACATAGGAGAACAAGTGTGGAGCAAAGGTATATATTTGATTATATTGATCAATGAAGTAATTGACCTACAATAGATATGAAAATATACAATTGAGTTGTATGTATGAATAGATCATTTGTGTTTCATTTTAACCATTGAAGCATATAAGCCTCTTAACAGAGCAGGACTTAAAATTGTTTTTCAATTGAGATACACCCCAAGGAGTATCAAAAAGTTTGATCACAAAAGTAGCATTAGATATGCCTGATACCTATTGACAGGCCAAGTGAGTGTTTGATCAAGGATGGTAGCATTAGATGCCAGATACTAGTTGACAAACTATTTCTAAATCCTCTAACAAGGTCACACCAAATAGTGTGTTTGTAACCTTTAACATGGTAGGCTCTTAACAGGGCTCACTTCAGAAGAGTGAAAATTTGGGGTACCGGTCCCAGTGGTTTTTCCCTTAATAGGATTTCCACATTAAAAATCTGTGTTATGTGTGTATGATTCATTTCTTTACTATTTTGTATCTTACATAAGTTAACTCTGGATTGATCAGTATACTTTGCATATTTACTGTGTTTTGGTAAATAGGTGACTACTTATTAGTAAACATACAACAAGGCAATTCAACAAGTAGTAAATTGATATAAGTATTTCATGGAATTCATCTTGTAGGACATAAGATAACTTGAGAAATAATTTGTGGTTATAAGTTTTAAGGGTTGATTTAAGGATTAATTTTTGAGGCTACTGATTCACCCCCCGCCCCTAAATTATTTCTAACACTTTTTGCATTTTCATGAAGTCCTGGGAGGTGAGATCAAAACCTGAGCTACTACCCCCATATTATGAACCATGATGAGCACTTTGTGAAGGTTGTTTTGAGTTCCTAGGAGGTGTTGGTCTCCTATAATGATCATGTCTAGAGGCCCTTCTTCCTCTAGGGATAGGAGATCATGATGGTGTTATTGAACATCTCCCACTTCATGGAGTCTCAAGAGGAGTGGATGGAGGAGAGTTATTTCCACCACTAACACACATGTTGTTGAATTGATCATTGAGTGGCTGAGCCAAGAGCCTATATTGTTGTTCTTGAAAGGATTTCTTTTCCATTTCCACCAAATTCTTTCTCTCCAACTCTAGGAGTCTAAATTTCTCTTTCTTTTCAGCTTATTAATATAGGAAGGCTTTCTTTTCATGCTCAATCCTCTTAAGTCTTTCATTCATGTATCGTGAAGATGTTTTAAGTGGTGAAATTGGTCTTGAATTTATAAACAAGTTGTGGCTATAGGTTACATTCAGATGTGTCATAAAGTTCATCTCCTTGGTTCTCATATTGTGATAACTCATCTTGATAAGCTTGTCTCTTACCTCTATCTCTCTCTCTCAGCCCTTTGATGTGCATTCAAATATCTATTTGTGATAAGGGGTGAGACTGGTTGACTGTTATGAGAGGAACCACCAAATGAAATAGCATCTCTATGCTTCACAAATATGTCATCAAGATGTTTATCCATGTCTTCTCTCTCTTATCGATAGAAGAGAAAGAAGATGGTAAGGGGGTACCCAACTCACTAAGATGATTCTTGGAATCAAAAAAAACTTCTGAGTTGTTCCTAGGTGATTGATCAAATATGGGTTCTTTTCCCTTGCATTTTTGGTGAGTTTGAACTAAGGGTAATTGGTTGAAGACCACTTGAGGTCATTTTCCTTGATTTACTTGATATCTTGTTGTAACTAGCATGAAATAAAAG
The DNA here is from genome assembly GCA_018584345.1 of Thuja plicata. Classification (NCBI taxonomy): domain Eukaryota; kingdom Viridiplantae; phylum Streptophyta; class Pinopsida; order Cupressales; family Cupressaceae; genus Thuja; species Thuja plicata. The sequence goes on along the minus strand of MU225900.1, from coordinate 8,213,504 downwards.
GTACTAGCTGATAGGAAGACCCTAAGAAATGTTGGTACCAAACTAGGATAGTAAAGGCATTGACTTGTCCAAAAGAGAGATGGTAAGATAGAATATTGTAAGAGGCATAAATCAACACTACCACAGAGATGCCTAATGATTCAGGTGAATACCCTAACACATATGGATTAGGAGGATGATTTACCCAATTTATATTAATTGAAATTGAATTTGTATAAAAGTGAAATGGACAAGAGACTACAGAAACTCTCCAAGTGTGTTATCAAAGAATCTAAAGATTTATCTTCTCAACAAGGATAGTTTCTAGCTCACCAACTCGAAGCAAGGTAACTTGTGAAATCAAAGATTACTAATCCAAGAGGTCAAAATGCATGAATCCAAACTGTAAACAAGCTTCTAACAGTAGGGTAAGTAATCCAATCTAACCCAGATCGACCAAGGAAGACTGAAAATGATAGGGCAGCAATAAAGCAAGATGACAGAGGAATGCAAATAGCTCACTAGTATGGCAACAAAAGACAACTTTACGCGAAGAAATTAGTTCTCGCACGAGGATTACCACAAGCTCACATAAAAATTTGTAGGCTGGTGCAAAGGAAACTAGACTGGTGTGACAAAATAACCAAGAAATGACAACAACCTAGCAGAATATTGTGTGAAGATTTGCAAAAAGCCGCACAAAGAAATGCAGTGAACCGTGTGAAGAAATAGTTTTCTCGTGTGAGGGAAGGAAATAAAACTCAGTTTTTGTTCATTTTAATTGACCAACTAGATGTATTAATAGATTTTATCATTAATTAGGCATGCAAGACAACAATCAGGGAGTCAAAGCAAAACAAATGTCTTCAAACAATGAGCAAGTGACAAAGAAACCTTGCACATGAACAAGAATAGTGTCGTAGTATTCTACTCCCTAAAGATTGTACTTGTGTATGTTCTCAAAATGTTTTTCATTCACACACATAGTCCTAGAAAACAAGATGTTGGTTGCACTATGGTTTTTAGTAATGGTTAACTCTATAACTTTTGCAATCTCAAGTGGGTGAAATCCAATCCCAGCGAACTGAGGTTTTGACACAGTCCGAGAATTTAATCAATCAAGAGCTGCTGAGGAGATCTGAAAATCCAACAAAAAACCACACCTATGGAGATTTCTTCCACAAGGACATTTATATAGTAGTTGTTGCTACCATGGAAAAAATGGCTATTACCTCTTGAGGTTCTGTCCACTTGATTTACGCAATAAAGGTAGTGTCCACTATGGTTAACCCTTTCTAACAAGGAAGACTCACAATATGAACCACATGGGGACTTAGTTCAGATTCAAGGGTTCCAAGTTTTTGATTCTCCCAGAAGGGAAAAGAGAATAATCCTCTAGCCTCTTCACCTCACCCAAACATAGAAAACAAGATTAATTGACCCACTAATTTGAAATCACCTCACCCAAGATTCATATATCAACAAAAATGACCACCAATCTCAAGAGAGAAAGTATCGTCAAAAGTTGAAGACCAAACCAAGTGAGATTATAAAAAATACTTCCCTACCTACAAGGGGATCTATCATCTAGAAGAGCTTCAGATGTAAGACAAGAGAATGAAGCCCACTCTCTCAAGATCACCACAAATAGTGTTCACAGGGACTAATTACTATGGGAAACATATATGCAACAAATAAAATCTAGGTTCATTCTTTAGAGTAAAAATTAGAAAGGTGATCTATGAAAGCAAGAAAAACTCAAGCTAAACACATGAGAGATTCATTGTTATTTCAAAAATCCAAATGCTATAGAGATGAAAAAAATACCTCAGATCTAAATAAATTCAAGTGTTTTGTCATTTATCCATGCAAGTCCAGAGTATTTGCATGATCAGATCATAAAACCATAGAAAATAGGAAACAATAAATGGAAGTGGTCAGCAAAAAATAGACATATAAAAAACAACAATAAATAACAGATCTCTGATGTCAGATCTCGCGCAAAGATTCAACATAGGCCGCGTGAAGAAATACACAGTGCCACGTGAATATTTGCACAGAATAGCAAACTTTCGCATGAATATTTAGAAAAATAGGGACAGAAAAGAAACAACAACTAAAAATAGATCTCTGTCTGATGCATAGTTTTGCACAAAAATCCCCCATAGGCCACATGATAAAATGTTTTAGATCACACAAATTTTTGCACAGACTGGTAAAAATTCATGCCATTTTCAGCAAAACATCATGCGAAATTTCATCACAGAGCCATACGAATGGAAAAAAATAGATTTGCAAGAAATCAAAATGAGGCTAGATCTGCCCCACGGTGGGTGCCAAATATTTGTGCTTAAAAATGTGCCACACTTCTATGAGTCATTATATCAAAGATTTCTCAACAATGAGTTCTTGAATGAGGACTCATAACTCTCTATTCATGGAGTGCAAGGGTTTGTAATGGAGGCCCTCAGATTGACCTAGTTTGTGCCCGTGCAAGTACACCATAAAATGAGAGATTCAAAGAGGAAATGCAATAATGCTAGTCTCCATGATCATCAAGTATGCATGCAAATGAAAATGGAAGCTATTCTATATGATAACAATGCAAGATTATTAAATGAAAGGAAACATGAATCTAGTCTAACATGCAAGTGCAAAATTAATCTAAATAGATTATCATGGGGCATGAAAAAAGAAGACAAGAAAAGAGAAGTTGCAATATCCAAGCTCAAGTGCTCAAATTCTCCCCCAAAATTGCTCTCCAAACCTGTTGCATAACAATAGCATAAAATCTTGACCTTCAAATGAGAAGGAGAGGATTCCTTTTAAAGAGAAATGGACGGTATAGATTAAGAGGCAAAAAGAACTGATCAATGGTGGAGATTAAATCTTGGTTAATCCATGTGCTCATATCTTCATAAGGCAAAATCAAAGGCTATGATTAAGAGGCAAAAATCCCACCACTTAGGAAGACGTGTGAAGAAAGAGGAGCTTTATTTATTTTTATTTAATTTATTTCCATTTTCAACACAAAGAGGGATTTAAGTGGGGGTTTTATTTAATTAAAAAAAGGATTTTCTTTTAATTAAATAAGATTATTTAATTTAATTAAAAGGGATATTTTAATTAAATGAGATAATATTATTTAATTAAGAGAGATTTTATTTAAATAAGATAAGATTATTTAATTAAAAGGGATTTTAATTAAATAAGATTATTTTATTTAATAAAAAGGAATTGTTTTCTTTTAATTAAATAAGACAATTGATGAAATAATCAAACCTTAGGAAACATTGAAATAATTAAATTAATTATGATTTGATTAAGGAAATTGATTTGAATTGGAAATGTTGCAAAGCATTGGCTTAGGAATTTGATAAATTGATTATGTCATTTGATAAATTGAAGAATGGGGCCCATAGTCTAGGCGACCATTTTAGGGTGCATAATCTTCCACCCATGATTCTCTCCATTTATTTCCACCTCTTCCAAACTTCTATCTTCCTTTCTCTTTCACCCCACTTCTTTTCTTCTAATTCAACCTTGGGGCATAATATTTTGTGCTTGATTTTCTACCTTGGTTCTGTGATCCTTATATCTTTCATCTTACATCAAGAACCTTATCTTTAGTTTGATTTGATCAAATTTATCAATTTGGTGTTTCTCCTCTATCTCATTTCAATTTTGATCACAAGGGGGCAGTACATATGGGAACACATGTAGTTAAAGAGAACCTAATTAAAAGATCCATCCTGAGGTTTCATCACAACCCGATGATGCTGGAGCATTTTCACACATACCAGCTAGGGTTTTTCTCTTGGAAGACATCTGATCCTTCATACAGTGCAAGATTGCAAAGATAGGAAGTTCAGAAGTTGAATAATCTTATAAGAAGCTTTGCAATGAAGATGGAACACTGAAAGATGAACATAAGAATATAGGAGTAAAAGGGCTCACCAATTCCCTAATGTTCTGAAAGGTCTTCAAAACTGAGTGGATTCGGTTAGTGCTAAGTTGAATGCATAAAAAAAAGCTATGGTTGTAAGAACCGAAGGTGATAACCCAAGATGTCATCCATGCAGTCACCAGTTGCTCCATAATAGAGAAAGTAAAGGCACTTAAGCATCCACCAAAGGCTAAGACCGAGAAGATAATAGGAGCCAAATGGGATGGCAGAGGATTGAAAGTTACCACCATAACTAATGATGAGATCAAGTTTGGTGCATGCCTTCTAGGATATAAATTCTTCCAAGAAAGAAGATTAAACAACATAGCATCAGGTGCAGTAGACACAACATATAAGATGGTGAAGAAAGGTACATAATTGGACTTATCTGAACTACTCCTAAATCATTTTAAAGACAACCTAAAGACTATCAGGAATGTGCAGTCAAACACATGAAAGTTTGGCTCACTCATAATGTGTATTTTCTTCTACTTTCAAGAAACATTCCCATTAATAGGAGATGTGAAATGGGATAGCACCAAACCGGTCACCATGCAGATCAATGAGCACATAGCTACACTAGGAGATAACTTTGAGACAATCATGGATAAATACTTCAATTTATTCAAAGATCGAATGCAAAAGAGGGTAAGGATCCCCGAACAACTCATAGAGAAGTATAAAGATGAGATATTCTTCATGGTTGATACAGACAATACATATATCAAGCTTTTTGTACCAAGGACAACATGACTACAACCATTGGAGTATGAAATAAACATTGATCTTGCAACTAAGGTAGTTGATGCCTTGATCAATGAAACACTGGATAAGAAACAACCCAAGTTTGGCACACACTAGTACATTTGACCGTAATTTTTGACAAAATATTATAACTTAGCATTAAAATGGTTTTGCTTGGTCAGATTATAGAATGAAAAATTTGTTTTTTTTTTTAATCCATTCCCGTGTTGGTTGGAATTACAAAAACCAGAAGATTTTGTCATAAATGCGACAAACATGATCAATATAACTTAAAAAAAGGTTTCATTTCAATTCCTTATGTTATACAATGAAGAAAAGATGAATTAGGAGGACACAAATGGAAGGCATGGACACCTTGAAGTGATTGAACCACCATCTATAATTGATTTGTTTCAGATTTATTATGTTTATCCATTAAACTATTTGTCCATTTGCAACAATATGGGTTACAAAGTGGTGTTAGTTTTCAATTAGAGTAACCCAATTAGGGTTTCAAACCCTTGTATAGTTCTTTGTTTTGTATGAGATGAATAAATTGCATACCATGGATTTGGTGTGAAAAACCTAGCAAATGAATTGTGACAAACCTAACATCTATAGAGTTGATTTGGATTTTGGTTCACCTATTATTTGGTTGCAATGAATGTTGATCTTGGAGACTATGAGGCACTCGGTGAAATATTTCACTACATTACCCATGCATCCTTGAATTCCTAATCAGTACCAAACTATTGAGTTAGACAAGATTCCACCCTCGGGATTGCCAGCCTAAGTGAAATCCTCTTACTTGTTTGCGTGAACTCCATGTTACCAAATTTCTTCAAGCTCTTCTTTCTAAGTGTTGTGTTTGAGCAAATTGGCATTCTTTGGACATGTTGCATTTTCATCGATTTCTACAATCATGGAACCTCACAAGACCCAAACCGACTGGAACCTTCTGATAAATCATGCAACTGTGTAGAGATTTTTTTAAATGGCTAACTTGTAACTGCGGTTACCCTCACACAGTCACCATATCATAGCCCACGTTTCTACACTGGGAGCTCTAGGAAATATGTATGCCCATTAGTTGTCTTTTTATTTTAAAACTTGAAACAAACATAGACATAAAACTCTGATGTATTTAAGACTATTGCCTTGTGTTTATTTATTTTTATTTGTCACCTTTTAGAATTGAGTTTGAGTTTTTGTTTGATTCTTTGGGTGCTTCAGGTATGGATCTCAATGGTAAAGAGGGGAGGTAACATACATATCTGAAACCCTAACCTAAGCCTAATCATCCTAATGTTGGATGAGTTTCAGTATGACTACCCTATCTGGATTTGTCTAGGTTGAAAAAATTCAAATACCCTTTCTCCTGAGTATGTATGTGTTTTGCATGTGTTTGCTTTCAGGTGATTTTTGGAGTATTGAGTGATTTTCCATATTCTATGATTTAATGGATTATAGTTGAATTAATTATTTAATTATATCCTAAGTTTATTTTAAATAATTAATTAAATTGAAATATTTGAATATTTTGATTTAATTAAATATTTAATTAAAAACTATAGTAAATGTGCTTATATGATTAATTAAATAATTAAATATTTGCTTGCATGTATTATTGTGACATAAATATTTAATCTATTTAATTAAATATTTTATTAATAACATGTGCATGAAAGTGTTGAAAAAGTATTTTCAAATTTAAATATCTCAACTTGAAATTAGGAGTCAAAGTTGAGTTGTGGTAATAAAGAGTATTTTATTTATTTAATTTGGATTTACTTTCAATTTTGAGTTGAGTTATTTTAGGGATTGAAAGGGGAGTTATCATGAGCCTTTGCACAATTAGGGAAATTTGAATCTCTTTAGGGGGAATTGGTCATTCATTCTCTGACAACAGATTTTTGGATTTGGAGAGCTCTTGGTGATTTTGGGGTTTTTGAAGGATTGTGGATTATTGCGGTTTCTTGTTTCTTTGAGGATTTTGGGTTTTTCTTGCTTATATGTGCTTGGATCTTCATAGTTGCTAGATATGTGGTTGAATTGGGTTTGAGGGTTTGTAGATTTGCTTTCATCTTCCAAGCTACATTCTTCCATTTCTTGCATTGGAATCAAGGTAGGTTTCATTTGCCATGTATGGTTTCAATTTTGTAGATCTGAGGTTTTGATTGTTGATTTAGTGCATGTTTGTTATTTTGACTTTTAAATGGCTTGATTGTTGTTTATATATTTTAGGGTGCTTATAAAAACCCTAGATCTGAATTTCTTTCATTCTATGTATTCTTAGCATCATAGGGTTATGCTGTCAAAATTTTGGGAACAAATACTTTCTAGATCTCTTAGGAAACGAAAAATTAATCCCTGGTATTATTTGAACTATAGGGGAAAATTAATACATGGGTTGTTAGTGTTTCGATGTTTTCGGGTGTTTACTAGAAGCCTAGATCTATCATTTTTGTGTTTATATATTTCTTAGCATATTATTGTTATGTTGTCAAAATTTCATGAATAGATCTCTTATAAATCTCTTAGAAATCAAAAAATTAAATCCTGTCTATAGTCTAAACTATAGGGAAGAAGAAAATTATTAGTACCCTTGTATTTGCTTTGAGAAATTAAATAAGATGGAAAAAATGACTCTCTGTAAAAGTACAGACTGGTGTGAAGAAAAATAATAAACTACCAAGGAAGGAAAAATTAGCATAAGACAAAAAGAAACCCTTTTTACCTTTTGTTATTTTTGTTTTCAAAAATTTACCATAAAAATAAAATAATGTTATACTTACCTTTGGAGGAAATTGAATTTTAAAATTTGTATAAAAAAAAAATAATATAAATAAAAATTTAAAAAAAAAAAGAAATTTAATGATACCGTAGTGTAAGCGTATTTTAATTAAAGTTGTAGCAGTCATGGTCGTCGGCAACACGGTTTGCCTTGGCAATAGCCATGGTAAGTGGAGAGAGGGGGGGGGGGGGGCCCGGGG
>MU225900.1:8195069-8205836 GCA_018584345.1 Thuja plicata | reverse complement strand
GGAACCCACTCCCCATAAAGTGTTATTTAAAATTTGTTTAGAATTTCTTTTTTTTCTTTTTTTTTTATTAAATTTTTTTTATATAAAATTTATTTAGTATAAAAGTTGTTATTTAATTTAATTACTTTGTTAAATAGTTTTGTTAAATATTAATCGTATTTAATTGTAAATTAATTGATGTATTTTATTAATAGTTTTAATTTAATATGTTGATTATTAATTGAACTTAATATGTGAATTATTGATTTAAATTAATAGTTTTATTATTAATTTTGAATTGATATATTAGTTATTAGTTACAATTAATTTATTAATTATTTTAATTAAAATGGTTAATTATTTAAAATTAAATTGTTAATTTTTGATTTAATGATCCAGAGGTGATGTCGAGACTTTAGGAGTAGATAATTAGTTTGATTTAATTACTGATTATGTTGATTAGTTTACTTAATTACTAGAGGTAGTTTTTAAATAAATTTAATGCAAATGATCTTAATTGTTTCGGATTAAGTTATTAATTAAATGGAGGTTATATTGAGTTATCTATAAATGATTACATGAGTATAGTTCTTCTTCTTTTTTTTCAGTTCTTTAGGATGTTTGTATTCTATGCATCTGTATGGTTCTGTGTTGCTTGAATGTATTATTTTGGGGGCATTAGATGACCTAGGATGTATACAGAGGCTGGGGGAGTATTTTTATTTCTATTACTTTATGGCGTGCATGTTATCTATTATTATCCTAAACTGACCATGTGACCCTTTTGATTCTACTATCTGTTAGTGTACCTATGTGACCATTCCTGTTTTATGGGATACTAATTTGGGGTACACTAGGGTGGTGACCTATGCTAGATCTATTAGGATCTTTAAGCCTAGGGTAGGCTACCTAGATGTGTAGTAGGGGGTGGCTTGCAATAATTTCTGGGTCCGTAAGTGACTTCTGGATTGGTTATTGTAGATTTTATTAATAAGTGATAACTAAAGACATATTTAGAGATTAAAATGAATTAATAAGATATGATTCTCCTCACCCATGCTCGAGTGCTAGTAAAGACTGAGATGGAGGTTGAGATAATGCTTGCCCCCTTACGAGGCACGGGTTCTGGCATAGTTAGTGATCTTGTCAGTTTGAGAGGTCATTGGCTCCGTGTATGGTCACTTAGGTGCCAGAATCCATTGTGATTATCAGGGTTGAACATAAGGGTTAGACGTACATGATGACACCTTCCTTTACACATGCTAGATTTCCTACATTGTCAATTACCTCTGGATTAGTGAGTCTTACCTTTTCATGATGATTAGTACACTAGATTAGAGAGTTATTAGGATCCCTTGCTTAGTGGTTATTCCTTCTTGTTTTTGAATATCCAATTGGGATCTGTTGTTATCTCCTCAGCACGGTGGGGTGGACCTTTGTGGTTCCACATAGATGGGTGGTAGTGATTCTTTATCCATTGAGATTTGACATCCTTGTACTAGGTTCTTGATGGTTCTTTACAGATGAGCTATATTTGTTACTTCATCATTATTTGTATAATTTTATTATTGTACATCTTGTATTAGAGTATTGCATGTGATACCTAATCTGGAGATTGTAATTTTAAGTAGAATAGAGTGATTACCACATACCCTGGGACATGTGCAGAGGATGTGAGTTTATGGTGGTTTCATGGTTATCCATGAGGGTTGTAATTATGGTTATGTAAGTTGTATTTGATTTATGTATTTGAATGGAATCTTTTGTTATATTGTTAGTTGTGTTTTTCTTTAAGTAATTCAACATCATGGAACCCTTGAGTCGTGTAATCTATGTGAGTGTAAGACATGTGTATAAATGGTGATTGCTTCCACATGAATGTATGTTTTATTTAGGTTAACTTAAAAAAAAAAATATTCAGCACACATAGTGACATGTTCTAGGTTAATCTCTCTTGGGTTCCCTGGTGGGGCATTACACACCATGTTTTGATACTTGATATGTCAAATCTTCTCATTAATGGAAAGATGGAGTATCATTATGATAGAATCTAATATTATGAGTTCATGAGTGTCTATTTTGAACTGCATCATGGTAGATGGATGACATTAAGACAATATCTTACCCACTCAAGCACTCAATAACACAAATCCTCAATAAAAAAATCTATTAACAATGCATAAATGTAATCTGAATCTTATACTAAACCAAGAATTAAACATTGTAGATACAAATCTATAACATCATCAAAACCTCAAATCTGTGGTAAAACATGATTCTCTAGGACTTTTCAAGAAAGTTGGAAAACACAAAGTTATTGGTGAGTGGCATTTCTAACACAGTTTGGAAAACATCAAAAAAATTAAGGGTAAATTCATATCCAATCCCAATACTAACCATACATCATCCATATTATATAATTTTCTCTCAAATAATAATCTTCAAGTGAATAAATTCTAACAATTAACCAATTGATTCCTTTATATGTTACCTTGTTGGCTCATAATCATTTAGCCTTGATAATTTTCTTCTTGTGCACTCCTTCAGTGGAAAATTGACCCTCATAGGGACAAATCAGAGTGCTTAAGAACTTGTCCGTAATTGAATCTTGTTTTATCCTAATGGAAATTTGATGTATATAGGGACAAGTTGATCTCCCTATAAGATAGTCCCTATTCCTCAAGCATTTTATCAAGTGGAGAGTTGACTTGCATAGGGGGACATCAATGTCCTTGTAGCCTTGTACCCATTTTACAAACCTTAGACTCTGAGTGGGAGATCAAATCGTATAGGGACTTTGTGATTTTCTCAAGATTCCCTCGATTGTTGCATCCTTTTTATCCTTGATTATCACTATCTCAAGAAATGACTCCTGCAACATAAAAGAACGCATGAAGTTAATGATCTCGTAAGGATAGCAAGTTTAGAAGTTAACTTCAAACCCTTAACCGCTTCATTTTACCATTTAATTTGAATTCCATGACCTTGAGACAATCACCTACACCACTGTAATTGAAGCTTTGAACCAAACATGAGAAATTTGAAGTCTAAGGATAAATCTAAAAATTTAAGTCTCAAGACTTGTTTGAAGACAAGCCAACTTAAGAGCACAAGATAGTCCCTCTTCTGCTACAAACTTAGAAGAATCACAATTTTGAAGTCGTGAAGTTTGAGAAATTTTTAGATGACACATGTCTAAAGACAATGTCTGAAGATATGGTCTGGAAATAGGGTGTAATAAAAATGTTTAGATGTCAAAATCATGATTTTATTGACTCATTTGAACATCCAAATGCACATATTAGACCCCCTTAGTAATGGAAAAACTCTGATTTTTTCGAAGGTTAGACCTATAACATGTCCAAAACTTAGAAATAAATGCACCACTTTGCTAAATATCATCCCAAACATGCATTGTGAAGTTTGGTAATGGGGATTATGTCCTAGAATCAGACTTTTTTTTGAGGCAAATTCTAAATTTAGTTTTTGCACTCTCATTTTGCTCCTTCAAACAGCCTACAATAAACTCTAATGGTAACCAATGACTTGGTTCTCTGAATTTTTAGATCACTTCCACAACCATGTGCATGAGTTTAGTATCTTATTTCCATTGCCTCAATCTCCCCTTGGACCAACTCTATCCTAGGTCACTTAGTGCACCTAGTACCTCCACCATACCAAAACTCCAACCAAGCTTCTCACCCTACTCCTAACACCATATATCATCTTAACATTGTCTATCTACCATGATCCAACTCACCATTCATTCCAATCAATTTATCTTTCACCATTTCTCACTATAGCCCTTCTAGACCTGCCTAGTAGCCCTGTCTAGACAGTAATCTGCAAATCGCCCACAAATCTCCCAAAAAATAAAGAAAAGTACTTACCTTTTTACATACCCTTTTCTGATTTATTAAACCCATATCAATCTCAAAATCTCATCCTTTAACTGGTGAACACTTCTATCCCTGATTGCTAACTCACCTAGGCCTAATTAGCCCTTGCTTAAAGAAGCAACTCCTATCCCCGCTTATCTCCAAAACTCAAGGACTTAAAAAAGTCTTCCTAGACCTTCCAAAACACAAGATTTTCAACTTTATTTGATCAGACCTATTCATCTATGCCCCCATTTATCAAACCCTCCTTTTTAGGTACTCTACCCTAGGGCTTCCTTACCCAGACACTTCCACTCACCTCCAAACCCTTCCAATGGATCCAACACCATCATATGAACATATTATGACATTCCATGCTATAAAAAGTAGCCCTCATGTGGCTAGAATTCTCAGACCTTGACTGGTCCAACCACCATGCAATCCTAATTAGCACTTTGTCTCCATTAGAGACCTCCAACTTCATCCTCCTTCTTGTCCCTACAAAAAAAAATATAATGATACATAATGTACAGGGATAGGCCTCTCCCACAAGACACAACAACTATAGAAAGTGGGAGATCCTATGTGCTCATTAAAGCTCCAATTCAAATTACTGATTTCACACCCAAACTATTTGGAATAGTCATCAATAAGACTGAGATTCTTGGTTTTAAAACTTTACAAACAATAAAGTCTTTGCATAAAATGAACCACTACTTAAAACACCATCAAAATACTACATCTCTTATCAATATAGCATCAAAATCAAGGGTTTGACAATACAAATACTAGACTGTGTCCTCTTGGGAAACAAGTACACAGTTTGCAGAGATTAAAGTTTATTTATTTGTCTCTTGATATTGTCCCTGTCTCCTTTCTTTACCCACATTAACTCTTGCTTCTTTTCTTTTCAAGGTCAGTGACAGTTGTTATAGCTTTCTAGTTGAATTCTAAGTGTGGCTGCTATCTTCTTTGTTCATACTTTACACCTCCATAGTGATTATAACTAGAACCAACTGTATTGTTCATAGTATTTGTGCCATATGATGTCACTCTTTTCATTGGATTTAGTTCTGATCTAGTAATCACTATAGATTTTCTTATCTATACACACAATATGGATACATAAATTTAATGTTCTTTAAAATTGTATTGGCAAGTTGTTCAGAGAAGTCCTACCTATTTTGTCTTTTATTATAGTCAATATATTATTTAAGTTAGACTTTTCCCCCTATCTCAGGGTGCTAGTAGAAGTGAGCTAGCATAAGGAAAATTTTCTCTTTAGAAGGTAGAAAATCCCTTGCTCTACAAAGACAAAGTGGTATAGTTTTCCTAGCTTTGAATGATCATGCACAGCTAAAAAGAGATGGACGTATAAAAATTATTGGGGTAGTTGTTGCAATATTTCTTGAAGAATAAAGACCAGCTCACCTACCTCACCATTTTGATTATGCTCGTTGTTGTTTTAAACTTCATAGGCAAGTTGAGATTGTGTTCCTTCTATTAAATCTTCATGCTTGGGCACAAGCTTGACCTATAATGTTTTAATGGTCTCCATTCTAGATAGATGCCTTATAGGACATCCTATCAGATGACAAAATTCAAGGAATGGATGTTGATTTCAGCCCTATGCTCTACTACTCCATCATCTTGATGATTTGTATCTAATTTCTCTAATGACCCTTTTGGAAATATGACCTCCTGCACTTCCCCTTTATATTGTTCATTAATTACCCCTTCAAAAGGTGGTGTTTTAACCTCCATACTTGAACAAAATGTCTCCAAATCATCTCAAAACAACTCTTCAATGTCTTCTTTATTTTTTTTCATAAGAGGCCTTCTTTTGACTTCATTGTAGCTTTCTTCAAAGTTTGATAAGACCTCAACTATAAACATAGGCTTTGATTTGAAAATTTGTTCAACTTTAACATCAACCTCTTTCAAAAGAATCTCATTATGTTCTCCTTTATATTATTCATCTTTCTATCCCAATTTATTTATTGGCATAGAACATGATGCAATATCAACCTCTTGAACAAATAATCAAAGTTAGTTAAAAAAATCAAACAATACCTCATGCTAGTAATCATTTTTTTGCTCTACACCTTGCTACTCCAGCTTGCTATGTTCTTAATTTTTCTGCAACAATTTTGATTTGTGACTTTCCTCTTTAAATGAAGGTTTACCAATTATGTTTGATTCCTCCTCTACCTTATAAAATCCTTTACTTTCCTCATTAGAACAACTCTATTGAGATACAATGGGACCCACTAGATAAACTTGTCAAATTTGTGGGGTTATTTGAAGGTAAATAGGCTCTTCAAGAGGCTTCTCTTGAGATACAATAGGCTGAACTTGCTCAAGTATAGGATCATCTTCTACAAAGCATATGGTATTAAAATAGGAATATCCTTTCCAAAAATAGGGTTAGGGAAGGTACTAGCTAACTGAGCTTCTTTCTAAGGTATGTGTTCCTGCAATGAAGGAGAGAATTAATTATGCTTCTAACCTATTTAGAATAGAAATAAAAAGCTGTGGTAGCTCCACTTTTGTACTCATTAGTTTCCCCTCATGGTTCTTTCTTTGAGTCTCCAACTCTTTTTCATAGAGCCCTTTTTGTGCAACTAGCTCCCTTGCAAGATTTTCTTTATATGGATTCTTTTGTGCAGCCAACTCTTTTGCAAAAGTATTCCCAAACTCTCTACATTTTTCTTCCAATTTTGGCTTATGAAGTTGGGATTGATGAGCCAAATCCTGTAGCTCATGAAGATAAGCCTGATAAGACCATTATTCCTCATAAATTCTTCTTTGTTGCAGATCTAACTCTTGTTTCTCTTTAATTTCATTTAGCTACTCAGTGAAGCCTTTCAAAGTCTTTAGCATCATTTGATTTATTTATTTTAGCTCTTTGATTTGAGGATTTTGAGGTTGGTTAGAAGATTAAGAAGAGATGGGTTGGTTGCGGGCATGATAATAACGTTGGTGACTTAATGTTGATAGGTTATTTTAGCTATGGATAGCAGTTTGTTCAACTTGATATGGGTAAAATCAACATATCTAGGTATCATTCTCATGTATGGGGGGTAAGAGCATGTATTTCCATGAAATGAAGACATGTTAAGAAATTCATATACACTATAAATTTATAAAAACTTTAGAAATAAGGACAAATCAAATTTGGCCTTTGTACATACCAACACTCTATCTGCTCTTTACTAGTGGATTTGAACTTGGAATCACCAGGTGTGATGTTTTCTTGCCTCCAAAGGCCGATATCACTGATATCCACACTAAATACAAGTAATGTGTAGAAATTTTTTGGAGTAAAATAGACCAAGGTATCCCATCAGGCATGCCAAAAACTATTATTACTAATATTTGCACCCTAGCTAAGCCAAGACTTACCCAACCTATGAAACATAGGACAACTTTCAAGTTGTGGGTGACCTATGGTGAAAGTAGACCTCCGGATGGAAGGGTTGGTTCCATTGAATCAACTCCTAAACTAACTTTTTTGATAGGGAAAGAGATGAGAAGATACTTTAAATGAAATGCTAAATGGTTCAAAGGTGATTTGCTAAACTTATAAACTTTCAGAATTCCTAACAGTTGATCCAACTCACAATGAAATCAAACAAAGTCTAGACTTTTTAACAACTTGATTCAACTTTGCAAAATGAATGAAATGGTTGGATGAAGGTTTTGGTTTTCAATTTTCACTCTAAGGAAACACATGTTTCTCAACTTTGACTTGTTTAAAAAAGATAAAACACAACATACAATCACCATTATTAATGAGAACTTGCTTCAAATTTTGCCCTTTATTAAAGAAAAATGAAGGACTTGAAAGTAAATCACAATATTCCACCAAAAACATGCATGCACAATCAAAAACCATAAGCAAATGAACTCACTCCTTCATTCAATTCAATGGAGTCTTTTTTCTGTTATAATCAAAAAATCTCTCTAAAAATGAGTTTCAATGCAATTCTATGTTTTTTCCCATCCAGTAGCAGAAAAGAAAGAACTCCCAAGAAAGGAAACTACAGAATGCCTTATAGGAAGGTCTTCTTCCAAAGGAAAATAGGACTAAAGGATGAACTGGTACAAGAAGCAAGTGATCTCCTTCAGATTCGGAAGAAGTAAAGGAAACTTTCTAGTGATGTCTTCATGGACGTGCATCAGAGAAAAAAACCAAAAAAAAAGGTCAAAATAGAAAGAAAGTTGCTTATTTGGACTTCAAAAGCTTCCTTGAATGATGCTACATATATGTGGAGTCTCTAACAAAAGAATAACTACTATAGTTGCATGAACCCCACCTTGTAGGATTCCAACTAATTGATGTGTCCTTATGCTACACTTCAAATAATAGTGAACTAAGAGCCTTGAATGACTCAACTAGGAGCTTGTACTAGTACTCTTGCATTGTCGAATTTCTCTACCACTTGAAAAATAAT
Organism: Thuja plicata; assembly: GCA_018584345.1. Lineage (NCBI taxonomy): Eukaryota > Viridiplantae > Streptophyta > Pinopsida > Cupressales > Cupressaceae > Thuja > Thuja plicata. The sequence goes on along the minus strand of MU225900.1, from coordinate 8,197,522 downwards.
AGACCTTTCTACACATTTACTCCTTACAAGTTACTACTCTAGGTTATAGGAATCCCTGCTCATCATGTGTCAAATCTCTAAATTATATTGCTATAGCAGTCATTGTCTCATCCATGATATCTATACTTTATCTCTGAAAGAGTTATGAGTGTTCCTACTCTATCATATAACAGTGGCTTTATGCCCCCTAGGACTATGTCTTGTATCTTTGCTGACCTAATGATAGTTTGGTATCTTTTCATCTTCATGACACTTGCCATTTCTCATTGTGACACCATCATCTTTTTGTTCTTTGACAACAATGTTTTCATCCTTTGTGTTTTCATAGTGTTTATCTATCACTCCTTCTAAGCCTCTTTTAACCTCATGGACTACATATCATTTTGTTCACTGCCATGCTATGACAGTGCCTCATGTTTGTCATGGAAGTGGCATCTGATTCAATCCTCATGAATATAATTGTTTGGGCAATAGTGGATGAGCCCTTCATATGAGACTTGACTTCTTATCTCATCATGGCAATGTTTTATCTACATGCTTTCTATAAAAACAATTAATTATTTGAAGACTTATTCTAAAAATATGTAGCAAGTAGTTGTCATTATATCCAATTATTGTAGTATGCTTTGAAATAATCTGATTAAAATGGTGCTAGGGTGTCCTTTTTATAAAGGTTACCATCTGCAAATCGACATTGACAATTGCAGCTTTTATTATTAAATTATCAAATGAGATTATCTTATTGTATCATGATTTCACATGATAGAAAAACTTAGCAATGCTCTTTTGACTCCATTTATATGCATTAAGTAATGTCAAGGAAGTTTGCCATGGTGGGGTCTGCAATTTTTTTGTTATTCACTGTTTCCTGTTATCATCTCTCTGGAGTTAGTATATAGGCATAAGTACTGAAATTGTTAGTAATAATAGGAGGATACATACAATAAAATAAAAAGCTAGGTTTGATTTTCATTTGCAAGATACATGATACTGTGCATTTCAGGGAGGTTTGCTGGATTGAGTGTACAGTAGATTGCAATTGATAAAGTACATAATTTATGTTTTGACATCGATGTGCCATGATATAATCTCATGAACAACTTGGTGAGTCTAATCGATAAAGTGATGTGTAAAATTTTTAGCGAGTTCATAAGGAGATTAAGATGATAATTAGTTTGGCTTGGTGTTTAAGAGGCTTTGGATCTGATGGCGAGTGGATTTTGTTGTCAAAATATTTTTCTGTAGTGTTTAGTCGTCTGAAATAGTGAAATGCAACCAGTAAACCTAAGTTAGAACTCTCTAGTGAACCAATAAAAAATCAAAATGAGTTGAGCTGGTGTCTTGCATGTTACTAGGGCTAAAGTGAACCTAGTAGATTTTGGTTATAGTTCAAACTTCAAAAAATACTTGATGTCATTTGTTGTCAGTGGGGGGCGGCTCTTCATAAGCTATTCAGGTGTCTGACAGTTATGTACCAAATAATCATGTTCTAGTGTTTTGTTGTTTACATTTAGTGTGACAGTCTTGTTGAAGTTGTCATGTGGTGCTTTGGTCTAGATTCTATATGTTACAGGGTAGTGTGTTGCAATTTAAGAGTAAATAAGTAAATAACTTATTTTCATTAGTCATGTCAGCTGGAATCACTTTAATAGGTCCTATACAATATGTAGGGGTAATAGGGAAAATGAAATCTGGTTGGTTTAGAGTCTAGACTACTAAAAACTAGCTCACCATAGTCAGTGCCATTGCATTGAGTGGAAACTAACTGTATGGTTTTAACATTTATGTATTGTAGATGTAATGTGGCAAATGAATCTGCAACAACAATATGAAGGTGCAAAGATAGATATGGGTCCTTACCCAGAAAGGCCTGGTGAACCAGACTGCTCTTATTATATGCGGATTGGTCTTTTCCACAATATTGTATTTGGGTTTCATTAGACAGCATTGCTTTCTCGTTGTAGCTTCTATACCACTTTCTTCAAGACATTAAACATCACTACCATTAAATGTTTCTGGAAGATCATTGTTTAAAACTGTATGCTCCATTATGCAATTTCACTATTTTTAACATACAAATGGTGCTGACATCTTTTCTCTTTGTGAAATGAGGCCACTTTGACAGTAAAATATTTCATAGAATTTTTGCAAAAAATAGTTTACAAGTCTGTGAATATGATGAAGATGTCAAGAAAGGTAATGAAAATAGATGACAGACATCAAAAAACTAAAAGAAACAAAGTGAATACCTCAACCATTTATTCAGAACAATATCTACACTTTCAAAAGAGACTATATGAAGACCATTAAAATGTAAAAGATCTATGATTGACTTGACAAGTATCCCTCTAAAAGCTGTTGTATTTTTAGGGAGAAAGAATAAAACCCTTTGTAATGAATGTAAAAACAATCATGTATTTAAGGCCTCGTGGTTTTGGTGATAGCCTTACCTT
>MU225900.1:8164630-8183259 GCA_018584345.1 Thuja plicata | reverse complement strand
TTTGGTGAACATTGTTTGCTTAGATAAAAGGTTTGATCAGCAATTCTTCCAGCTTCAAGTGATTTTTTGACATTTTTATATCAGTAGTTGCGACGAGAATGCTATGTGTTCGACATCAATTTTGATGAACTTTGGTAAAAAAAGAGACACACTGTGTTTGATGTTTTCAAGAGACTGCTATGTGTTCAACCTTGATTCCCACCAACTTTGGTCACAATTTCGGTGAATGTTGGTCGCTTAGATAAAAGGTTTGGTCTACAATTCTTCCAACTTCAAGTGATTTTTTCAATGAAGATTTGGTCGATAAATCAACCACTAAGTAGGTCGATATGTTGACGATGGGTTTTCATATCGAATAATTGATGACAAAAGTTTGACAATAGTTTTGGTCATATGTTTGACCAATGAGTGTCAAAAATTTGACTAATCATCGTCGAAATATAGGGTAAAATTTACTAGTGACAGATGAAGAGACCAAGACAAGAATAAAATCTAGCCTAGTTGTTAAGAAGATAGTCAAGAAAAAGGATGAGATGGTAAAGAATCTCAAGAAGATTCTATCAAAAACTGAGGAAGAAATTGAGCAAGATGAAGAAGTTGAACAGGAGGAAGAAATTGAAGAACAATTATTTGTTTGTAATGCTGAGGGAAAGGATGACTCAGAGGAAATAGAGTTATATTCACCACCTTCTGCACCAACTAAGAATCCAAAGACAATGGTTTATTCTAGAACAAGAACCCAAACATCAAAGGATTCTACTCCTTCACCTTTAAATAAAGGAAGAATCGAGACATACAAGATGAAAGTTGCCACATTGAAGAGAGGGAAAATTAAAAGAGGAAGGAAGCTCATCAGAACAAGAGAAGATATTGAATATACGGAGCAGGATGAAACTATAGAGGCAGAGAGTGTCAAGGTAAAACAACCTAAATCTATTGATGACATTTTTGTATATATTACAAATTTTGGATCTATTACAGATTCAAGCATTAGAAGATGGCTGAAACTAAATCCAGAAGATCAGAATAAAATTGAGGACGCCATCATAGAAAAAATGTAGAACTTCAAATATGTACTAGTACAATATGAAGGAATTTTGGTACCAATGGAACTCTTGGACAGACTATACTCTAGATGGACATTTTCTTTGTAGAATGAGAAAGAAATACGAGAAAGAGTACTTGTTACTCTCATACCACCTGAATGAAAGAAGGAAGAAATAGATGAGATGATGGAGAAATAGAAAAAGGAGTTTCCACAAAAGCTGAGAGCATATAAATTTATTGAAGGTAGGCTAGTAGAACTTGAGAACAACAACCACAAGAAATGGTGCAAGATAATGAATAGACCCACTAAGGAGGTAAGCCCCAACAAAGACCTTTAGCAACAAGATGTCAACAAGACATCTCAAGATGACACATCTATTATGTTAGAGAAAGAAGAGGATGATACAACTGGAAACAAGATTGTAGATGTTGCAGATGAATCATGGGAATACACTACAAATGACAACGTTGTGGATACTAATGTCATTGACATTATTGATGACCCAGAAAAGGAAGTAAATAAGGATGAATATATCAATGTTGAAAAGGACAAAATGATGAGCTAGACACAACAGTTGATACTACACAAGTAAACATTCCAGGAAACATGCCAATATTGATACAAGCTATCAATATCCTGCAAGAATCAAGCAAGTCACTTGAAAAGGAAACTCCCAAGGATACAGGGGAAGAAACAAAGATAGATAACACCGATGGTCAGCTAGATATCAAAGCCACTCAAGATGTAACCAATATTGATAAGGTTATTGGAGGAGATAAAAAAAAGGATAAAGATACATAAGACAAGAATGTAGAAACAAAGACTGATGAAGAAAAAGACACTGATGAAGGAGACAAACCTAAAGATGGCACTCCTAAGGAAATGGAAAAAAGGTGCTACTGATGATGTGAAGGTGAATGTGGAGATGTCTATAGACACCTGACAAGATAAAATAGACACCAAGCAGCAGAAAGAAGCACAATAGGTCACTTCATCGAGCACAACAAAGAAATCTAAGAAATTGGCAATGGTTCTACATTATAGTGAATCACAAAAGAAGAAAAAGAAATCTAAGAATAAAAAGTCGGAGGTGACCTTAGATGAAGTTATTGTAATACCAAATTTTGACCCATCTACACTTGATTTTGAAGCATTACAAGAATATGGAGAAATATGCCAAAGAAAGGCATTACAAGAAAAGATGAAGCAACAACATAGAGACTCCATGGTACAGGAGACAACATGGGACATTCTACAAAAAATTGTACCCGATGTTGATATTGATCAAAACAAGCCAATACTTGATCAATTAGCCACTCTAACTGAAGCCATTACAACTTAGAATATAGATGTAAAGAAGGCAATTGAGGAGAGAGAAGAGCTAAAGTACCAACAAAAGCTCATTGAAAACATCATCCAAGAAGTGGCGGTCAATAAGGTAAAGCTATCAGAATTCATCACTGAATTAGATCCAATAATATCTGAAGCTATAACATTAATTCAAAAATTGAGCACAATAGAAAAGTTCACTAAAGAGAATAGTGACAACATTGCAAAGATGGATACAGATCTAGAAAATAGTGCACAAAGCCTAACCACTGATGGAGACCATGCAGTTAAATTTCATTATGAGAAGATCATAGAGATAAAAAGGTTAAGGAAGGAACTGTGGGAGGTAGAGACACAATTTAGGGAAGAGGTAACCGAGCTACAAGATCAACTTCTACCAAACCTTACATTATTCCAACAACACATCAGTTCAACTAGGAAACTGGTAGGAACTCCAGAGATGTCTGTAGCAGAAAACATCTATGATATGCACTTAAAGATCACACTTGAGCAAATGGATCTCGAGAACCTAAAAGAACAATGGGAGAAAATGAGTGAACACATGAAGTCTTCACACTCCCATATTTTTGATAAGCTCTAAGGTAAAGACCTTTACCCTTAATATCAAAAAAGGGGTAAAATGATGATATGTACATTCATTCATTCAGATGGGAAAATGGTAAATATGATATGTATATGGTATATTTTTATGGGGAAATGATAGAAGTAACCTTATAAGTGTGCTTACACAATGCTCTAGACTAGATTTTTCTCTCCCTAGTCCACTTAGGATCCCAATAACTATTTAGGACCTCTCTAGTCTGTTAGGGTTTTTTCTTACTAGGCCTCTAAAAGATATTTTAAATCTTAAACAACTCTATGACCCCTTAATGCCTTTTGACACTATGACTCAAGAAAGGGAAAAACACTAATTGATGAGGTTCTTGATAACACTGGGGATATCTATTACCACCTCCTTCTTTTTGAGATCCACTGACTCAGGCAGGTTTTACCTATGACTGATTACTGTCTTAACATTATCTTTAGAGTGGATTGAATCTTATGTGTTGAATGCTCTATTTTAGATGGATATGTATATAGAAACATAACTAGGAATTGCATTCTTCTTTCCTTTTATAACTCTTATGAATCTAGGAGGAATAACCTATTTGATTTTCTCTTTAAGAAACCAAAAAATTTCAACTATGATCCTTAAGAACATAATTAATTCTAAAAAATATTCTGAAAGTGATTGATTTAAATAGCTTTTGAATGTTTGGATAATGATAAATTATCAAATCAATTCCTAGACCAGTGCCTATCCTTTGGGCTATAGAGTCAATAACTTAAAGTTCATAGAAATACATAAAAAAAAAATACTGTAAGATGCCTTACAACTTACATACAATTCAGATAAAATGCCTTATAAATTATCCTATCATCTCTATGATATTGTATCAAATCCTTAACTATTGTTATCCTCCCTGAAACCACTTACAAAACTTAGTTCTTTCCTTGAAAGAAACTTGCAAGTGATTAGATAACTACCTTATAGCTAAAATGCTTGAAATTGCCTTACAAATTCAAACATAAAAGAGCATACACAATGATTAAAGAGAAAAAAATGAAGATAGAGTAGAATTTTAGTGTATTTATATTAATATGATCCTGCTTTAGTACATAAAATTCTTGAAAGCTTGAAAGACATAGACAGAAGTCTAGAAAGATTGATTTTCTATATATTTCATCCTTCTTTACAATTACAATTTTGATCCTATATATAGGCCCTTAACCATCTTGGAATCCTTTATTTTAGGATGAAACAAGCCTCGGATGGTTTAAGGAAACTAACCCTAAAAATTACAGAAAAGAGAAAAGAACAGAATGAAGAAACGGTGGGAGAACAAAAATAGAGGATAAAAATCTGATACTCCTTTTCCTTTCTTGAATCTGGCACCTTTATCTAAAAATGTTTAGGATAGCTTCTGATATTTGTAGTAAGATTAAATGACCACCATTACAGGCTAACTTACACTTATCTCCATAAATAGCTAACCTCGTTGTGCTCATTGATTAGGCACCAAGTGTTCCCCTCTACTCTTCATCAAGAATTTCCTCCTCAATTTTAGGCTTCTTCTTCTTGGGCATATTCATTAGGTCCCATGCTGTCACCTCATTTGTAGTTGGCCACTTGAAGTCCTGAGTGCTCTATACCTGTTCTTTTTTCCTTTCCCACCTAACATTAGTAATGCTCTTGACATCTGTTAGAAATTTATTGATGTCAGTTTCAGCTCTAAAGGCCTCATCCAAAATCTTATTAAAGCCCTCAACATCCAAATCAGATCCTAAAATGAATGCCTTATTATTAGGCATCTTACTATCAAACTCATTCTTCCAGACCTCCAAAGCCTTTATCTGATCATCTTCTCCTTCTATTGAAATCTGAAGAAAACATGCTCAATTTAACCTCTACTTGGTTTAACTTGCCCTTAAAGAATGATAAGGCCGCATTGACCTTTTTAATCTCATCTCCTACTTCTGTCACCACCTCAGGTAAATCTGATTTTAAAGGCTGCAAAAAGGCAAGTTTCTCTAATAGTTGCACCCTAGGAGACCAATTAACAAAATAAGGGTTCAATATAGCAAGGTACCCTGTAATCTCTATATGTAGAGTAGGAAAATTATTGTATGCATTGAGGATGACATCTATCTTATCCTTCAATATATCAATTCTATGTTGCAAAATGCACCTAAATGCATTCAAGCCTGTCTCTTTCTTCTTTTCTCCCATGTCATCCTTTTCAACCACCTCCTCTGACTTTGCTTTCTCCTCAATTTGCAAAGGTGGTTGTGAAGGTACATACACCACTTCAGGATTTTCTTCCAATTGTTTTAGCTACTCAGTAATTGCCTTATCCTGTTGGTGTATTTTGATGTGGCACAACTCCCTGTCTTTTGCCAAAGCACTAATTTCTTCTATCAAAATGCTACACTTATCATAAAGTTGTTTGGTATTATCCTCATTTAAGTGTTCCTAGTGTGTCATAATCTGGGATATCTCTAGATCCCCTGTATTCTATACTGACCAAACCATTTGATTACCCACCATATTCTCTTGGATATTCACCAACTAAGGTTTCTGGTCTTTTGGGAAAAGGCTCCACATGGAAAAGGCCTGAGACTTTGGGCTATACCCAAAACCCTTTATCATGTCTCCCATTTGTACCTCACTTGCCATTTTCAAATCTAACTACTTTCTTATCTGATCAATGATGAAAGCTGAGGCTAAGATATGTGGTGGATGTACACATCCATAAACTTTGATCATGATAAAGTTCTCTTCAAGGAAGAATTCTCCCCAATTATGATGTCCCTCCCATTTGTCTACATATTCACAAGGCCTCAGTAGTTGGAGCACCTTGATTGGGAGTCTTGTCTTGATGATGCCCATGCTCTGCATTATTGGATATACAATCCAATTTTAAAATGCACAATAATCACAATCCCTAGATGTATAGTTCCAAATCCTAGCCCTAAACTGAATGGGATTAGGCTTGTCCTTAAAAATCCTTTAAGGATCCAAATTGTTCACATCCATGATCCCGAAGTTAAAATGCAAGAGTAAATGCATTAGGATGGAATAGTGAAAGAACCTAGGTTCTTTCTCCTTGGGATCCTTCATCTTCTTTTGTGTTGCTACAAAACCTTCATGCATTTCATCGATGATGTATTGTATGTAGTCATAGCTAGTGCTAGAATGCACCTCTTTTAAGTCCAACACCATCATTAAAATCCCAACATTAATCTTCTCAGCTCCTACATCTCTTCCTAACACTCTACACAGGGCATAGGCAATATATTTGATATAGAAATGTAGGTCCTTAAAGCAATAGGGTGTTGTACCAGGTATAGGAGTAAGATGGTTCCTAACCTCCTTATGCATGTGTTTCTGTAATAGTCCCCTAGCAATTCTAGAATTTAACCTATATCTCTCTTCTTTCTTAGTAAGATTAATTTTTGTGGACATGCTACTATACAAGCCAAAAGCTTGCATGAATGAGTTTCTATTTAGGATAAGCAGGGCAGTGCCATCATTTTTCTTAATTGTCCTAGACAGGACATCATAGTGACTGGCAAGACCTAAGAACAATTCTACATCTATATAGACATTAGGGACAATTAACCTAGCTAGACCACAAGTCCAAGGGTTTGACACTGGAATGGCCTTATCAGAATTGTTATAGAAGTAATTGAAAAGAGAAAAACCTATTGTTCCTGGAGTTTCAACATCCCTGATATCATAGTAATCATCATTCATAACATTTGCATTTAAACTTTTGTTCTATGTAGACCCCGGTAGCAATTTGAGGAATTCATTAGAATAATTCCTTTTTCCTTTGGTATCATCCTCTATCTCATTGCTCCTCCCACTGGTAGAAGCCACACGGACTGCTCTACTCATGTTTTCTCTATTTCAATCCTCCTTTCTTTATCGATATTGAAACAAATATTCTCTCAGGGTTCACTTCTCTTCTCTGTGCGCTATTCCCAGCAATTCAAAACTTGACAATCAACTAAGTACTCTAAAAATTAACCAATTTCTTCTCTCAATTTAGAAAACCTAGCACTTCTTCACTCTGTAACTTTGAAAGAAATACAAGTTAAAAATGAGACTTCAATCAACTCCTTTATGGTAACTATTTCAAGTACACGGCTCATCATTTGAAAATCATCAATTCTGTCTTCAATTCAGTACACCATGAAATTGATTGAAAAACTAGCCATAGTTCTGAGTGTGATAGAAAATCAAATTCATATATGTGTATCTTCAGAAAATACCTTATAAAATTTGGAGAAGGTGACATGCCTCTATGTGATTGGCTCTTTGTAATACATCTTAGCTACCCTTTTTATTCATCAACCAATATTCTAGATTTTCATTGGACGCCAAATGATTCATGTTGTCATGTCAGCAACTGCCACCTTTTTTGAAAATTCATAATGAGCGACTATGCGACTGTGTATTATCTCCTTGTCACTGACTCAACTTTTTTAACACTTAATCTTTTGGAGACCAAGTTATTGAGTTATTTTCTTTGCCTGGATAACCATGGTTCATTTTCGGGGATCATGGGACTGAAGAAATCAAAGTCGCTAGATGAAAAACTTAACTCAGTTTATTTAGAGACTCCACGACTGACAGTTACCTTTATCTTTTACAGTTATCTGCAAGTCACTAAATGTTACTTCCTCTTTATGCTACCCCAGGACTAACCTTAGTCACCTAATCACTGATTGCAAATGTTAATTAACCAATCTTTCAGAGACTATGTGACAAACATTTTCTTTTGGTTTTAACTCAGAGACTACATGACAAAAAACTATCTCTAAGTCACGAGCACTTTTACCTTTAAGCCTTTTTGATCAAAGACTTCGCGACCACCGTTTGATCTATTCATCTTTGCATCTGATAGCTCCGCTAAGTCGTTGAATAATTTTTAATACCTTTATATCAACTCAGAGAGTACACAACAACAAAGCACTTTATAACCTTAGTCTCTTATTCTCCAGATTACTTCATTCTTTGGGAGACCATGTGACTAACCTCTTAATCCTTTCACCTTTGAACACGTGTCTCCTTCTATTGCATCTTTCACTTAACTGTCAAAACATTTGGAGACTACGCGACATGAACCTTACACTCATTACATAACCGCAAGCCAATTTAGAGACCATGTGACTAAAGCAATCACCAAGTCTTGTAATAATTCACTAACTGCTAGATCATTCATGTGACACCGTGACTCATCTGTGGGCCCCTTTGTTTATTGCTGACATGTTTCTTTATTTGGAGACTTCATGACTAAAGGGCTCCGCCAAGTCTCATAAAACAAAAAGAATATTGTATTTCACTGAGAGACATCCAGACAATAGTTAATTGCCAAGTCTTGAAACAAAAAGGAAAATGCTTTTAAGATCATGCGACTAGGTGACTATGTATTAAACACATGACTTAAGTTATTCGAAAAAGTAACGCCAAAATAGAAACATGATGAACACTTTAGGGTTTTTTCTTATTTTGGCTTAGAGCAGGACCTAGGGTTTCAAGGTTTAGCATTTTCATATGGATTTTGACTTGAAAACCTTTCAAAAATTTGCAGGGATATTATAAGGAACTGAGAGACTTCTGGCTTTTAGAAAAGACAAGAGCATGAGGATCACAAAATTTTGGCAAATAGACCAAAATAAGGAATACAAGCAATAGTGGCTCTACCTAAGGATTGAATAAACATAGTTTATGGCCAAGAACCATAGAATCTCTGGTTGCAGACCCCTCAAAATAAAATGAAGCAGAGACCTACTAACCTAAAATGGAAGGGAAACTATGTACAATATGATACATATTTACTTACATGCATTACTTTGATCTTCAATTAAAGAAAGGCTTCAAGAATTTCCCATGCACAGGAAACTCAAAATATTCTCCCTCCATATTTTTCAATAAATAAGAGTCTTTGGAAAAAATTTCTTAAATAATAAAAGGTCCTAGCCACAAAGACTCAAATTTCTTATGCTTACCTTTGTCTTCTGCTCTTGCATTCCATTGAAGAACTAGGTCACTAGCCTAGAACTTTCTCTCAATAGCCCTTTTGTCAAAAAGGTACTTCATCTTCTGCTATAATTTTATGTTTTCTCTCTGACTATTTCTCCTATCTTCATCCAATTCAATCACCTGCACCATTCTATCTTGCATATTGTCAGAGACATCTAAATGTTCTTGCTATATAAATTGGCATATTGGTAAAAAAATATTAATTGGCAACCTTGCTTGTAGACCATATACCAGCTCAAAAGGAGACTTACCAATTGCTTTTTTGAGTGTTATCCTATCAGCCCAAAGGGCTAACTTCAACTTTCTGTGCCATGTTCTCTTATTCTATTCCAGAGTCCTTTTCAATATCTTCAATATACTCTTATTACTAGAATCATCTTATCCATTAGCCTGTGGGTGATATGGGGATGAGTATGATATTGTAATCCCATACCTTTCACCAAAACTTGTCATTTCTTCTGATCTGAAACTCATAGCATTGTCCATCACTAACTTAGTGGGTACACCGAATCTGGTTATAATAATCTCCATGAGAAACTCAATAACCATCTTGCTTTTTTCTTTCCTTGCAGGGATAGCTTCAATCCACTTTGTAAAGTAATCTGTGGCAACTAATATCCAACTATGTCCTCCACTAGATTTCTCTTGAAATTCACCAATAAAGTCAATCCCCCACATAGAAAAAAGAGCTTCAGTACTCACTGGATTTAGTAACAGAGCACCTGAAAATTTTATTGGAAAACCTTTGACATGGCTCACATTTCCTGACATGCATATAAGTATCCTTGAACAAAGTAGGCCAATAGTACCTTGCTCTTAAAATCTTATGGGCGGTAGTTTTAGCAGAAAAGTGACCTCCACATTCTCCATCATGCATCTCAGTCAAAACTTTCTCTGCTTAGTATCTATCAAGGAATAACAATAGTACACCATTCTTATCTTTCCAAAACAAGTTACCTTGGATGAGAGTGTACCTTTGAGTTTGCATTTTCAGACTCCTTTTCTAATTTTTAGATAAATGATCAGGACACTTAGCATTTTTGAGAAAGAAAACAATATCAGTATAATATGGTTGCCTTTTTATACTAGTAATGGCTTGGTCATGTGTTCCTGTCTGATTCATCTGTACTAAATTCAGGTTCTCTTTTGTCATGAGCTTGGCCAAGCCTTGTCCTCTTATTAACTTGGAGATATTAATCTCAAGGTTGAATTATTGAATCCTAGTGATCCACTTACACCTCTTACCGGTTACCTTTGACTATGTAAGGATATCCTTTACTAATGAATGAGGAACATAGGCCTGTACCTTAGCACAAACCAAGTAGGGCCTAAAATATTTCACATCCTTTACCAATGCATAAGCTTGTTTCTCCATTATGTCATAGTTAAGCTCTGCAACCTGCAAGGACTTAATGTAAAAAGCTATGGGGTGTTCAAATCCTTGTTCATCCTTTTGAAGAAAAATAGAAGCAATTGTATGGAATGATGCAAATGAAAACAAAGAGAAAGGCTTGGTATAATTTGGAGATTTCAAAACTAGAGCCTCTTGTACTTCTTTCTTTATTTTTTCAAATGCCTATTGAGCTTCTTCATTCCAAACAAACTTGGCATCCTTCTTTAATAATTTGACAATGGGTTTAACAATTTTTGCAAAATTTACTATGAATCTTCGAACAAAGTTTATCTTTCCTAAGAAAGATTGCACACCTTTTAAGTTCTTTGGAGCAATCAACTTTTAAATTGCTTCTACTCTCTTAGGATCTATTCTTACCCCTTCTCTAGACACTATATATCCAAGCAACTTCCCCTCTTTGACTACAAAATGACACTTCTTAGGATTTAATGAAACATCATATTCCAATGCTTTGTTAAAAATCTTACCCAAGTGATCAAAATGATCAATAGCCCTTTTGGAATATGCAGTTAAGCCATCTTGGTATATAACCATGAACAGATCAATGAATTCTTTGAAAGCAACATCCATAGCCCTCTGAAAAGTTTCCCTTGCATTTATTAATCCAAAAGGCATTCTAATATACACATAGGTTCCCCATGGAGTAGTAAATGTAGTTTTATACAGCTATATCTCTTTAACTAAGACCTGGTTATAACCTGAGAAACCATCCATCATAGACAACAACTCACAACCAGTCACCTTGTGTAACATTGCTTCCATATTGGGTAATGAATAGTTATCTTTCAATGAAGCAATATTTAGGTTCCTGAAATCCACACATAGTCTGATATCACCATTGTTTTTTCTAAGTGACACTAAATTTGATACCCAAGTTGAATGTCTAATAGGCTAGATTATCCCAGCATCCTTGAGTTTCATCAATTCTTGTTGCATTTTAGGAGCCAACAAGGGGTTAATGGGCCTTTGTTTTTGCCTAAATGTTTTCACATTTGATTTCAATGGTATTTCATGTTGAAAAAGGTCTTCTCTATATGCTTTCAAGTCTTCATATGACCAAGCAAAGACATGTTTGTATTTTCACAATAATTTAATCAGATTTGTTCTTATGTGAGAATCTAAACCTTTCCCAATAGAAACTATTTGAGGACTATTTTCAGATCCTAAGTTTATTTCTTCTAAATCTTCAATCTTGGCATTGCTTAACTTTGATGAATCATTTTTCTGACTTATAAACAATGCTTTAAGCTCAACTAGTCCCCTATAAATCTAATTAGAACTTAATTGGACAACTTCATTTCCAAAGATATAGTCTTTTTCATCATCATGTTCCAGTAAGGAACTACAATCTATGCTTTGGTTCTCATAATGGTCTAAACATTGCATGAACCTTAAAATATCTTGATCATCCTGGAACACCTTCCAATTGTATATGTTGTCTGAAACTACTGGTCTTGTCTTGACTTCTAGTATTGATACCCCATGTAAGGTCAAATCATCATTTTTTAAAGCAATATTTGCTAAAAAATTAGCCATAATAATTTTTGACCTTTCTAACCAACTTATATCAAAGGCATCAAACATTTCAAGTTGATCCCAAATAGCATACTTATACATTTTCAATTTGTCATTCTTTACAGCATATTTAGATCTGACTTGTGCTACCACCAACTCAGAATAAACCATGTTTGATAGCAATTTCAAGTCCTAAGAATAAAGCCTCATAATCTGCAGTATTGTTTGTACATTGAAAGGCTAACAGAAATGAGTACTTAAAGGTTGTACCTGATGGAGATATCAACAATACTCCTTCCCCTAATCCTTCTTTAGAGAAAGTGCCATCAAAGTACATTTTCCATAATCCATCTTCCTACATGATTAATTCTCTATTCAAAGGGTCAACCTTTTGATCTTGACAATAAAGTTCACTTTTTTGCATCCTGAAATTTTCCATGTCTATGTCAATGCAACAGTTAACATTAGTGTCTTCAAATTTTTCTATCATGTGGGGAGTTCTACTATCCCTTAAGACCTTAACATTTTCTCTAGCAATGTTGAAAGTAGCATATGATAAATCATTTTGTATACTACCTCCCATTGAAGCACTCCATTTTCTTGATAGCAAAATGCCATAATGTGGTGGTATGTCAACCACAAGAACATTCATAGTCATTACTACATCAGGGCATACTGCTAGTCTATAAGGCATAGCCTCAATGGTACCAATTATAGGGACCTCTCTAGAGTCCATAGCTCTGCATCTCCCATAAGGTGTATCAACTTGTAGGCCCATTTCCCTCATGATTTCAATTGGCATAACTGTATTAGAGGCTCCTGAATCAATCATGCTTTTGAGCATCTTATCATTAATTATCAATGAAAGAAAAAATGGGTCAACAACTTTTGGGGAAGAACTTGAATTCAAGAATATTTGAGGAATTTTAGATGTCAACACCTCTACTTCATTTTCCTTGGTAATTGGCCTCTTGGAAACATCTACTGGACTCTGAACCTTTATTTTGGGTACACTATTTAATAATGACATTAATTTTTCCTTATGTTCTTTAATCCTCATCATTTCCAAAAATGGAACCTTAACTGTCATCTGGTACAAACATTGACCCATATCTACTAGAGTGTACCTCATATCTGAAAACTTTGATTTGTCAATAATGACATCATTTCTTCATTGTGTTCTTTTAGAGATGACTCTTTTAACTTTTTATTTTCTATCTTTTGAACAGGAACAGTTTTTTCTTGTCTTTTCACATCTTCCTCTTGTACAACATTTGGCTCTATGGCTTTTGTAATAATCTTGACCTTATGTTTATTTACATTTTCACTAGGTCCATCTTTTTTCTGCACATATTTAGTGTCTATTTTATTTTCCTTTATAAAGACACCTAAGGGTTGGCTACCAGCACTACCTACCACCCTGTTCCTCAAGTGGTAATTGCTTCTAGCTTTATTTACTAACTCTGCAGTAATTCTAGCCTTCTCTTCATCTGAAGATTTCCTGATGAGTGGAACATCTTGATTGTCTTGGGCATAACATCTTATATCATCATTATTTTCTTGAGTTTCACTATCAGATAATATTTTTTGATGATGATTATCCATCCTCTTTTGTGAAATATAATAATCATGATTTTCCTCTTCATTGTCTGAGTCTATATCATGGCATGAATAAGTGTTGGTCATGCTATGATCACATTGTTCACCATCATCATTCCCCTATTCTTCACTTACTCTTAAGTCTAAGGAAACTATACAAAAATTAGGGTTATGAGGGGCCTCACATGCTTCACACCAGGTATCATCATTACAGAAATGAACAAAATTTTTGTGAAGAGGGTCTGGAGTTCTATTGTCTATTTTATCTTTTCTAAGTATAGTAACAAGCTTCCCATCCTTGAACTGAGTCCCATAAGGATTGTTTTGCATCCTATTTTTAGGATTATAGGTAGCATTATAAGAAGGTCTATTGTTCTGGGGAGCTTTATAGTCTTTATACTCTAGTTCTTTTAGATTGCTCCTACTAAACCTTGAGTCATCCCTCCTATTCAACTTACCAGATACTCTTCTATTCATTTTAATATTGACTTCTATTTTATAAGCATCAATAAGAGTTCTAGGGTTCTTATATCTAAGAGCATATCCCATTTTAGAATCAAAGGTATTCAAATAAGTTGCTAAACATACCTCTTCATCCAGCCTTATCTTCTAAAATAACTTGTGCATAGCTCTCTGAAATCTTGTATTAAACTCTGTGACTTCCTCATTATAGTTCTTTTTAATATTATTGAACTCATTCAATAAAAAGACTTTATTTGTTTTGTCTCCATATTGATCTTTAAACAATTCAATCAACTCATCCATAGAGACAATAGATCCATTAGATAGGCTTCTAAACCATTCTCTTGCATCTTCAACTAAGGACTGAACAAACAATTTCATCAATACATCCTCATGAGTGATATTCAGATCATCAACAAAATCAATGAATTTTCTAAGATGTGTTTCACAAGACATAACATTATTACCTGCAAACTTAGGGAGTTTTTCTCCTATATCACCCACATGTTTAGGAAAAGCATTAGGATATCTAGGTATACCAAAAAAATTAAATTGTTTGTACCTTTCAGTGTGCAATGGTTTCCTTTGAAAGCTTTCATCCTCCTTAGTAGTAGTGGCCCTTGTTTTAGAAGCAGTAACATTCTTCGGGCCAGCATAAGCATATTTTGAAGACTGTAGAAAATCTATCTTTTTCTACATTTCAACAGTGGAAGCCTCCATTTGAGATTTTTCCAACTTTTTTTCCATAGTTTTTTTTCAACTTTCAATTTTTCCAAATCAATGTCCAACTTGGACATTTTCTCAATTAAAGGCTTTTGAATCTTACGTTCTTGATTCCTACTTTCACTCATCTTTTTCTTTCCTTTATCCTTTTATGAAATAGGAAATTTATGAGTGACTAATATTTCTTGGTCCCTCTGAGACTTCTCTGTATCTTTTATACTTTGATACTTTGAAGACTTTCTTCTATTCTTATCAACATTCTTAGGGTCACTCTTTTTCTTGCTCATTTCTCTCTCTTTCTTCATTTGTTGAACCAGAGCTAGTTGTTTCAAGATGAACTTCTCTTCATTAGCCAGCATATCAGATGGAGCATCTTCATAATCTGAATTAGAAGTACTAGTGTCTTCTCTTTCACTTGAAGTAGAGGTGATTGTGGGTGTATCCAACTGCTTCTTCATAATCTGAAGTATTTTCATCATGAGACTGCTGACTTGCATTTATTTCTCTCCTATCATTGCCCTCTTTACCTCTTGAAGGGGTCTCATCCATGTTAACTGTATTTTTCTTTTTTCTCTAGGACATCTCCATCCTTGAGGATGATGGAAGCCCATGATATAATACTTTGTTAGGAGTTGTTCTCATCCTTGACCTAGTATTCATTATTGAAAGATATTCACTCAATTTGCACTAATCTCAGATATTTTCTTTTAGAGTCGCCACCCAATAACTTTAGATAAATGAATACTTATCAAAGGATAATATGACAACAACGACCAGAAACAAGAAAAATTTTATTTCTTTGGTATTCTATGAATATTTTTCTGCAACTAGATTCCAGGATAACTTTCTAAATATGCTCTTTAAAAATTCCATAGTAGAGTCACCAATTTGTTAGGGTTTTTTCTTGCTAGGTCTCTGAAAGATATTTGAAATCTTAAACAACTATATGACCCCTTAATTCCTTTTGACACTATGACTCAAGCAAGGGAAAAGCACTAATTGATGAGGTTCTTGATAACACTGGGGATATCTATTACCACCTCCTTCTTTTTGAGATCCACTGACTCAGGCAGGTTTTACCTATGACTGATCACTGTCTTAACAGTATCTTTAGAGTGGATTGAACCTTATGTGCTGAATTCTCTATTTTAGATGGAAATGTATATAATAATACAAATTACTATGACTATTCTGATAAAAAGCTTGGCAATCCAAATCAATAGCTTAATGATAGCAGACAAAACATAACTAGGAATTTGGTGTAGGAGCACCCTTGAGAAACTAGTAAGTTGGTGGTCTCATGCAATTTTGGGTGTGTAAGTGTGTGAAAGACCCTCTTGTAGGGAAATGTAAATACATAAGGTCATGTGGACCAAGAGTTTTTTACGTAGGTTTCATTTTATGATTCATGTCATGAGAAAATAACGCTTTTTGGCTATATTTAGTGAATTGTACTTGATGATGTCATAAAATGGCAGGGTGATGTCATAGAGGTTCTTAGGGTCCTTGGTTACCCTAGGTTGTCTATCTAAGGTTAGATAAGTTAGATTGGTGGAAAAACACTTAAAAAGTGTAAGTTGCAAAAAATGTAAAAATTTTGCTATGAAACATTAGCAACTTTTAAAAGTTGCTGACAACATTTTTTTTGTCTAGAGGGTTTCGAAGTTAAAACTATCTTTGCACCCATCCAAGGAGTGGAACATGTGTGCTAAGCATATATAAGGTAGGAAAACCCTAAATTGAGGGGTGGAAGGACATTGTACAGATTTTCTGTGTTTTTGGAGTCAAGAGCATTTTTGAATGAAATAGCAACAACATTGAAGGATTTTGTGTTTTTCTTATGTAGTATAGATTAGATTAGGGTCTGTGATCATTGGAGGCCATTTTTGGGTATGTTGTAAAGCTCTTTCAGTAGGTAACTTTTTTTGTTGTTTCTTTTCTTTTGTAGTTTAAAAATTCTTTTGTTTTAGACTGTTTGCTATCCAGTTCTGACTGAGAAGCAAAGATGTGGACCTAACTCCACTTTCCACCATTGGTTTTGTATGTCCACTTGGGGATGGAGACAAGGTCCATGGAGCTTCAATCATCTGGAAGGAGGAGCTCTGAAAGTGCATGCAAGTATTTTTAGGATCTTGCCCTAGGTAAGCTAGATGAAGAGCCCAGTTAGGAAGATCAAATAAGAGTTAGCTTAAAATTGTAGGAGGTTGATTCCATGAGAAAAGAAGGCCATGGATATGTTGTATGGTTTTGTGCAGGTATCCTAGATCAAAGAGAGTTTCCCAGGAAACCATCTTTCAAAGTTTTGAAGCCAAAACCACAAAATAGGCCTAAAAACAAGGAAGAAGCCCTATTTCTAAAACAGGGTGTATGGACAGTATTGAACCTCAAGACCTAGAAAATCTTGGTGGGTTTTTGCCACACTTAAAAAATGCCAAAACATTTCAATAGGTTCTTTGAAGAATTTTTTCTATTTTTGAGAGTTCCTAGATTTGAGGAGGCCTAATTTGGGAAAAAGGCTACAAGTCCTAAATCCCAGGAAATTGGAACTTGATTGATACATTAACTATCTTGATAAGTTGAGATCCTAATTTGGAGTCAAGATAATAGTGAAATGAAGCCCTTGACCTCCTACAACTCCATTTCATGGTTAGGGTTTGGGAATTAAAGATGTGAAGAGTTCTTGCAGAGAACTAAGTGGTGAACTTAACAAGATAGGAAGGCTTCTGGTTGGAGGAAAGAATTGAATCTTTCCAAGCTTGAGAGGGTGGATTGAGGAAACCCAAGAGGTCCTAGGAGAGACCTAAGAAGAGTTCAAGCAATATTAGAAGGTTACCAAGGAGTCTCCCTATCAGAGTGGTATCAGAGCCCAAGTTCAAGATTTGGTAGTAGTGCAGCTAGTGGATGTTGCAGACAAAAGATTCAAGTGAGGAATCTAGTGCATCTAGCAGGATGGTGACCAATGCTGAATTGGCCAAGAAAGTTGAAGAACAAGAAGAGGAAAACAGGTTGTTGAGAGAGAGATTAGCTCAAATGGAGCAACTCTTGGATGAAGTCCAAGCTAAGGTTGATAGTGTAAAGAACAAGGTAGACTAGAAAGAGGAAAAAGAATCTAAGGAGGAGTGGGACCTAGATGAAGAAGCACCTACCCCTGATCTGGTCTTACCAGAGGAACCATTTTTGAAGGCACTCAAAGCCTTAAGTGGTAAAGCCTTGGAGGGTGTGCCACTATTTAGTGGACAAATGGATGTTGATTTAGTTTTGGATTGGATAGGCAGTCTTGAGAATCCCTTTGAGTGTGATGGAGTGATAGATGCTCAAAAGTTGAAGGTGGCTAAGTCTAGATTGAGAGGACCAGCACTTACCTGGTGGAAATATGTTCAGAATGAGAGGGAGAAAGAGGGAAAGAGTCCTATTGTGTCATGGAAGGGTATGTTGGCTAAGCTAAAACAAACTTATCTCCCGGATGACTATGAAGTTCAAATGCATAGAAAGAGACAAAACCTCAGACAAAAAGACCTTAAAGTCCAAGAATATATGGAGGAGTTTCAGAAGTTATGTTTAAGGTCCAAAATAGTGGAGGATGAAAGCATCAGATTGGCTAGATATCAAAATAGGCTCAAGTGGTCTATACAAGAGGAGATGAGTCTTTCTACCTTAACAAGTGTGAGACAATACTACCAAATGGCTCTAAAGATAGAAGAAAAGAGCAAGAGAAAGCATGATCAGACCTCTAGAGGAAGAGGTAGAGGAAAAGAAAATAGAGGAAGAGGCATGTAATACCTACCCCTTTGTCTGTCTACCTATGTCAGTTTCTGATCTCTTTTAGACCATAGTATGTATGTGTTAGCTCTTTCAGGTGATTTTAAGGATATTCATGTGTTACTTTTCAGTATGTTATTGATCCATTATTATCATGTTGTATCTTT
>MU225900.1:8127542-8155024 GCA_018584345.1 Thuja plicata | reverse complement strand
AGGGTAGTGAATGAATTTGATGGATTAATTTGGTTAAATGTGCTAAGGTAGATATATAAGGTATATCTATGTTTTGTGTCAGATCTTGTAATTATTTTCAGTTGTTGTCTTTAATCAGGATGTTTTAAAACCAGTTATATATGACTCCATGCCCTAGGATTGAGCACTGGTCTATTTTGTTCAGTGAGATGACTATCATCATTTAAATCAAAATCTTTACTTTCAGTTTCGGTTTGTTTCAGTAAAAGTTACAGTGAACATGTCCTGTAATTCCACCAATAGCAAGGTTGAATAATTTCGTGATTTCATTATTCAAAAACTGTTTAAGGGTATTCCCACCCGAGTTTGTGGAGCTCAAAGTGTAGAAGGTTTCAAAACCTTGTTTCTGTTATTCTATTCTATGCTGAATCAGTGTTAGGGATAAATAGAGTGAACCCTCAGAGGGTATTTTCATATCAACAAGAAAAAGAACCAACAAGGTGTACGGACAGTATTGAACCTCAAGACCTAGAAAATCTTGGTGGGTTTTTTCCACACTTCAAAAGTGCCAAAAAATTTCTGTAGGTTCTTTGAGGAATTTTTGCTATTTTTGAGAGTTCCTAGATTTGAGGAGGCCTAATTTGGGAAAAAGGCTACAAGGCCTAAATCCTAGGAAATTAGAACTCGATTGATACATTAACTATCTTGATAACTTGAGATCCTAATTTGGAGTCAAGATAATAGTGAAATGAATCCATTGACCTCCTGCAACTCCATTTCATGGTTAGGGCTTGGGAATTGAAGATGTGAAGAGTTCTTGTAGAGAACTAAGTGGTGAACTTAACAAGATAGGAAGGCTTTTGGTTGGAGGAAAGAATTGAATCTTTCCAAGCTTGAGAGGGTGGATTGAGGAAACCCTAGAGGTCCTAGGAGATACCTAAAAAGAGTTCAAGCAAGCTCAAAAGGTTACCAAGGAGTCACCCTATCAGAATTGCATTCTTCTTTCCAATTATGTTCTTAAGGATCATAGTTGAAATTTGTTGATTTCTTAAAGAGAAAATCAAATAGGTTATTCCTCCTAGATTCATAAGAGTTATAAAAGGAAAGAATAATGCAATTCCTAGTTATGTTTTTTTCTGCTATCATTAAGCTATTGATTTGGATTGCCAAGCTTTTTCTCAGAATAGTCATAGTCATCTGTATTGTTAGATACATGTCCATCTAAAACAGAGCATTCAACACATAAGGTTCAATCCACTCTAAAGATACTGTTAAGACAGTGATCAGTCATAGGTAAAATGTGCCTAAGTCAGTGGATCTCAAAAAGAAGGATGTGGTAATAGGTATCCCCAGTGTTATCAAGAACCTCATCAATTAGTGTTTTTCCCTTGCTTGAGTCATAGTGTCAAAAGGCATTAAGGGGTCATAGAGTTGTTTAAGATTTCAAATATCTTTCAGAGACCTAGCAAGAAAAAACCCTAACATAGTCTATAGGAATTGGACCTAAGATCACACCTAACTCTTCTTTAGGAGTCTTCAATTTTGTGTTTCACTCTAAGGGACAACCATCTCATAGTATTAATGCTTTCTATGGCTTGAAGAATTCCAATGCCAAGTTCTTCATACCAACTTCTCTCTTGCTACAAGGTCCATGTATAGGCTTGTAATTTTTATTCTTCATCCATACAACTCCAATCCCATAATTCTTCAAACCCAATTTGGTCAAGCTCACTATTTGCATTCAAACTGTCCTATTAGGCCTAATGATCCTATTAGCCCTATCCAGAGGGTTTTTCTGGATTAACTCTAAAAACTTACACAAAACCCTGAAAAATAATCAAGGATATAGATACCCTTTTTTTAGACCTAAAATATTTCTAAGTTCTAGGGTTTCCAAACTATGCGTACATCACTGTCCTAGAAAGTGGGGCTTTTAGGCCTATTTTGGCTCTCTACTAGCAAATCTTGATTTATCCTAAAAAATCAATCCAAGTGGATTGTTTGAGCTTTGATCTCAACTTTAGAGACCTATGAGACCCTAAAATCACTGATACCATGCTTGGTTCAGTTCTCCATTATATTCCCTTATCTCTGCAAATAGATTTAACGTTGTCATCCTCCTAGTCAGGCTATCCTAACTCACATAGGTCATGGCCTTATAAATAGATAAAAATCTCTCTAGACTTCCTACCTCTATATAAAATATGTATAGTGGCTCTACTTATAATTTCATTAAACCTTTTTTTTTTCCATGGTTGAATCTCATGGGGGATCCATGAAACCAAAAATTGTCTAAATGAGACTAGTAGACTACCTAAAAATAAGATATTTTCCTACAACTAAAAGATCAACTCAAAATGACTAACTCTCTAAATTAAAAATTCTTAAAACAATCCTTGTAACATTAATCTATAGTTAGATCTCATGATTCAATCCATTCAAACACTAAAAAATTGCAAAGTAGTCAACTGTGCACTATTTTTACAAAAGCTTGCTTTCTTTCTCTCCAAAAGTTGCATACATTCACTCTACCTCGTGAAAAAACCCATAGAGTGTCTAAAGATGCCTTCTCCACAATCTTAGGAAATTTTTAATCAATTCCCACTCCTATAATTGAGGGGGATCCAATGTTGTCAAGTTTCATGCAACATTTGCAAAAATTTGCAAATGTTGTCATGACAACTTTTAACATCTTTTGTATTTATCATGCAAGCTACAAACTAGGGCCTCTAACAAATTTATTTCAATGAAATAACCTCATTAATGAATCATGAAGCATATTTTTCACACAACATTGGTATAAGACACAATTAGGACTCATTTCCCATCTTTAGACCATCTTAGGACTAAACTACTAAAATCAACTAACAAAAACTAAAAGTGAACATAGTACTAACACTATTTCACCTAGTCACACAACATGACCTTATAAGGCCTCAAGAAAACACACACACTCTGACATGGCTAAGGTTGGATACAAGCCAAAATAGTAGGGCTTTGAGGATTTCCTAGGTGCTCCTACACCATCCTCCCCTAAACAAAAGACTTAAATCCACCCTTGGATTAAGTAAGTTGGTATCAACCCCCAACTTCTTAAACCTAGTTTCCTTGATCCCCAATGCATCTACATTAGGTTGTCCTTGCCATTTTACCAAGTTCTCTTTATACTCCTTTTTGGTCTTCTTGTAGACTCTAGAATCGAGGATGCTTTTTGCTTGTTTGGTTTGTGTAGATGGCAATTGTAGTTCTTCAACCTCCTGTATTACTTCATTCAAACTCTGATTAGCATCAGGGATTGGGCCTTTATACACTACCAAGTCTGAAACATTAAACATTGGTGATAAACCCAGATCCTTCAGAAGTTCCACCTTTTAGGCATTGGCTCCATACTTGGCTAGTACGACACATGGACCAATTCTTCTAATTTGAAGGTTATGAGGGGTTCCCTTCTAAATCCTTTCCTTGTTGAGGTGAACCATTACCAGATCTCCAACCTTGAACTAGACATCCCTTCTTCTCTTATCCACTGTATTCTTGATCTTCTCTATATTCTCAGTGAGTGTCTTCTTGATTGTGTCATGAAATTCTTGCATAGCACATGAAAAATCATCTGCATATCCAATTTGTTTAGCTCCATCCTTGAGTTCTCTAAGTTCATGAATGCCTCTAGGATGAATGCCATACACGATTTCAAAAGGACTTTTCCATGTGGTCATATTCACTATATCATTATAAGCATATTCTTCTTATGCAAGGAGTTGGTCCCATGTCTGACCATACTCTTTTGTTAAACATCTTAGGAGATTTTAGAGACTCCTATTTACTACTTTTGTCTGACCATGTGACTGAAGATAGTAAGAAGATCCAAATGATAAGTTGGTGCCTAACTTCTGCCAACAAAACTTCCAAAAGTGGCTCATGAACATGGTGTCTCTGTCAGACACTATACTTAGTGGTAAACCATGAATTCTAACAACTTCCTTGAATAATAAAGAAGCTATGTGACTGGCATCATTGGTTGTCTTGCAAGGTACAAAGTTTGTCATTTTACTAAATCTGTCTATAATCACATAGACACTACCCATTCCATTTATAGTCTTGGGAAATCCTACTACAAAGTCCATGCTTAGACATTCCCATGGTCTGGTTGGAATGGGAAAAGGTTGATATAGGCCTACATTTGTAGATGTTCCTTTGGCCTTCTGAAAAATAACACAACCTTCTACATATCTCTTCACACCCAAGTTCATCTTGGGCCAAAAATAGAATCTTTGGACTAACTCTTGAGTTTTATTAACCCCAAAATGGCCACTAAGTGCACCATTGTGTTTCTCTTTTATGAGATTCATTCTAATAGACCCCCTACGAACACATAACTAACCCCCTTTAAATAATAGACTAGGCTACAAAGTGTACTCAGAGTATTGACTATGGAAATGGTTTTTATACTCTTGACATACCTTGTAAATGTCTGCAAACTACTCATCTTCATCATACAGGTCCTTGAAGTTGTCAATTCCCATACTTTGTAGTTGGATTTCTTGAATGGTCAATGCTCTTCTTCTCAAAGCATCTACAAATTTATTCTGCAACCCTTTCTTGGGTTTTATATGGAATGTATATGCTTGTAGGTATTCAACCCACTTCATATGCTTATCACTCAATTTGTCTTGTGAGTTAAAGAATCTCAAGGCTTGGTTGTCAGAATAGAAAATAAACTCCTTTATCAATAGATAATGCCTCCATTTTATTAGTGACTGGAGTAGAGCATACATCTCTAGGTCATAAGAAGAATACTTCTTCTTAGTTTCACTCAACTTCTCTGGTTGGAAAGCCACTGGTCTTCCCTCCTAGCTTAAGATAGCTCCAATTGCCACATTGCTAGCATCGTACTCCACTGTAACCAAATTTTCAAAACTTGGCAACACAAAAATTGGTTGGGTTGCAATATTCTTTTTCAGTAGCTCAAAACCATTATTAGCTTTCTCACTCCAAAAAAAACTTAGTTTTCATGCCTCCTTTAATTGTATCTAACAAAGGAGCACATATTGCACTAAACTATTTGATAAAATTTCTATAGTATTATGCAAGACCACAAAAGCTTCTTACCTTAGTGCTTGTTCTTGGACTAGGCCAAATTGTGATGGCCTCAACCTTTCTTGGATCCATTTTTAAGTTACCCTATGATAGCACAAAACCAGGGTACACCAGCTCTGTCTTGATGAACTCACACTTTTCTAAGTTGATCATCAACTTCTCCTCCTATAGCTTCTTAAATACCATCTCCAAGTGTTTGAGGTTCTCCTCCTTGTCTTACTATAGATGAGTATATCATCTAAGTAGACCACAATAAACTTCCCATTTTACTCTGTAAGTACTTCATTCATCAATCTCATGAATGTTGATGGGGAAATTGACAACCCAAATGTCATGAAAAGCCACTCATATATTCCTTCTATGTTTTTGAAGGCTATCTTCCATTCATCCCCTTCATTTACCATTATCTGGTGATAGCCACTTTTTAGGTCTATCTTTGTAAAGTATCTAGATCCTCCTAGACAGTCCATTAGGTCTTATATCCTAGCGATAGGGAACCTATACCTAAAGTTAATCCTATTGATTGCTCTGGAGTCTATACATAACCTCCAAGTTCCCCCTTTCTTAGGTGCTAGGACTATGGGTACAACAAGAGGGCTAATTATCTTTCTTATAAGACCTTGTTCTAAAAGTTCTTGGACTTGTCTAGCGATCTCTTCATTCTATTGGGGAGTCATTTTATAGGCTGCCTTATTAGGTAGGGTATCTCCAGGGATTAGGTCTATTTGGTGGCTTACTAGCCTCTTAAGTGGTAAGGTGGATGGTTGTCCATCACTCACTATCCCTTGATACTTTACTAGCATAACCTAAACTTCTTTTGGCAACTCTCTCCTCTTCTCTTGTTTGTTTTTAACTTCCTTTGGCTTCAACACCAGTGCAAAGCCAACTCCTTCTCCCTTATCTATAGTCTCTAAGAATTATTTTCACCCACCATGAGAACATTGGGACCAATAGAATTCACTTCTGCATCCTCCAATAGTGACTAGATTTTGTATGTCACATTGTATTTCTTGAAGGTGTATGAGTTTTTTACTCCATTATGCATGGTCATCTAGTAAAATTTCCATGGTCTACCTAGGAGCAAGTGACATGCATCCATAGGTAAGACATCACACAAAACTTTATCATTATATCTCCCAATGGAGAATTCCACCCAAGCTTTCTCATTTACTAGAACATATTGCCCTTTGTTTAGCCAAGTGACTTTATAAGGATTGGTGTGGGGTATTCTTGTCATTTTTTAGCTTACTGACTGCCTCTTCTAACACTATGTTGTCAGTTGATCCTGATTCTATGATGACTCTACACACTTTTCCCATCATCTTACACTTTACTCTAAAGAGTGCTCTCCTCTGACTGCTTTCTTCATTTACTGGTTCTTTTATCAGAGTTCTCCTCATCATAATGTTTTATCCCTCCTTTGATTCCAATGGTACCTCAGGGTTCTTGTTCCCACTTGTCTATTCATGAACATAGTTCACTCTTTTGTCACCCCTGTTGGTTGTATTTCCTGTTTTGAAGTTTTCCTTGAAATTTTTCAAAAATGCTTATCATCCCTATAACCTGAAAGTTGAGTTCATGGTCAAAAATGATTCTATCCTTCTAAAAATAAATATTTTAACCTCAAAACCTTGTTGAGAAGGTCAGAAACCTTAAACCCTAGTTATTTCTAGTTGAAAATGCAAATAAGCCCTAATTTTCCCAAACGGGTTCTATTTTCAAGTTACTTTTTGGCACTTAAGTCTGAATTTATTTACATGTGCTTATTCCTTAGTCGCCAAGTCTCATAAAAAGAAACAAATATTCTTTATGATCTAAAGACTTGGAGAAAAGCCTTTGTCACATAGTCTCCAAATAAAATGGAATATGCTAAAATGGCTTTGAGACTTAGCGCGGAATGTTGATTTTAAGTTAAGATCTAATGGTAGTCGCTTTGTCTCTTGATCTAATCAGAGTTAAAGATTTTACAAGGTGAATTTGAGACTATGTAGTCACATTCTTTGCTGATGTAATCAATGGTTCTGAATTAAATTCATGATTTAACAATTAAGTGTTGTTGCTAATTCTTAAGATTAAAAGTGAGTTAAGTGAAAGAACTGGAGACTTAGCAACAACCATTGATCAGAGTTTTCATCTAGTGATAGTCAAGAATTATCCTGATTATAACCATGATTTAGAAATCATCATGTCCCTAAGAAAATAAAAGCCTATATAATGCCCATGTCAGGAACAACCCCATATTTTTATAAAGATATGAACTTTTATATCAAATACATACCCTATGCACTATGCAGAGTTCTTGGAAAAGATGCTGGGGCAGAGAAGATGACCTCAGATATTTTGATGATGGTATTGGACATGCAGAGCTTCCATACCACTCCCAATTATGATTACATTCAGTATATCATAGACCAGATGCATCAAGGGTTTGTAGACATATAGAATAAGAAGGATCATCCAAGGTTTATGCGTTATTCAATCCTCATGCATTTGATCTTGTACTACAATTTCCTAGTGATGAATTTTTAGTTCCTACATCCCCAAAGGTTTCATCATAACCAGCCTAACCCTATTCAATTTTGGCTTAGAGTATGGAATTGTACATCCAGAGAGAAGGAATTTTGTTCTTTCAAAAATTTGATAGTTTATCCAATTCTTAAATGTTTAGGTGTGAATAAGACCAGGCTACCTATTAAGGTAATACAGTTATTGAGACCATGTCAATACCTCGACAAATGGATAGGAGAGCATAACTAGAGTGATTTTTATTTTGAAAAAAATTTCACACTAATGAGGGTTTATGGTTTCTCCTACCCTCCACTCATTTTTCCATTTCATGTACCACCGAGGATAGCTGCCATGGAGTTTATAACACAACTAATTTTAGTTGATAGGGAGCACTTGGCCCCACACAAGAAGGGTAATTTTACCCCTAGGAAGTTTAAAAGATATAATTTTACTATTGGGAAGAGGGCTATAGACCTTGTAAATGCCTGGATGAATCATTATAGAATGAAGGTGGCCTTGCATAGACATGTTGATACAGAGGGTTTTATCGTGATTGCAAGGAAAATTCTCACACCAACTATGCCCTACACAAAGGTGCATGAAGAGTTTATGGAGGAGGATTTAATAAGAAATGTCTTAGAAGATGAGGAGGTGGACAGAAAAGTAATTAAGTTCAATGAACTTATGGACCTGGAGAGGAAAGTGAAGAGAAAAGGGATGAAATTTGGAGGTTTTTACCCTAGCATGCCTTATTTGAAAAGGCTAGATGCAATGTTTGAAAACCATTCTCTTTTGTGTAATCAGTTGGAAGAAGCATTAGTTGTTCCTGAGAAAGGCCAACTAGAGTATTCAGAGTCTGAGTATGATGATGACAGTGATGAGGGCTATCCTTCACCCAATGCTCATCTGGACTATTAAGAAGTTCCATTATAGCAGGTAGTAGAAGGGGAAGACATCATTGACCTAACAGAGGTCCTAGAAAAGGAGGTGACAAATGAGCCCACACTAAAGAGAAAAAAAGTGGACACAGGGGAAGCTTCTAAGAAGAAGACAGATAGAGTTGGAGCTCTGATAACAGGAAATAGGCCCTATGATCATTTATTGAGAAAATAGATCAAGATAGGAAGGAAACTCCAAAAATATATAGAAGAAGAGGAAGAATTTCCTCTAAGGGCATGTACAGATGATAGGTTGTTGCATCAAGATGAATTCCTCAAGGATGAAAACTTTATAAAAACAAGAGAATTTAAGGACTTCCTCATTTGGAATAAGCAACAAAAAATTGGAAAAAAGTTACAACTAGAAGGTGGTGATCCAGTCACCCAAGAGGCCTTACAAACACTGTAGGATTATGATCCTGAGTCTAAGGAGATTACACTAGAGTAGGCAAGACAACTGGTCAAGGCCAATGGGATATTATTTGTAGAAGGTTGGGACTTGTCTTCAACATTTATCATAGATCAAATAAGAAGAAAAATTGATGTAAAATTGACATCAGAAACTTAGGTTGGAGATATGGTCAGATGGTTTGGATATAACCCTAAATCTCAGGCACTTGCAATTTGGAGCTTAGCTCCTAAAGATCAGAAGCTAGCCCTGCTGAATATCCAAGAGAAAATGGAGGGAAATAAGATCATTTGGACCCTCCAAAATACAAGGTATTTTAAGATATCCCAAGTGTTAACTCATTTTTCTCAGCTTAATGAAGAAAAAATAGCCCATCTCTCAGAAAAACTACAAAAAATCACTAGTGATACTAGTGATATTACAAAAGATAGGGAGCTAGCATTGGTGAAGATCAAAGAACAACAAAAAATTATAGATGAACTCATTATAAAATTAATATAAATAATAGAGCTAGCTCCTATTGAGCTGAAAGAGATGGTGGATGTTGAAGTTCAAATAGAGGAAATAGAGCAAGAGGTTACAATGAATAACAATGTAATTTTGGAAGCATTAGCTTCAATTTTGTAACATAGAATTAACACCATCAAAGATAAAATTGATGTGGTGTATGGAGCTTATGGTAGGTTTCCAGGAATGCAAGTGGAGGTGGTAGGTTTTTTTGACAATTTTGAATCCCTATTATGCAACTTGGTCTGGAAGAACGTCACTTTTTGAGAGATTAACATCAGTACAACAACTAATATTAGATCTACTGGAAAGAGTGACTATGGTTGGTATAGAGATAGAAAAAATTGGGGCTACATTATCCTTCTTCAAGGGTAAATCAAATAGAATTGATGCTAAGTTGAAGATCTTTGGGGTAAGCTATAATATATTAGTACCTCCTATTAGAACTGAGGATGATCAGATCAAACCATTAGGGTTATGGGGATCAGAGTTTGATGATCTGCTTCCCAATAAAGACATTTATGTATTTGATCAGGGAGAGCTAGATATGGAGAGGCTCATTAAAATTTTGGATGAAGTAATAAAGGAAAAAATAGACTGCAATAAGTTCATTACAAATGTTAAAGGCATAACAGATGCCAGGTGGGAAAGGCAGAAAACTCAACTGGAAAATAATCAAAATTTTGAGTGGCCTAAAGAAGATGTGACATCATGGGACATCATGAAAAATCCCAAGAAAAAGAATCCTTCCACTCTTGACTTGGATTTCATACATGAAGAATGAAGATGCTGACATCCACAAGAGGACAAAGTACAAATCAAATTTTATTCTTCAGTTTTGTCCTCCCACCGCTTGGAGTTTTCTTGTTTTTTGTCCTTTACTATGTTTTTAGGGTTAGGTTTCTTAAACCATTCGAAGCTTCTTGCATCATTATCTTAAGGATTCCAAGATGGTTTGAACCTATAAATAGATCAATTTGTAACATTTTTGAGGGGGTAAAATATAATTTCAAGCTAGAATACAAAATTTTGTCTAAGTTTTTGAGATTTTAGCCTCTATATGTATGAAGCACGAATATAAATAAAATACTATGCAACTTATCTTCTATATTGTTGTTATCTCTTTACTTATTGTGTATTCTCTTTTATGTTTAACATGTAAGGAATTTTAAATATATTGGTTACAAGGTAGCTATCTAATTGCTTGCAAGTTTCTTTCAAGGGAAGAACTAAGTTTTCTGAGTAGTTTCAGGGAGTATAACAATATTTGAGAATTTGATACAGTAGTGTTGGAGTGACAGGGTGATTTGTAAGGCACTTTTCTCAAGTTGCATATAGGTTGTAAGGAAATATATAGTATACTTATTTACTTTTTATGTGGATTTGCATATTTGACTCTATATCCCAAGGATAGACATTGATCTACAATCTGTCAAGTGGTTTATCATCATCCAAATAATTCAAAATACACAAATCATTTACATTTACAGTCAAATATACATAAATTCAAGTAATTTTATCAAGATATACAATTCATTTTACTGATCCCTTTGAGAGAGGATTAAAGTAGGTTTCCCCTCCTAAGTTTTGAGAACAATAAAAGGAAGAAGGATGAATGTCCTTAAAACACTACTATTTTTAGTTATCATTTCAATAGTTTTCATTGTTAAACTTTGTGTTAAGTTGTTCTCAGTTATATGTAGAGTCATTTATAAGGTAATATAATAAACATGCAGCAAATTAGTATCCACAACTATTAATACTGTAAGGAAGTAATCTCGTATAGGTAATACCTTCCTGGGTGTTGTGGAACCTAAATAAAAGGAGGTGATAATAGTTTCCCCAATATTATCATAAAACCTCATCAATTAGAGTTTTCTCTTGCTTGAATCATTGTTTTCAAATATTGGGAGTCATAGAGTTAATCAAGTATTCAAGCAACTATTGAAGGTTCAGCAAGAAAAAACCCTAAGAAATTGGTGACTCTACTGGGGATTATAAAAATATTTTTGAATCCTAGATTTCTGGTGTAGTACCTTTCAAATTTTTCATACTAGAGGTTCATTTTTCCCATCCGAGCTGGGGACAGAGATTGTAAATTCTTGGTAAGAGTATTCAAAATCTCTAGGGTTCTCAGAGGATAAATATATTTATAATTGTAGTTGCCAAAATCATTCTAATAGTATTCAATCTTTCCCAAGTTTGGGTGGCGACTCTAGAAGTGAAATATTTGTGATCAATAATAAGTTAACTGAGATATTTTCAAAGATCAATACTAGGTCAAGAATGATAAATAATCCTAAAGTTGCATTAGATGGTGGGATTCCCACTCCTTCAAAAGCCAATATTTCTTGGAGGCAGAAGAAAAATCAAGAAAGTATCAATATTTCTCCTCCAAGAAGTGAAGAGAATACTACTAGAAGAAGACTTAATAGTTAGTCTAGTCAAGAAGAAAGTGCTTCAGAGTATTTAGAAACCCAGGCCCCAAGTATTGCACTAGACACATATACAGTTACCAACACTTCTAGTGAAAGAGAAGGAACAAATACAATCAGTTTAGACTGTGAGGAAGCTCCTTATGATGAGCTTGATGAGGAAGAAAGACTCATTATGAACCATCTTGCCCTTATTTGGTAGATGAAAAGGGGAAAAGAACTTAGAAAGAAAAAACATGAGCATAAGGATGTTGATAAAGTTAAAAGAAGATCCTCCAGACATCAAACTACAAGAAATATTGAGAGGTCTCAAAAGGACCATGAAATACCCACTACTTAAAGAGCTTCTAGTTCACAAAATGTTAAGGAAAAAGGTAAACAAAAGATTACTGAAAGCAAACTTGAAAAACCTAAAGTTCAGAATGCCTTAGCAGAGCAAATGTCCAAATTGGATATTGATCTTGAAAGACTAAGAATAGAAAAGGAAACCATGGAAAAGTTGCTAGAAAAGGCTAAAGTGGAAGTTGCAACAATAGAAATGAAAAATAAAATAGACTTTTTGCACTCTTCCAAATATTCTTATGCTAGAAATGAGAACACAACATCTTCCAAAACAAAAGCTACAACTTTCAAAGAGTCTGATAATTTTCAAAGGAAACCATTGAACCCTGAAAGGTATAAGCAATTTAATTTTATTGGCATTCCTAGGTACCCAAATGCATTTCCAAAACATGTGGGTGATGTAGGAGAAGATCTCCCAAAGTTTGCAGGTAATAATGTCATCTCTTGTGAAACACACTTAAGAAAGTTCATTGATATTGTTGATGATTTAAATATTAATCATGAAGATGTGTTGATAAATATTTTTGTTCAGTCTCTAGTAGAGGATTCTAGAGAATGGTTTAGAAGTCTTTCTAATGGATTTTTTCTTCCCATGGATGAATTAATTGAGTTATTAAGAGACCAATATGGTGCTAAGACAAATAAAGGGTTCTTGCTGAACGAGTTCAATAACATCAAAAATAATTACAATGAAGAAGTCACTGAGCTCAATACCAGATTTCAGAGAGCTATGCATAAGTTGTTCCAAAAAATAAGGTTGGTCGAAGAGGCATGTTTAGCAACCTATTTAAATGCTTTTGATTCTAAAATGGGTTATTCTCTTAGGGATAAAAATCCAATAATCCTCACTGATTCTTACAAGATAGCAGTAAATATTCAAATGAATAGAAGATTGTGTTCGTTGTATTCCCAGTTTTGGTGTTTACCCTAAATTTTTTTATAACTTCATGACTGAAAAATGAAAAATCTAAAAAATTTATCCAAAGCTACAAGGTCCCTGAGAAAGTTCCATGTTTTTAGGTCAGAATCTAGTGAAATGGTAAAAAACCCTATCTTAGGTTTCATTATATTCAAAAGTGTTAAAAACCATAGATATGTTGATCTGGTTTATATTTTTGAGTTACTTTTTGAAAGACTTAAGTTGAAATAAGTCATGTGTTTTATAAAGGTTATTTTCCCAGTCTCTTAATGTTAAATGAATATTCCATTTCATAACGAGACTTATAGATGTGCTTTGGTCAGGATGTCTATAAAGAGAAAAGAATATACTTTGCAAGTCATGAGACTTAGCGAAGTCATTCAGTCGCGAAGTCTCCCAATGAAGAAAACATGATCTGGTGACATGGAGATAAGAAGTTAAGTCGCGGTGTCACGTAGTGTATCCTGTAGTTAGAAAATTATCATGAGACTTAGTGATTCCTTCAGTCGCAGGGTCTCCAGATCAAAACACAGTTAGTGATAAGTTTAAAAGCTTCACTCGCCATGTCTCCAGTTAAAAAGTCAGTTAAGTAAAAGGTTTAGAGACTTGGCGACAAAGTAAAAATTGAAATGAAATATACAGTGGTCAGGTAGTCACAGGTCAAACATGGTAAGTTGGCATCTTTTCAGCGATTTGGAGACAAACAACTAAAAATGAGACACGTGTCCACAATGAATAAAGAAATGTATTAGTTGCATGGTCTCCCAAAAGGAAAAGTATCATTTGGAGATTAAGAGACTAAAAGATGTAAAGGTATGTAGTTTAATATTGTCGCGTGGTCTCCAAATGATTTAGGGTTTTAAGAATGTATTTAGTGACTCTGCAGAGATGTCAGATGCAAAATAAGATAAGATCAACGGTAGTCACTAAGTCTCTATCAAATTTGCACAAAGTAAAAACGTTCTCACGAAAATGAGATTAGCTTTAGTCATGTTGTCTCTATATTAAAATTAAAATGCTAAGATAAATTTTCATGGGCTATGTCGTGAAGTCTCCAAAGGAAATATTAAAGATTAGTTTTATATAGCGATTGAGTGACTAAGGGTAGTCGTGGGGTCTCATAAAGTGAAAAGAACATTCAGAGACATGGCGGTTAGAGTTTAATAGATAAAAAGATAACTATAGTCGTGAGGTCTTTTAATAAACTCTGAGTTTGGAAATTATACTAGCGACTTTGATTCATTTGGTCATGTGATTGCTAGAAGTAAATCACAGTTAAGCTGAGGTGAAGAGAATCATGCAGTCGCTAGATCTCCAGAAGAATTGAGAGTTAAGGGGTTTTATCAGTGACAAAGAGATAATGCATAGTCGCTTGGTTGCCAAATATGAAAAGTGATAGTAGGTGGCAATTGCTTACATGACAATATGAAGATTCATCATCCAATAAAAATATAGGAGATTAATTACTATGTGAAAAAGGTTGCTGAGATGTCTGGTGAAGAACCAATCATATTAAAACATGTGATTTTGTTTGAATTTTATAAGAGTTTTTCTTAAAATGCACTCATTTGAATTTGATTTCCTATCACATTCATGAGCTAGGGCTAGGAATTCAATTAATACCATAGCATGTAAACTTGAAGGCGGAATTGATTGATTCTTCAATGATGAGATAAGTACTTTGTAAAGTTACCATAAAGGGATGATCTTTGGTTTATTTTCATCCATCATACATCCAGAATTTTAGAGCAAAAATTTTTTTAGGCTTTCTGTGTCAAGGAAGTAAGAATTGATCAATTTCAGGGTGATTATTCAGTTTTCAAGGTTCTTGAATTGTCTTTAGTGAACAGAGAAGGGTAAGGAGTCCTGAGAGAAGATTTGTTCCAATATCAGTGAGAGAGAAGTGGAAAGTAGAACAAAATGAGTAAAGGAGTTAGTGTGGCATCTACCAGTGGGAAGAGCGATGAAGTGGATGAAGATGCCAAGGGAAAAAGGAACTTCTCTAATGAGTTTTTGAAGTTGTTACCTAGGTCTACAAAGAACAAGAGGGCAAAAGCCAAAATATTAGCAGATGAATACTATGATATCAGAGATGCCCATACACCATATTCTACAGGTTTTTATGTTTACAATTATTTTTATAAGAATGTTGATAAGGCCATACCAATATCAAACCCTTGGACTAGTGGTTTGGCTAGGTTAATTGTTCCTGATGTCTTTGTATATGTAGACTTGTTTATAGGTCTAGCAAACCATTATGACCCCTTGCTAAAAACAATTAAAAAGAGTGATGGTACTCCACTATTAATTCTAAATAGTAATTCTTTTATGAAAGCTTTCAATTTGTATAGTACCATGTCCACTTAGATTAATATTACAAAGCAGGAGAAGAGATATAGGTTATAGCCTAGGGTTTCTAGGAACCAATTGCAAAAACATATCCTTAAAGAGGTTAGAAATCAGATTGTCCCTTTACTAGGAACTACACCTTATTGTTTTAAGGATTTACATTTTTATATCAAATACATTGCATATTCTTTGTGTAAGGTGCTGGGTAGGAATGGAGGATCTGAGAAGATAAATGCTGGGATTTTGATGATGGTATTAGATTTACAAGATGTGCATTCTAGCACCAGCTATGATTACATTCAATACATCATTGATAGAATGCATGAGGGGTTTGTAGCTATAGAGAAGAAGGATAAAGATCCTCAATTTTTATATTATTCTATCCCGATGCATCTATTGTTGCATTTCAACTATGGCATCATGGATGTAAAAAATTTGAACCCCCAGAGAATTTTTCATGACTGGACCAATCCTGTCCAATTTTGGATTAAGATATGGAGTTTCACTTACAAGGACTATGATTTCTATGGATTTGAGAATTGGATTTTCTACCCTTTAATGTAGATTTTGGGTGTCAACAAGACTAGACTCCTAGTGAAGGTGCTACAATTGCTAAGGCCATGTGAGTATTTTGTTAAATGGGAAGGTGACCACAATTCGGGAGACTTCTTTTTAGAAGATAATTGCACTATGATCAGAGTGTATGGATGAAAAAATCCTCCCCATGTCCTACCATATCATGTGCCATCAAGAGTTGCAGAAATGGAATTTATTTGGCAGCTTTTGTTAACTTATAGTGAGCACTTTGCACCACATAGGAAGGGGACATTAACCCCTAGGAAGTTCAAGATTTTTCAATTTATAATTGGCAAAGGTGCTATTGATTTAGCAAGCAGATGGTTGGAAAGCTGTAAGATGGGAGCAGCATTGTATATGTATATTGATCCAGAGGGATTTAATGCAGGAGCTAAGAAACTCCTAACTCCTACCATACCAAATACATATGTGCATGGTCTTTGTGTGGAGGAGGATGCTACTAGGAACATAATTGATGAAGAAGAAGTGAGAAATAGAATAGAAAAAACTCAAGAGTTATTGAATTTAGAGAAACAAATAAAAAGAAATGGATTAGCATTTGGAGGTTTTTACCCTGATTTGCCATATTTTGATAAAATCAAAGTTATGCTGGAAATTTTTATACACTCTGTGAACAATTGGATAGAGTTCTAGATGTAAAGAAAGGGGTAAAAGAACATGAATATTCAGAGTCTGAATATGAGAGTGAGAGTGAAGAAGAAAATGTTAGTCCACCTCACCTAGATAAACCACACTAGAATGTTGTAGAAGTAGTTTAGGTACAAGGGGAATAGTGACACATTATAGATTTGACTGAAGTTTCTTAGCCTGATGATATAGATGAGCCTGGTACCAAGAGGTAAAAATTTGATCTTGGTCAGACCTCTCATGACCAAACTTACATAAGAAAAGAGAGAAAAAGGGATAGAGTAAGTGTAGGTGTTCCTGGCAATAGATTATATGATCATAATTTGAGAAAGGAGATCAGAAAAGGAAAGAAACTACAGTAAGAGGTAGAAGAAAACATAGATTTTCCTCTTAAAGCATATATTGATGAAAGATTGATCCACCAACAACAGTTTTTAAGCGATGATAACTTCATAAAATTGATGAATTTAAAGTTATCCCCAGATGGCATAAGAAGGAACAGATCAGAGAGTAATTGAAATAAGCTAGTGAAGAAACAGTAACAAATGAGGCTCTTTTAACTTTGCAAGCATATGATCCTCAAACTGAGGATGTTTCTCCTGATGAGGCTAGAAAAATGGTTTTGAACAGTGGGATTTTGCTTGCTGAAGGCTGAGATTTAGCCTCAGCATTCATAATAGACCAAATCAGAAAGAAACCAGATCTAAAAATGACAAATGAGATCCAAATGAGTGATATGATAAAAGGATTCAGATATAGTCCAAAATCCCAAGCATTTTCTATGTGTAATTTGTGTCCTAAAGCCCAAACGCCTCAATTATTGAATATTCAAGAGAGCATGGTGGGAAACCAAATGGTATGGACAGTGCAAAACATGGAAGATATTGAGATTTCTCAAATAATGACACATTGGGCACATTTAAATGAAGACAAGACAAAGCAATTGTTTGAGAAAGGTGGTGTCCTGATAGAGGAAGCTAGTGCCCTGGCCAAGGATAGAGAATTATGTCATATCAAGATTCATTAGCAGGATAAAGTAATTGTGGAATTGACTAAGCAATTACAAGAAAAGCTAGAAGTTGTATATGTACCCTCAGAGCAGCCTCTACAAATAGAAGAAAAAGTTGAAGCAGGGGAAGAGGTAAAAATAGATGATAAGGCTAAAAAAGATAATGAACTTGCCATAAATGCATTGAGGAATATACTTCAACATAGGATTGATATCTTGAAAGATAAAATAGATATAATCCTAAATGCATATAATAAGTTACCCATTTTCTATGCTGAAGTAATAGGGTATATCTCTATTTTAGGCCCCTTTTTCACAACATGGTCTCCCAAGATACAACTTTTTGAGAGATTATCTTCTTTGCAGC
Source organism: Thuja plicata (assembly GCA_018584345.1). NCBI lineage: Eukaryota > Viridiplantae > Streptophyta > Pinopsida > Cupressales > Cupressaceae > Thuja > Thuja plicata. The sequence continues at coordinate 8,136,941 of MU225900.1, read as the reverse complement.
AACATAGGATAGATCTACTAGAGATCGTGAGAGAGGTAGAAGATGAGATCAAAAAAGTAAATGCGACTTTATGTTTCTTTAAAGGTAAGTTAAATCAGATAGAGGCAAAGATGGGCCTATTTGGACCGAGTTTCAATAGATTTGTTCCTCCACTAAAGGGAAAAGATGATCAAATTAAGGCTTTGGAGGCCTGGAGAAATGAATTTGAGAGCAGATTGTGTAGTAAAGAGGCATTTATTATAGATTCTGATCTTGATCTAGAAGGTTTTAATAAAATTTTGGATGAGGCTTTTAAAGCAGAGACTGACATTAATAAATTCTTAGTTGATGTCAAAAGTATAACTAATGTCAAATGGGAAAGGCAGAAAGGAAAACTACAGAGTATTTAGAGCTTTAATTGGCCTACAGAGGAGGATGTGAGAGTGTGGGATTTAATGACAAGACCAAATAAAAAGAAGCCTATTGAGATAGAAGAAGAGGTCCTGGATGAAGAGTAGAGAGGAACACTAGGCGCCTGATCATTGAGCACAAGGAGGTTAGTAATTATAAAAGACAAGTGTAGGTTAGCCTAAAATGGCTATCACTTGGTATCAATACAAATATTAGATACAATCCTAAACATTATTAGACAAAGGCACCAGAATTCATGTGAAGACAAAAGAAGATCATATTTCATCCCTTATTCTTGTCTTCCCACCACTTGAACATTCTTGTTTTTTGTCTTTTCTGTACTTTTAGGGTTAGGTTCCTTAAACCATCTGAAGATTTTTGCATCCTTGATTTAAGGATTCCAAGATGGTTTAAGACCTATATATAGATCAAATGTAACAATTTTGAAAAAAGATGAAATATATTGGCAAACCAGACTTCTAAATTTCAATCTGTGTTCTTTGAGTTTATAACTTTGATATGTGTTGAAGTAGAAATTTATGAATAAAATAAAGTGAAGCTTTATTCCATATTGTTATTGTCTCTTTTCTTATTGAGTGTACTCTTTTATGTTTAATTTGTAAGGCATGTTAAGCATATTGGCTACAAGGTAGCTATCTAATTATTTGCAAGTTTCTTCTAAGGGGAGAATTAAACCTTGTAAGTAGTTTCAGAGAGTACAAAAATAACTGAGGATTTGATATAATATTATGGGAGTGCCAGGGTAATTTGTAAGGCACTTTACCTAAGTTGCATGTAGGTTGTAAGTCATCCTACAGTACTTTTATTTGTTTATTTTTTGTGAATTTATATCTTTTGATTCTATAATCCCAAGCATAGGTACTGGTCTAGGAACTTGTTTGGTAATCCATCATCATCCAAAATATCTAATACTATTCAAAATCAATTACCTTCAGAGTATATATGTAAAATAAATTGTATTCACAGTGATTATAGTTGGAGTTTGTTGATTTCTTAAAGAGAAAATCATTAGGTTGCCCCTCCTAAAGTAAAAGGAAAAAGGATGAAAGTCCTTGTCTCATTGGTTTATGTTATTAAGACCATAGCCTAGCTTGTAGTACTCTGTCTTGAACTAATTATTGCAATCTCCAAGGTATTTTATAAGTTATTATAGTGAGGTCTGAAGTAAGTAACCAATGAATGAATTAGTCCACCAAATACATAGGCTGAAGAATCAGTAATCTTTTAATAGGCAATACCTACCTGAGTTTGTGGAGCTCAAAAATGAAGGAGGTGATAATAGGTATCCATAGTGTTATCAAATACCTTAGCAATTAGCCTTTCTCTTGTCAAAAGGGAGTTTTCATTCAAGTATAATCAGTATACTATCATCTTAAGGTTGTGGTGCAAGAAAAAGAGCTAACAAATTGGTGACTCTACTGGGGATAGAGATTGTAAAGTCTTGTTCAAGTATTCAGAAATCTCTGGTGTTCTAAAGTTTAAGATTTTTTCATTATAGTTGAGTTATCCCATCCGAGTCGCCTAACAAATTTATGACTCTACTGGGCACTTAAAGTGATTATAGATCATACCAGATGTAGTTGTCAAAATTTTCTATTGATAGTATTCATTCATTCATAACTATTGTTGGGTGGCGGCTCTAAAAGAAAATCTCTGAGATTAGTGCAAATTTAGTAAATATCTCTTAGAATGAATACTAGGTCAAGGATAAAAAATAATCCTGAGAAGGTTTTATATGGTGGAATCCCATCATCGTTAAGGATGGAGATGTCCTAGAGGAGAAAGAGAAACGAAGTCAGCATTGATGAAACTCCTCTAAGAGGTAAAGAAAAAGGCACAAATGGAAGCTGCAACAATTGAGATGAAGAAGAAAATAGATTTTTTGCAGTCCTCTAAGTATTCTCATGTTGGAACAGAGAATACAAAAACCTCTAAAGAAAAATCCACTACTTTTAAAGAAAATGATAGTGTTCAAAGAAAACCATTGCATACTGAAAGGTATAAATAGTTTAACTCCATTGGTATCCCTGGATATCCTAATGCATTCCCTAAGGATGTGGGTGATATAGGAGAAAAGCTCCCAAAGTTCATAGGTAACAGTGTTCTTTCATGTGAAACACATTTAAGAAAGCTCATTGATTTTGTTGATGATTTAAATATTACTCATGAGGATGTATTAATGAAATTATTTTTTCAGTCTCTAGTAGAAGATGCTAGAGAATGGTTTAGGAGCCTTTCTAATGGATCTGTTGTTTCTATGGATGATTTAATTGAATTATTTAGGGATTAGTATGAAGATTAAACAAATAAAAGCTTTTTGTTGAATGAGTTTAACAATATCAAAAATAATTACAATGAAGAGGTCACTGAGTTTAATACAAGATTTCAAAGATCTATGCACAAGCTATTTCAGAAGATAAGGCTGGACGAAGAGGTATGTTTAGCAACTTATTTAAATGCCTTTGATTCTAAAATGGGATATTCTCTTAGGGATAAAACCCTAGAGATCTTACTGATGCTTATAAGATAGCAGTGAATATTGAAATGAATAGAAGAGTGTCTGGTAAATTAAATAGGAGAGATGACTCAAGGTTTAGTAAGAGCAACTTGAAAGAACCAGAGTATAAGGAATATAGAGCTCCTCATAATAATAGACCTTCTTAAAATAATACATATAATCCTCCAAATATAATGCAAAACCATCCGTATGGAACTCAGTTTAAGGATGGGAAACCTATTGTTCCACCTAGGAAGGAGAAAACTAATAACAAAACTCCAAACCCTCTACATAAGAATGTTGTCCATTTCTGCAATGATGTTCCCTGGTGTGAAGCCTATGAAGCCGCACATAACCCTAAATTTTGTATTGTTTCCTTAGACTTAAGAGTAAGTGAAGAACATGGAAATGATGAGGGTGAAAAATGTGATCATTGTATGACAAATACTTATTCATGTCATGATATAGATTTGGACATTGAAACTAAAAATCACGATTCTTGTAGTTCACAAAGAAGGGTAGAAAATCATCATCAAAAGATTTTGTCAGACAGTGAAGCAGATGAAACTGATGACCATACAAGATTTTATGCTAAAAAAAAATAGGATTTTCCACTTATTAGAAAAGATTCATATGAAGAGAAAGCTAGGATTATTGTATATTTAGTGAACAAGGCTAGAAAAAACTACCATTTAAGAAACAGAGTGGTGGGTGGTACTGGTAGTCAGCCATTAGGTGTCTTTATAAAAGAAAATAAAGTAGACACCAAATATATGAAAAAAAAAGGAAGGACCTGGGGAAAATGTAAATAAGCATAAGGTCAAAACTATTACCAAAGCCTTAGAACCAAATGTTGTACAAGGAGGAGAATTAAAAAGGCAAGAAACAGGTACTCCTGTTCAAAAGATGGAAAGAAAAAAGTTAAAAGAACCAGCTCTGAATGTACATATTGAGGAAAGTGACATTACTATTAACAAATCAAAGTTCTTAGATGTGAAATATACTCTAGTAGACATGGGTCACTATTTGTCCCAAATGACAGTAAAGGTACCATTTCTATAAATGATGAGAATTAAGGAACACAAGGAAAAGGTGATGTCATTATTAAATAGCGTGCCCATAATAAAAGTACAAAGTCCAAAGAATGTTTGTATGAAACCAATCAACAAAGGGAAGGAAGTTGAGGTGTTAACATCCGAGATTCTTCAAATTTTCTTGAATACAACTTCTTCCCCAAAAGTTGTTGACCCATTTTTTCTTTCACTAATAATTAATGGAAAGATGCTAAAAAATTGTATGATTGATTTAGGAGCATCAAATACTATCATGCTAGTGGAAATCATGAGGTTAATGGGACTATAGGTTGATACTCCTTATGGGAGATGTCAAGCTATGGACTCTAGAGAGGTCCCTATGATTGGTTTTATTGAGGCTATGCCTTATAAATTAGCCATTTATCCTGATGTAGTAATGACTATGAATGTTATTGTGGTTGACATACCACCACATTATGGCATGCTGCTATCAAGAAAGTGGAATGCTTCAATGGGTGGTAGTATACAAATTGATTTATCATATGCTACTTTTAACATTGCTGGAAATAATGTTAAGGTGTTAAGGGAGAGTAGAACTCCACATATGATAGAAAGATTTGAAGACACTAACATTAATTGTTGCATTGATATGGATATGGAGAATTTTAGGATACAAAAGAGTGAACTTTAATATCAGAATGAAGAGGTTGATCCTCTAAACAAAGAATTGAATATACAAGGTGATGGATTGTGGAAAATGTACTTTGATGGGACTTGTTCAAAAGAAGGATCAGGAGCAGGTGTATTGATGGTATCTCCATCAGGTACAAGTTTTAAGTATTCATTTCTATTAGCCTTCCAATGTACAAATAATATTGCAGAATATGAGGCTTTGTTTTTAGGACTAGACATTGCCATCAAACATGGGATTAAATGTTTAAAGGTTTATGGTGATTTTGAGTTGGTGGTAGCTCAAGTTAGATCCAAATATGTAGTAAAGAATGATAGATTAAAAATGTACAAGTCTTCTATTTGGGATCAAATTGAAATGTTTGATGCTTTTGATATAAGATTGATAGAAAGGTCAAAGAATATAATGGATGATTTTTTAGCAAATGTTTCTTTAAAAACTGATGATTTGACCTTACATGAGGTATCAATATTGGAAGTCAAGACAAGACCAGTTGTTCTGGACAACATATACAACTGGTAGGTTTTTCAGGATGACCAAGATATTATGAGATTTATTCAATGTCTAGACCATTATGAGAATCAGAGTATATATTGTAATACTTTTCTAGAAAGTAATGATGGAAAAGACTACATTTTGGGAAATGAGGTTGTCCAGTTAAGTTCTAATCAGATTCCTAGGGGTTTGGTTGAGCTCGAAGCATTGTTGAGTAGTCAACAAAATGATTCAATAAAATTAAGCAATGCCAAGGTTGAAGATTTGGAGGAAATAAATTTAGGATCTAAAAATAGTCCTCAAATTATTTATATTGGAAAGGATTTAGACTCTCATATAAGGACAAATTTGATCAAAGTGTTAAGAAAATATAAACATGTCTTTGCTTGGTCATATGAGGATTTGAAAGCCTATAGAGAGGATATTTTTCAACATGAAATACCACTAAAGTCAGATGTGAAACCATTTAGGCAAAAATAGAGGCCTATTAAGCCCTTGTTGGCTCCTAAGATGCAGCAAGAATTGATGAAGTTAAAAGATGCTGGGATAATCCAGCCCATCAGACACTCAACTTGGGTATCAAATTTGGTACCAGTCAGAAAGAAGAATGGTGATATCAGACTGTGTGTGGACTTCAAAAATTTAAATAATGCTTCATTAAAAGATAATTTTTATTTTCCTAATATGGAAGCAATGTTACAGAAGGTGACTAGTTGTGAGTTGTTGTCTATGATGGATGGTTTCTTACGATATAACCAAGTCTTAGTTAAAGAATCAGAACAGTACAAGACTGCATTTACCACTCCATGGGGAACCTATATTTATATCAGAATGCCAATTGGACTAATAAATGTAGGAGCAACTTTTGAAAGGGCCATGGATGTTTCTTTTAAAGAATTTATTGATTTATTTATGGTCATATACCAATATGATTTAACTGCATATTCTAAGAGAGCTAAGGATCACTGTGATCACCTAGGTAAGATTTTCAATAAAGCATTAGAATATAGTGTTTCACTAAATCCCAAGAAATGTCATTTTGCAATACAAGAGGAAAAGTGGCATGGACACATAGTGTCTAAGGAGGGGGTAAGAATAGACCCTAAGAGAGTGGAAGAAATTCAGAAGGTTATTGCTCCAAAGAACCTAAAAGGAGTACAATCTTTCTTAGGAAAGATCAATTTTGTCAGAAGGTTCATAGCAAACTTTGTAGAGATTGTTAAACCTATTGTAAAGTTGCTAAAGAAAGATGCCAAATTTATTTGGAATGAAGAAGCCCAATAGGCATTTGATAAAATAAATAAAGTAGTACAAGAGGCTCCATTTTTAAAATCTCCCGATTATACTAAGCCTTTTTCTTTGTTTTCATTTGCATCTTTTCATACAATTGTTGCTATTTTACTACAAAAAGATGAACAAGGATTTGAACATCCAATAGATTTTTATAGTAAATCCCTACAAGTTGCAGAACTTAATTATGAGATAATGGAGAAGTAGGCTTATGCTTTGGTAAAAGCTGTAAAATCTTTTAGGCCATATTTGGTCTGTGCTCAGATACAAGCATATGTTCCTCACTCAGTAGTAAAAGATATTCTTACACAGTCAAAGGTTACTGGTAAGAGATGTAAATGGATAACCAAAATTTAGGAATTTAACCTTGAGATCCATATTACAAAGTTGATAAGAGGTTATGGTTTGGAAAAAATTATGATAGAAGAAAACTTGGATCTAGTACAAATAAATCATACAAAGATACATGAACAAACTGTTACTGTTGGAAAGTGACATTGAAAGCAATTGTTATTTTGTCATTGATGTCAAACCTTTACTGGTGAGACTATTGCTATCTGTTGGAATACCATATCTATTATTGATGAAGAAGATTTAACAAGAAGACCAAGTGAATGGTTGAGTTAAGGAAATTCAAAGGGTATTTGATTAGTTGGCACTCTGGCAAAGTAATTTGTTGTTTATCTTTCAAAGACAATTTTTCTATTTGTTCTGTGCCAAGAAAAGTTGCTTGTGCCAAGCAAAGTTGCTTCTGATGAGCAAAGTTTCTTGTACCAAGTAAAGTTTTTCGTGACGAGAAATTTTTTTCTCAATGCCAAGCACCATTGAAATTCCCGAGTGAAAATAGTAATGAAGGCTGACTTACAAAAGTTTGATTATTGATGAGATTTGAGATCTCTGGCTGACTTAGTTGATTTTATTGGGATATGTAATGTTAATTAAAGATTGATCCACTTCATTTAATGTATGGGTAAGCATAATTAATGCATGGTTTCAAGATTTAATTAGAGACTACTTTGGAGAAGTAAATAAAATGAAAAGATGGAATGATCCATTGGATCTGACCTAACCTAAGATCTACAATCTTGTTTAAGTGGCAAAAGATTTATCTGACCTAGACAGAGAGGTATATGATAACCTTAGGGGGTTATTCATTGTGTGTGAAAGTGGATGAATGTATGTGTATGCAAAAGTTTTGCATAGTTGATTTACTGTTTAGCATGATCTAGCAGAGAAGGCAAGAGGTAGAAGTAGAGTGTTTCATGTGTGATTGCTTGATAGATTTCCAAGTAGATCAGAAGATTGAAATGACAATGCAAGCTATCCAGTAAGTTAACATCAGAGCTATAATTGGATCTAAATTGCAAAGTAAGTTGTACGTACCAGATCACAAACTGCTGAATACTTTCTTACCATTGTATCAGTTAAATCCTTTAACAAGGTTGACTTAACAATCATTTGTATAAATCCTCAAACAAGGTGACATTCAAATTGGAATGTTCTAAGTCCTCTAACAAGGCTACTCTTGATAGGGTGATTAAATCCTTTAACCAGGTCACAACTAGCAGTGTGTTATTGTAACCTTTAACAAGGTTGGCTCCTCACGGGGCATCACTTCATAAGAGTGAAAACTTGGTAGCATGTTACTGGTGGTTTTTCCCATATTGGGTTTCCATGTTAAATACTTGTGTCAACTTGTGTGGATGCTTATGGTTTACTTTACTATTATGTTACTACAAGCTAATTTGAATTGACAGTAAACTGCATGATTAAAGTTGTTGATTTATGCTACTGCTGCCGAGTAGATCTGAAGTACAAAAAGTTTATATTTACTACATCTAGACCTAAGGATAACTAATTCACCATTCCCCTCTCAATTATTCTAAATTAATTATAACAATTGGTATCAGAGCATTGGTCTCCTGAAAATAGTTTGAAGGTACTTGGAGCGAAAAGATCAAGATGTATAAGAAGGAGGTTCCCAAGCTGAACAAAGATAACTTCCCTGTATGGCAGAGCTTGATGAAACTACATTTGGCTGGTATTGGAGATGATGCTAAGTGACTTATTGAACATGCCTATGTACCACCTACTACTCCTGTCTCAGCTGTACAACTCAGAGAAAAGCATGAAGGCAACCAAGCAATGTTAGAGATAGCCTCTTCATTAAGTTACTCAGAGTTTGATGATGTAAAGAACTGTATAAATGCAAAAGAAATGTGGGACAAGCTTGCAACTGTCTATGGTGGAGACACAAATGTGATGAGGGCTAAATCAGAAAGTCTAAGAGGTAAGTTTGATGAGATGAAAATGCAAGAAGGTGAAAATGTCATTCAGTACTATGGTAGAATAAAAGAAGTTGTAAATGTCATTAGCGGGGCTAATGGAACTATTAATGAGAACACTATCATGAGAAAGGTACTAAGAAATTTACTTCCTATATATCCTATTAGAGTTTCTATAATTCAAGAATTGAGATGTACTCCTAACAATAATTTGAATCTGGAAAATCTGATAGGCAGACTCATTGCATTTGAAATGTCAAATTATGATAACTATAATCCATAAGGGATTGATTCTACTTTTAGATCATAGTTGGTTCTCAATAAATTTAAGAAAGGAAAGAAACATGTGGACAATTATAGTGACACATTTGATGATGATCTCTAAGAACTTGAAGTACTCATGGCAAAAAGACTATCTAGAGGAAAAGGAAAGTACAGAGGTAAACTTCCTATTATTTGTTTTTCATGTAACAAAGTTGGTCATATAGCTGCTAGATGTCCTGAAAAGAATGAAAAACATGAAAGAAGGGACAAAAAATACAAAGAATACAAAGACAGAAAGGATGATAGAGACTTTAGGAAATATAAGGACTACAAAGACAAAGGTAAGAAATCCTGTTATATTGCTAAAGAAACTTCTGACAATGACACTGATAATTCTGATGACAATGATATAGAAGTTGTTTATGTTGCAAT
>MU225900.1:8112380-8122567 GCA_018584345.1 Thuja plicata | reverse complement strand
TAGGCTATAGGATAGGATTAATAGGTGGCTAGCTAGGATTAGATTTAATTCAAATTTGAACAAATCACCGTTTAGAAGAATTAAGAAAATGGAGGACTTTTAATAAATATAAATTTATTAAAAAGGGAATTTTGTGGAGAAAATGTATTTAAATAAAATACATTAGAATAGTATTTAAACTATTGAGAAATGAAACTATTTAATCGATTTAAATTAAATAGTTAGAAGAATAGGAGGGAAAATAATATTAATAATAATATTAAGATTTTGAACGTCTACAGGCATCACTTCAGAAGAGTGAAAATTTGGTAGCATGTTACTGGTGGTTTTTCCCATATTGGGTTTCCATGTTAAATACTTGTGTCAAATTGTGTGAATGCTTATGGTTTACTTTACTGTTATGTTACTACAAGCTAATTTCAATTGACAGTAAACTACATGATTAAAGTTGTTGATTTATGCTACTACTACCGAGTAGATCTGAAGTACAAATTTTTTTTATTTACTACATCTAGACCTAAGGGTAACTGGTTCACCCCTCCCCTCTTAGTTATTCTAAATTCATTATAATAGTTACAAGCATAGAAAGGCAACCATTTTATACTAATATTGTGTTTTTCCTCAAAAATTCCAAGTGTCCTGATCATATGATAGAAAATTAGAAAAGAAATCTAAAATTGCAAACCCAAAGATACACTTTAATTCAAGGAGACTTGTATTGGAAGGATAAGAATGGTGTATTGTTGTTATGTCTTGATAAATACCAAGCTGAAAAGGTTTTACATGAAATGCATGCAGGAGAATATGGAGGTCATTTTTCTACTAAGACTACTGCCGACAAGATTTTAAGGGTTGGGTACTATTGGCCTATTTTATTCAAAGATACCTATGAATATGTTAGAAAGTGTGAACCTTGTCCAAGGTTCTCAAACAAGCTAAAATTTTCAAGAGCTCTGTTGTTAAACCCAATAAGTACTGAAGCCCCTTTTACTATGTGGGGGATTAATTTCATTGGTGAATTTCAAGAGAAATATAGTGGGGGACACAGGTGGATACTTGTAGCCACAAATTATTTTATGAAGTGGATTGAAGCCATCCCTACAAGGAAAGCTACAAGCAGGGTAGTCGCTAAATTTCTAATGGAGGATATTATAACCAAATTTGGTGTACCTGCTAAATTAGTAATGGATAATGCCATGAGTTTTAGATCAGAAGAAATGATAGATTTCTATGAAAAATATGGGATTATAATATCATATTCATCCCCATATCATCCACAGGAAAATGGACAAGCTGAATCTAGTAATAAGAGTGTATTGAAATTACTAAAAAGAATTCTTGAAAAGAATAAAAGGGCATGGCATACTAAATTAAAGCTAGCACTTTGGGTTGATAGAATAATAGTTAAAAAAGAAATAAGTAGGTCTCCATTTGAGCTAGTGTATGGTCTATAGGCAATAATGCCTATCAACAATTTATTACTAGTATATCAGTTTATACAAGAACATTTAGATATTTCTGACAATATGCAGAATAGAATGACTCAGTTGGTAGAATTGGACGAAGCAACAAGAAATAGCCAAAAATAAAAAATTAAGTTGCAAGAGAAGATGAAATACCTTTTTGACAAGAGGGCTACTGAAAGAAAATTCCAATCTGGTGACCTAGTTCTTCAGTGGAATGCAAGAGCAGAAGATAAAGGAAAACACAAGAAATTTGAGTCTTTATGGCTTGGACCATTTGTTGTCTCATAGAACTTTGGAAAATACTCTTACTTATTGAAGAACATGGATGGAGAAGATTTTGAGTTTCCTATGCATGGGCAATTCCTAAAGCCTTTTTTCAACTAAGAACCAAAGTTCATCCACAACTAAGTATGTATCATACTGTGAATACTCTCCTCCAATTTTGTAAAAGCTATAAATAGTCACTTTTGTAGTTGGTTAGTTTGTGTCCCTCCCATTTTTTTTTGATCTAGTCTACAACTAGAGATTCTGTGTTTCTTTTCCATAAATTATGTTTAGTCAATCCTTAGATAGAGCCACTATTGGTTGTATTCCCAATTTTGGTGTTTACCCTAAATTTTTTTATATCTTCACGACTGAGAAATGCAAAATCTAAAAAATGTGCCCAAAGCTACAAGGTCCCTGAGAAAGTACCATCTTTTTACGTAAGAATCCAGTGAAATGATAAAAAACCCTATCTTAGGTTTCATTATATGCAAAAGTGTTAAAAACCCTAGATATGTTGATCTGGTTTATATTTTTGAGTTAATTTTTGAAAGACTTAATTTGAAATAAGTCATGTGTTTGATAAAGGTTAGTTTCCCAGTCTCTTAATGTTAAACGAATATTCCATTTCATAATGAGACTTAGCGATGTGCTTTGGTCAAGATGTATCTAAAGGGAAAAGAATATACTTTGTAAGTCATGAGACTTAGCGAAGTCCTTCAGTCACAAAGTCTCCCAATGAAGAAAACATGATCTAGTGACATGGAGACAAGTGGTTAAGTCGCTAAGTCACGTAGTGTATCCTGCAGTTAGCAAATTATCATGAAACTTAGCAATTCCTTTAGTCATGGGGTCTCCAGATCAAAACATAGTTAGTGGTAAGTTTAAAAGCTTCAGTCGCCATGTCTCCAGTTAAAAATTTAGCTGAGTAAAAGGTTTAGAGACTTGGTGACAAACTGAAAATTGAAATGAAATATACAGTGGTTGGGTAGTCGCTGGTCAAACATGGTAAGTCAACAACTTTTCAAAAATTTGGAGACAAACAACTAAAAATGAGACATGTGTCCACAATGAATAAAGAAAAATGTATTAGTCGCATGGTCTCCCAAAAGGAAGAGTATCTTTTAGCGATTAAGAGACTAAAATATGTAAAGGTATGTAGTTTAATATTGTCTCATGGTCTCCAAATGATTTAAGGTTTTAAGAATGTATTCACCAACTTGGCGGAGCCATCAAATGAAAAATAATATGAGATCAATGGTAGTCTCTAAGTCTCTATCAAATTTTCACAAAGTAAAAATGTTCTCGCGAAAATGAGATTAGCTTTAGTCGCGTTGTCTCCAAATTAAAATTAAAATGATAAGATAAAGTTTCATGGGCTATGTCATGAAGTCTCCAAAGGAAATATTAAAGAGCATTTTTACATAGCGATTGAGTGACTAAGGGAAGTCACGGGGTCTCATAAAGTGAAAAGAACATTCAAAGACTTGGCTGTCAGAGTTTAATAGATAAAAGGATAACTGTAGTTGTGAGGTCTCCGAATAAGCTCTGAGTTTGGGAATTCTAATAGAAACATGGATTCATTTGGTCACGTGATTGCTAGAAGTGAATCATGCTTAAGCTGAGGTGAAGTGAATCATGCAGTCGCTAGATCTCCAGAAGAATTGAGAGTTAAGGGGTTTGATCAGTGACAAAGAGATAATGCATAGTCGCTTGGTTACCAAATATGAAAAGTGATAGTAGGTGGCAATTGCTGACATGACAATATGGAGATTCATCGTCCAATAAAAATACAGAAGATTATTTACTATGTGAAAAAGGTAGCTAAGATGTCTGGTGAAGAACCAATCATATTAAAACATGTGATTTTGTTTGAATTTTATAAGGGTTTTTCTTAAAATGCACTCATTTGACTTTGATTTCCTGTCACATTCATGAGCTACGGCTAGGAATTCAATTAATACCATAGCATGTAAACTTGAAGGCAGAATTGATTGATTCTTCAATGATAAGCTAAGTACTTTGTAAAGTTAGCATAAAGGGGTGATCTCAATATTATTTTCATCCATCATACATCCAGAATTTTAGAGCAAAAAATTTGCTAGGTTTTCTATGTCCAAGAAGTAAGAATTGATCAATTTCAGGGTGATTATTTAGTTTTCAAGGTTTTTGAATTGTCTTCAGTGAACAAAGAAGGGTAAGGAGTCCTGAGAGAAGATTTTTTCCAATATCAGTGAAAGAGAAGTGGAAAGCAGAACAAAATGAGTAAAGAAGTTAGTGTGGCATCTACCACTAGGAAGAGCGATGAAGTGGATGAAGATGCCAAGGGAAAACATAACTTCTCTTATGAGTTTTTGAAGTTGTTACCTGAGTCTACACAGAACAAGAGGGAAAATGCTAACATATTAGTAGATGAATACTGTGATATCAGAGATGCCCATACACCAGGTTCTACAGGTTTTTCTCTTTACAATTATTTTTATAAGAATTATGATAATGCCATACCAATATCAAACCCTTGGACTAGTGGTTTGGCTAGACTAATTATTCATGATGTCTTTGTAGATATAGACTTGTTTATAGGTTTAGAAAACCATTATGACCCCTTGTCAAAAACAATTAAAAAGAGTGATGGTACTACACTATTTCTTCTGAATAGGAATTCTTTTATGCAAGATTTTGGTTTGTATAGTACCATGTCCACTCAGATTAATATTACAAAGTAGGAGGAGAGATATAGGTTACAACCTGGGGTTGCTAGGAACCAATTGCAGAAACATATCCTTAAAGAGGTTAGAAACCACATAGTCGCTTTACTAGGAACTGCACCTTATTGTTTCAAGGATTTACATTTTTATATCAAATATATTGCATATGCTTTGTGTAAGGTGTTGGGTAGGGATGGAGGAGATGATAAGATAAATGTTGGGATTTTGATGATGGTATTAGATTTACAAAATGTGCATACTAGTACCAGCTATGATTACATTCAATACATCATTGATAGAATGCATGAGGGGTTTGTAGCTATATAGAAGAAGGATAAAGATCCTCAATTTTTACATTATTCTATCTTGATGCATCTATTTTTGCATTTCAACTATGACATCATGGATGTAAACAATTTGAACCCCCAAAGAATTTTTCATGAATGGCCCAATCCTGTCCAATTTTGGATTAAGATATGGAATTTCACTTCCAAGGACTATGATTTTTGTGGATTTGAGAACTGGATTGTCTACCCTTTAATGCAAAGTTTGGGTGTCAACAAGACTAGACTCCCAGTGAAGGTGCTACAATTGATAAGGCCATGTGAGTATTTTGATAAATGGGAAAGTGACCACAATTGGGGAGACTTCTTTTTAGAAGAGAATTTCACTATGATCAGAGTGTATGGATGAACACATCCTCCCCATGTCCTACCATATCATGTGCCATCAAGAGTGGAAGCAATGGAATTTATTTGGCAGCTTTTGTTAACTTATAGTGAGCACTTTCCACCACACAGGAAGGAGACATTAACACTTAGGCAGTTCAAGATTTTTCAATTTATAATTGGCAAAGGTGTTATTGATTTAGTAAGCAGATGGTTGGATAGCTGTAAGATGGGAGCAACATTGTATAGGTATATTGATCTAGAGGGATTTATTGCAGGAGCTAAGAAACTCCTAACTCCTACCATACCAAATACATATGTGCATGGTCTTTGTGTGGAGGAGGATGCTACTAGGAACATAATTGATGAAGAAGAAGTGAGAAATAGAAGAGAAAAAATTCAAGAGTTATTGAATTTAGAGAAATAGATAAAATGGATTAGCATTTCAAGGTTTTTACCCTGATTTGCCATATTTTGATAAAATCAAAGCTATGCTGGATAATTTTTATACACTTTGTGAACAATTGGATAGAGTTCTAGATGTAGAGAAAGGGGGAAAAGAACCTGAATATTCAGAGTCTAAATATGAGAGTGAGAGTGAAGAAGAATATGTCAGTCCACCTCACCTGGATCAACCACAACAAAATGTTGTGGAAGCAATTGAGGTACAAGTGGAACAGGGACACATTATAGATTTGACTAAAGTTTCTCAGCCTCATGATATAGATGAGCCTGCTACCAAGAGGAAAAAAGTTGATCTTGGTCAGACCTCTCATGATCAAACTTATATAAAAAAAGAGAGAAAAAGGGATAGAGTAAGTGCTCTTGTTCCTGGCAAAAAATTATATGATCATAATTTGAGAAAGAAGATCAGAAAATGAAAGAAACTGTAGCAAGAGGTAGAAGAAAACATAGAGTTGCCTCTTAGAGCATGTATTGATGAAAGATTAATTCACCAACAACAGTTTTTAAGCAGTGATAACTTCATAAAAACTGATGAATTTAAAGATTTCTTCAGATGTCATAAGAAGGAACAGATCAGAGAGTAGTTGAAATCAGATGGTGAAGAAATAGTAACAAATGAGGCTCTTTTAGCTTTGCAAGCATATGATCCTAAAAATGAGGATGTTTCTCCTGATGAGGATAGAAAAATGGTTTTGAATAATGGAATTTTGCTTGCTAAAGGCTGGGATTTAGCCTTAGCATTCATAATAGACCAAATTAGAAAGAAACCAGATCTAAAAATGACAAATGAGATCCAAATGGGTGACATGATCAAAGGATTCAGATATAGTCCAAAATCCCAACCATTTGCTATGTGGAATTTGTGTCCTAAAGACTGGAAGCCTTAATTATTGAATATTCAAGAGAGCATGGTGGGAAAAAAAATGGTATGGATAGTGCAAAACATGGGAGATCTTGAGATTTCACAAATAATGACACATTGGAAACATTTAAATGAAGACAAGACAAGCAGTTGTTTGAGAAATGTGGTGTCCTGATAGAGGAAGCTAGTGCCCTGGCCAAGGATAGAGAATTGTGTCGTATCGAGATTCATCAGCAGGATAAGGTAATTGTTTAATTGACTAGGCAATTACAAGAAAAGCCAGAAGTTGTATATGTACCCTCAAAGCAGCCTCTACAAATAGAAGAAAAAGTTGAAGCAGGGGAAGAGGTAAAAATAGATGATATGGCTAAAAAAGATAATGAAGTTGCCATAAAGGAATATACTTCAACATAGGATTGATATCTTTAAAGATAAAATAGATATAATCTTAAATGCATATAATAAGTTACCCATTTTGCATGCTGAAGTAACATGGTATATATCTATTTTAGGCCCCTTTTTCAAAACATTGTCTCCTAGGATACCAATTTTTGAGAGATTAGCTTCTTTGCAACAACATAGGCCAGATCTGCCAAAGATCATGACAGAGGTAGAAGATGAGATCAAAAAATTAAATGTGACTTTATCTTTCTTTAAAGGTAAGTTAAATCAGATAGAGGCAAAGATGGGCCTATTTGGACTGAGTTTCAATAGATTTGTTCCTCCACTAAAGCGAGAAGATGATCAGATTAAGGCTTTGGAGGCCTAGAGAAATGAATTTGATAGCAGACTACCTAGTAAAGAGGCATTTATTATAGATTCTGATCTTGATTTAGAAGGTTTTGATAAAATTTTGAATGAGGCTTTTAAAGCAAAAAATGACATTAATAAATTCTTAGTTGATGTCAAAAGTACAATTGATGTCAGATGGGAAAGGAAGAAAGGACAACTATAGAGTATTCAGAGCTTCAATTGGCCTGTAGAGGAGGATGTGATAGCATGGGATTTAATGACAAGACTGAAGAAAAAGAAGCCTATTGAGATAGAAGAAGAGGTCCTGGATGAAGAGTAGAGAGGAACACTTGGCGCCTGATCATTGAGCACAGGGATGTTAGTAATTATAAAAGACAAGTGTAGGTTAGCCTGAAATGGTAGTCACTTGGTCTCAATACAAATATCAGATACTATCCTAAACATTATCAGACAAAGGCACTAGAATTCATGTGAAGACAAAAGAAGATCAGATTTCATCCCTTCTTCTTGTCTTCCCACTGCTTGAACATTCTTGTTTTTTGTCTTTTCTGTACTTTTAGGGTTCAGTTCCTTAAACCATCTGAAGCTTGTTGGATCCTTGTTTTAAGGATTCCAAGATGGTTTAAGACCTATATATAGATAAAATGTAACAATTTTGAAAAAAGATGAAATATATTGGCAAACCAAACTTCTAATTTTCAGTCTATGTTCTTTGAGTTTATAACTTTGATATGTATTGAAGCATAAATTTATGAATAAAATACAGTGCAGCTTTATTCCATATTGTTATTGTCTGTTTTCTTATTGAGTGTACTATTTTATGTTTAATTTTTAAGGCATGTTAATCATATTGGCTACAAGGTAGCTTTCTAATTATTTGGAAGTTTCTTCTAAGGGGAGAATTAAACCTTGTATGTAGTTTCAGAGAGTACAACAGTAACTGAGGATTTGATATAATATTATGGGAGTGCTAGGGTAATTTGTAAGGCACTTTACCCGAGTTGCATGTAGGTTGTAAGGCATCCTATAGTACTTTTATTTTTTTATTTTTTGTGAATTTATATCTTTTGATTCTATAAGCCCAAGGATAGGCACTGGCCTAGGAACTTGTTTGGTAATCCATCATCATCCAAAATATCTAATACTATTCAAAATCAATTACCTTCAAAGTATATATGTAAAATCAGTTGTATTCACAGTGATTATAGTTGGAGTTTGTTGATTTCTTAAAGAGAAAATCATTGGGTTGCCCCTCCTAAAGTAAAAGGAAGAAGGATGAAATTCCTTGTCTCATTGGTTTATGTTATTAAGACCATAGCCTGGCTTGTAGTACTCTGTCTTGAACTAATTATTGCAATCTCCAAGGTATTTTATAAGTTATTACAGTGAGGTTTGAAGTAAGTAACCAATGAATGAATTAGTCCACCAAATACATAGGCTGAAGAATCAGTAATCTTTTAATAGGTAATACCTGCCTGAGTCTATGGAACTCAAAAATGAAGGAGGTGATAATAGGTATCCCCAGTGTTATCAAATACCTTAGAAATTAGTATTTCTCTTGTCAAAAGGGAGTTTGCATTCAATTATAATTAGTATACTATCTTCTTAAGGTTGTGGTGCAAGAAAAAGAGCTAACATGGTGTCTGGTAAGTTGAATAGGAGAGATGATTCAAGGTTTAGTAAGAGTAACCTAAAGGAACAAGAATATAAAGAGTATAGAGCTCCTAAAAATAATAGGCCTTCCTGTAATAACACTTAAAATCCTCAGAATAGAATGTAAAATCATCCTTATGGAACCCAATTCAAGGATGGGAAGCCTATTGTTCCACCTATAAAAGAAAAATCTGAAAACATAACTCCAGACACTTTGCATAAAAATGTTGTCCATTTGTGTAATGATGATTTATGGTGTGAGGCTTGTGAAGCCTGACATAATCCTGATTTTTGCATTGTTTGCTTAGATTTGAAAGCAAATGAAGAACAAGGGAATGATGAGAGTGAACAAAATAACTATAATATGAAAAATGTCTATTCATGTCATGATGTAGACTTAGATAATGGAAAATAAAATCATGGTTCATATAGTTCACAAGGAAATGTAGAAGTCAGTCATCAACAAATTTTATCAGATAGTGAAGTAGAAGAAACAGATGACCATGTAACATGTTATGCACAAAATAGTCAAGACATTTCATTGGTCAAAAAGGATTTAGATGAAGAAAAAGCAAGAATTACTGTAGATTTAGTGAACAAAGCTAGAAGAAATTATCACCTAAGAAACAAAGTAGTTGGTGGTAATGGTAGTCAACCATCTGGTGTATTTATAAAAGAAAATAAAATAGACACCAAATATGTAAAAAAGAAAGATGAACCTAGGAAAATGCAAATAAACCTAAGGTAAAGGTTGTAACTAAAGCTATAGAGCCTATTGTTGTACAAGAAGGAAAATAAAATATACAAGAAACAAGTACTTCTACTCTTAGGGTAGAAAACAAAAAATACAAAAAGGAAGAACCAACTCTGAACATACAGATTGAGGAAAATAACATTATTGTTGAAAAACCAAAGTCCTCTGATGTAAAGTATACTCCAGTAGACATGGGCCACTGTTTGTCTCAAATGAATGTAAAAGTACCATTTTTAGAAATGATGAGGATCAAGGAACATAAAGAAAAGGTTCCATCATTATTGAGCAATGTACCTACAATGAAAGTTTAAAGTCCAGAAAATGTTGAAAAGAAACCAAATAACAAAGGGAAGGAAGCTGAAGTAATGATTTCTGAGATTCCTTAGATTTTCTTAAACACAACAACTTCCCCTAAGGTGGTTGACCCATTCTTTCTAACATTGGTAATTAATGGAAGGATGCTTAAGAACTGTATGATTGATTCAGGAGCATCAAACACTATCATGCCAGTAGAAATTATGAAGTCTATGGGATTACAAGTGGACACTCCTCATGGGAGATGTCAAGCAATGGATTCTAGGGAAGTCCCTGTTA
>MU225900.1:8097453-8112330 GCA_018584345.1 Thuja plicata | reverse complement strand
ATGGGAGGTAGCATACAAAGTGATTTATCATATGCTACTTTTAGCATTAATGGAAATAATGTTAAAGTGTCAAGAGAAGGTAGGACTCCTCACATGATTGAGTGGTATGAAGACACTAACATTAATTATTGTATTGATGTGAACATGGAGAATTCCATAGTGCAGAGGAATGATCATCATCATCAGATTAAAAATACAGATCCTTTGGTTAAAGAGTTGACTGTACAAGGTGATGGATTTTGGAAAATGTATTTTGATGGAGCTTCCTTAAAAAAAGGATCAAGAGCTGGTGTACTACATGTATCTCCATTAGGTACAACTTTCAAATATTATTTTTTTCTAGCCTTTCAATGTACCAATAATACAATAGAGTATGAGGCTTTATCTTTAGGGCTAGAAATTTCCATTAAACATGGAATAAAATGTTTAAAAGTTTATGGTGATTCTGAATTAGTTGTAGCCCAAATAAGATCCAAATATGCAGTAAAAAATGATAGATTAAAGATGTATAAATATGCTATTTGGGATCAAATTGAAATGTTTGATGCCTTTGATATAACTTGGATAGAAAGGTCAAAATATATAATGGTAGATTTCTTAGCAAATGTAGCTTTGAAAACTAATGATCAGACATTACATGGGGTATCAATACTTGAAGTCAAGACAAGACAAGTTGTTCCAGATAATATATACAACAAGCAATTTTTTCAGGATGACCAAGATATTTTGAGATTCATTCAGTGTCTAGACCATTATAGAAATCAATATATAGATTGTAATACCTTACTTGAGAATAACAATGGTAAAGACTATGTCTTAGGAAATGAGGTTATCCAATTGAGTTCCAATCAGATTCCTAAGGGTCTGGTTGAACTTGAAGCATTGTTCAGTAGTCAGAATGATCATTCAACAAAGATAAGCAATGCTAAGATTGAGGACTTAGAGGAAATTAACTTAGGATCAGAAACCAATCCTCAAGTTGTTTATATTGGAAAAGGTCTTGATTCTCATATAAGAACAAATTTGATTAAATTATTGAGAAAATATAAGCATGTTTTTGCATGGTCATATGAGGATCTAAAATATTATAGGGAAGACCTTTTTCAACACAAGATCCCACTAAAATTAGAGGTGAAACCATTTAGGAAAAAACAAAGGCCTATTAACCCTTTGATGGCTCCTAAGATGCAACAAGAGTTGGTGAAGTTAAAAGATGCTAGGATTATCCATCCTATCAGACACTCAACATGGGTTTCAAATTTGGTGCCAGTAAGAAAAAATAATGGTGACATTAGGTTATGTGTGGATTTTAGAAATTTGAATATTACCTTACTAAAAGATAACTATTCTTTACCTAACATGGAGGCAATATTACGTGAAGTCACTGGTTCTGAGCTGCTATCAATGATGGATGGTTTCTCAAGCTACAAAAAAGTTTTAGTAAAGGAATGAGAATAATACAAGACTACATTTACCACTCCTTGGGGAAATTATGTTTATGTCAGAATGCCATTTGGATTGATAAATGCAGGAGCAACTTTTCAAAGAGCCATGGATGTTGCTTTTAAGGAATTTATTGACTTGTTCATGGTCATTTATCAAGATGATTTAACTACATAATCTAAGAAATTCGAGGATCATTGTGAACACCTAGGTAAAATTTTTAGTAAAGCTTTGGAGTATGGTGTTTCATTAAATCCTAAGAAATGTCACTTTGCAGTACATGAAGGAAAGTTTCTATGACACATAGTGTCTAAAGATGGAGTAAGAATAGACCCAGAAAGAATAGAAGCAATCCAGAAGGTCATTGCTCCAAAAAATTTAAAGGGAGTTCAATCTTTCTTAGGAAAGATAATTTTTGTCAAAAGATTTATAGAAAACTTTGCAGAAATTGTCAAACCTATCATAAAGTTGTTAAAAAAACATGCAAAATTTAATTGGAATGAAGAAGCTCAAATAGCATTTGAGAAAATCAAGAAGGCAGTGCAAGAGGCTCCTATTCTGAAATCACCTGATTATAGTAATCCCTTTTCTCTATTTTCATTTGTATCTTATCATACAATTGTTGTTGTTTTACTAAAAAAGGATGAAGAAGGATTTGAGCATCCAATAGCTTTTTATAGTAAATCTCTCCAGGCTGCCGAACTAAATTATGAGATGATGGAGAAGCAGGCATATGATTTGGTAAAAGAAGTAAAATCTCTTAGGCCATATTTGGTCTATGCTAAGGTGCAAGCATATGTCCCTGACTCAGCAATTAAGGATATTCTTACTCAGTCAGAAGTTACTGGTAAAAGGTGTAAGTGGATAAATAGAATTCAAGAGTTTAATCTTTAAATCCACATTACAAAGTTGATAAGAGGCCAGGGTTTGGACAAACTCATGATAGAGAATAATTTGGGTTTGGTACAAGTAAATTATATAGAGACACATGACTAGATAGTGAAAAGTATAGAAAGACAACCATTTTATACTAATATTGTGTACTTCTTAAAAATAGCTAAATGCCCTGATATTATGACTGCCAATCAAAAAAGAAATCTTAGATTGTAGGCTCAAAAATACACCTTAGTCAAAGGAGGGTTATACTAGAGAGACAGAAATGGTGTATTATTGTTATTTTTAGATTAGAGCCAATCTGAGAGAGTTTTAAATGAGATGAATGCAGGGGAGTGTGGAGGTCACTTTTCTGCCAAGACCACTGCCCACAAGATTTTAAGGGTTGGATACTATTGGCCTTAATTATTCAGAGATACATATGCATATGTCAGAAAATGTGAACCTTGTCAGAGGTTCTCAAACAAGGTCAAATTTTCAGGATCCCTATTGTTAAACCCAGTAAGTGCTGAAGCCCCTTTTTCTATGTGGGGAATTGATTTTATTGGTAAATTTGCAGAGAAATTCAGTCATGGACACAGTTGGATATTGGTGGCTATGGATTATTTTACTAAATGGAATGAAGACATTTCTACAAAAATGGAAACAAGTAAAGTAGTCACTGAATTTTTAATGGAAAATATTTTGACTAGATTTGGTGTACCTTCAAAGTTAGTAATGGATAATGCCATGTGCTTTAGATCAGAAGAAATAATAAATTTATGTGAGAAATATGGGATTATAATGTCATATTCATCTCCATACCACCCACAAGAAAATGGACAGGTAGAATCCAATAACATAAGCATTCTAAAATTTTTGAAGAAAACTTTAGAAAAGAACAAGAGAGCTTGGCATACAAAGTTAAAATTAGCACTCTGTGCTGATAGAATAACAGTTAAAAAGGCCACTGGTAAGTCACCATTTGAATTGGTGTATGGTTTGCAGTCAAAGATTCCTATAAAAAATATGCTACCAGTATATCAGTTCATACAAGAAGAGAAATTAGATGTTTCTCACAACATGAAGAATAGAATGATTCAATTGGCAGAGTTAGATGAGATAAGAAGAGATAGCCAGAAGAAAAACATTAAATTGCAACAAAAAATGAAATATTTGTTTGATAGAAGGGATACTGATAGAAAGTTCCAACCAGGTGACCTAGTTCTTCAGTGGAATGTGAGATTAGAAGATAAAGGAGAGCATAAAAAAATTGAGTCTTTATGGCTTGGTCCATTTATTATATCACAATGATTTGGAAAGCATTCCTATTTATTGAAGAATATGGATGGATAATATTATGAGTTGCCAATGCATGGGTAATTTATGAAACCCTTCTTCAATTAAAAAATAAAGTTTTATGCATAAGTAAGTATGTATTATATTGAACATAGTTCCTTTCAGTTGTGTGTTTCCCTTAAGCATTAGTTTTAGTTTTTGTCAAATAAGACGTCTGTAACCAGAGATTTTGTGATCCTTTGCCATAAATTTGTGTTTAGCCATCCATAGATAGAGCCACTATTGGTTGTATTTTCTATTTTGAAGTTTTCCCTAAAAAATTTTAAAAATGCTTATCATCCCTATACCCTGAAAGTTGAGTTCATGGTCGAAAATGATTCTATCCCTCTGCAAATAAATCTTTTAACCTCAAAACCTTGTTGAGAAGGTTAGAAACCTTAAACCCTAGTTATTTTTAGTTGAAAATGCAAAGAAGCCCTAATTTTCCCAAATGGGTTAGATTTTCAAGTTACTTTTTAGCAATTAAGTCTGAATTTATTTACATGTGCTTATTCCTTAGTCACCAAGTCTCATAAAAAGAAATGAATATTCTTTATGATCTAGAGACTTGGAAAAAAGCCTTGCTCACCTAGTCTCCAAATAAAATGGAATATGATACAATGGCTTTGAGACCTAGTGCAAAAAATTGATTTTAAGTTAAGATCTAATGGTAGTCACTTTGTCTCTTGATCTGATCGGAGTTAAAGATTTTATAAGGTGACTTTGATACTATGTAGTCGCGTTGTCTCCTGATGTAATCTATGGTTCTGAATTAAGTTCATGATTTAACAATTAAGTGTTGTCGCTAAGTCTCATGATTAAAAGTGAGTTAAGTGAAAGAACTGGAAACATAGCGACAATAGTTGATCAGATTTTTCATCTAGCGGTAGTTGGGAAGTCTCCTGATTATAACCATGATTTTGAAATCATCATGTCCCTAAGAAAATGAAAGCCTATATAATGCCCATGTTAGGAACAACCTCATATTTTTATAAAGATATGAAATTTTATATCAAATAAATAGCCTATGCACTATGTAGTGTGCTTGGAAAAGATGCTGGGGTAGAGAAGATTGTTAGGATTATGGGGAAACTCAATGCAAGTGAAAAACCCGATGGGAATTATTACCCACAAATATTTTGTACTAGTTTCTTATGATCTTTGTTATAAGATCCTTAACCATGTTACGAGGTGTCTTTACAATGTATGAAGTATAGTGACCTTGTTAAGGTTTGGACCCTATTAGGAGTCTTTTATAATAACCCTGTTAGGGATGGTGGACTCACTATCCAAATGGTGAAGACTACAACCTTTTGGATCTTTGATACACACTATATCTGCAAGGCAAACTGCTGCTGTGACACTGCTTGTCTGATAAGTTCCTTTTGTGCACTGATGCTTTAACCTCTTGTAAATCACTACAACAATCTTTTCTTCACTCTAAAATCTTCTACTTCAATATCTATATCATCAAAATATGATAGATATAGCTTTTCTACTTTTACACTCTGCTCTTCTTTTCTTATCTCTGGCTTTCGCAACTTCTCTAATCACAAATGACCTTCTATAAGTACTTCCTCAAAAGACACAAACATGTCAGCTTTAGGAAAAATTTTACCATCTATCTTGATCACTTAAATATCCATGCAACCCTTCATTAATTTGGCACAACATTACTTATAACTACTTTACTCAAGTCAAACATACGCGTCTTTTCACATAGTCCGCTCCACCAAATTAGCTCTAACATTTTTCTCCGGATGAATCAAGTCATGCACCTTTAACAAAATATTATTAGATCACTAAATATCACTAATCCAAGGACTCAAGTCCTGAGGATATGTGCAAATTCTGTACCAAAACAATCTCTATTGGCTCTTTCCATGATCTCTGTCCTATTCTGGCTATTCACTGGTTGTACCTCTTTAACTGGATGTATCTTATTCATACTTTCAGAGCTGATCATGCTATTTTAGAATTATCATGTACACATACTCATAAGCTTATCTTCCAAGGCACATAGCATTTGAATAACAAATGAACACACGCTAATCAAAACTATAACAGTCTGTTCCTTGCTCTGTCCTGTTCAGCCCTTTACTGTCTTAGTCACTTCATCTTGCTATAACTTCATACTTGTAGATCTGATCATGCTATTTTACAATTAGGATGAATACATATTTAAAATATTATATTCAAAGGCACATTCCCTAATTTGGTCATATGCATGTGCACTGATGCTCTGTTCTTCTAGTACTTTGCTAATTATCTAGTCTTCTGTACTTAGCCAATTTCTCATCTTCTGGTAATGTGTGCTGACACCAAAAATTCATATGAATTTGTTTCCATAATGAAAAAACTAAATAGAGTCACATACACCAGTATAGTCAACTTGCCAACAATCTCCCCCTTTGTCATTAATGGCAACAAAGGAACATGGCGAAATTACTATTTGTACTCTTATACAAAAAATATCTATCTTATATCTCCCTCTTATCATATACCAGACTCCATAGTCTTCATACTCTACTCCCCCATTGACATTAATGACAAAGGTGCAAAAAAAACACTTCTATGTACTTACTCAGCATACACATCTGGATATGCAATCTGCAACTTCTGGATCTCTTTCTCCCAAAATGCAATAATCTGTAGATGAATACATAATGTATATTGTAGCTTCTCCATCTTCTCCAAGTCTATGCTAGGACCTTGATCATATGACAGACTCCATATTCTATACATTAATTTACTCCCCCTTTGATATTATCTTCTCTACCTTTTGCTGCAAACTCTTTCAAGGATGCTTGACCAACCTTGAGTGAACTAAGATCAAGTGTAAAGTTGCTAACCAATTAACTAAGCCTCTTCTTCATATACTTCTCTTCTACAATATCTGATCTATTTTTCATGACTCCTTTAGATTATATACTCCCCCTTACTTATTTACTCCCCATGAGTCTAAGTCTGTTATGAGTGTCAAAGTTGACAAAAATGATGATGAATTGTCCATCACTTCAGTCTTCTCTTTTCTGCTTCCTTTTCTGTGATATCTAAAATCAATATATCTTCTTGCTGATATAAAGACTCTCAGCCTCTTGAGTACTCACAAATTATTTGTCAAACTTATCTAGATAAACATCCATTGTTTCCATTGATACTTCAACATTATCAACCACGAATGTATCCTCCATGTCCTTGGCCATGGGCGCAGAATCCTATGGACCTATCATAATAGTTTTATCTGCTTCTTCACATGATATTTTGTATTTTTAATCAATTATTCTTTTACGTGAGCACTCTTTCATTGTATTCACACTTAGATGATCAATAATAAATATGCACTTCCAAAGATATCATCATGTCAGCTCCAAAAAATATCTCCAATAGCTATATTGATACTCTCACATAAAACACTATTCAACAAGATTTTTGACCCATTCCACTTCATGAAATTCATGCGCTGAAGCATACTCATAAATTTCTTCCAAGATGTTTCAAAGAGTTTATTGATATCAATATATCCTAAAGAATGTAATTGTGATGCTTTTCTACATGACTGCAAGTGCTCCTTTAATTATCCAACCGCTTACTCGATTGATAAGTAAGTTTTAAACTAATTTCTTAAACGACGTGTCCGTGCTTGGGCTTTGTTTCAAACTCAAATGAATTTTCTTAACAAATGACGATTATCAATCTCCTTTCTTCATTGTTGAGAACAATTGTAATGCATTAACAATATGACTACCAGGGCTTCTATGATCTCCAATCATTTATTCTGACCACAAGTGAGGACTTGGTGAATTCAATGTAGATTTCCACCATTAATACTTTCTGCGTAGACATAGAAAGCAACTGTAACTTCCATTTTTGTTCTTGATAATAATTATACTGTGTTCTCTTACATGCTACATCACAATGTCACCAAACAATTGTAATCCAAGGCGTATAAACAGATGGTGAGTATACCAGCTACGTTGTGGTTCAGAGCTAGAATAGCTCCCCCTAAGACCATGAGGGTCAAGTAACTAGAATTAGAAGGTGCCTCCACTGAGGATGCATCTACTACCTTGTTCTTTTCATTATCCTTCTTTACTTCAACCCATATTTTATCTATTTTAGCTTTAGCTTCCACAAACTTAACTTCTCTAGATTCTTCAAACAAAGACTTCTTAGGATTCTCTTGTCCTTTTTTTCTTGATCTGCAAGACCTTGAGATGTGTCCATCCTTTCCACATGAATGAAAAATGATGGGAGGTCTGATGTTGTTATTCATGATGCTGCATTTCTTGGTTGTGTGTCCATTGTAATTACATATCTGACATGTAATGTTCTGAGGGCTTCTAACATTTTGCTGAGGATAACTTCTTTGTATTTGCTGATTCTGATTTCTTTGATTATTCTAATTATTTTTCTTCTGACTTGTTTAACAATTCATAGCTTTATGACCAAATTTATTTCATGAATAATAGTAACCATTGAAGGGGCTTACCTCTTTACAATACCTTGCAATATGTACATGCCTTTTACATGCATAACAAGTATGGTCAACTAGCTTGCATTCATCCTTAGATGGTTCAACATTGTCTTTAGTATGGTTTCCAATCTCCTTAATATCTGTGATGTCCTTTGGTGCTTTCATTCTTTCTTGCATGGCATCAATCTGAATTTTTGCTTCATTGTATCCTAAACCACTGGTATATCCTTTAACCTTTTGAGCATACAACTGTGATTCTATCAGATCCTTTCTTGTGTGTAACTTGTTAATATGATTCTTTGCTGCAATAAATTCAGATTCTATCTTATCTTTGTTGTTTCTTAGCTCCAAGATTTCCATGTTTTCTCGTCTCAGTTCTTCATCTAACTGCTTGTTTACTTTGACTTGATCATCATAGGTGTCTTGATTGTTACATAGCTTTTCATCTAATTTTTTAATCTAATCATTCTGAGATGAATTTTATTCATTCAAATTTTTGACTACTTCTCCCAAATCATTTGAAGAACAATTCCTTAATTATTTTTTTAGTTTCTTGATAAGTATTTGCATGCCATTAACTTTTAGTTTAAGATCTTCATTTTCTTTTTCAGATGTGTCAAGTTCTTCAAGGGCTACTTCAAGATTATTTTTCAAGTGTTTCATTTCTTCCTTGTCCATGATCTCCTCAAGTGGTTAAAATTATTTTCTAAGGACCAGAGCTCTGATACCAATTGTTAGGATTAGGATCACTGAGAGGG
The DNA here is from genome assembly GCA_018584345.1 of Thuja plicata. Lineage (NCBI taxonomy): Eukaryota > Viridiplantae > Streptophyta > Pinopsida > Cupressales > Cupressaceae > Thuja > Thuja plicata. The sequence goes on along the minus strand of MU225900.1, from coordinate 8,103,441 downwards.
GGAGGGGCGAATAAGTGATCTATCTATTATAACTTTTTCTTATTATCTTGAATCTTAACTTTACTGTTTAAGTATTGAACTGAATATCAATGCAAGTAAGATAAACATACACAACTCATAACACCAAATATTATTATGGGGAAAACCAATGCAGGTGAAAACCCTGATGGGAATTAGTACCCACAAATATTCTGTACTAGTTTCTTATGATCTTTGTTAGAAGATCCTTAACCCTGTTAGGAGTTGTCTTTACAATGTATGAAGTACAATGACCTTGTCAAGGGTCAGAACCTATTAGGAGTCTTTTACAATAACCTAGATAGGGGTGGTGGACTCTCTTTCCAAGGACTCACTATCCAAATGGTGAAGGCTACAACCTTCTGGATCTTTGATACACACTGTATCTGCAAGGCGAACTGCTATTGTGACACTAGTTGTCTGATCAATTCCTTTTGTGCGCTGATGCTTTAACCTCTTGTAAGTAACTACAAAAATATTTTATTCACTCTAAAAGATTCTAATTCAATATCTATATCATCAACATATGACAGATATAGCTTTGCTACTTTTACACTCTGCTCTGCTTTTCTTATCTCTGGCTTTCGCAACTTCTCTGATCACAAATGACCTTCTATAAGTACTTCCTCAAAAGACACAAACATGTCAGCTTTAGGAAACATTTTACCATCTATCTTGATCACTTAAATAACCATGCAACCCTTCATTAACTCAGCGCAACATTAATTATAACTGCTTTACTCAAACCGAACAGACGCGTCTTTTCACACAGTCTGCTCCACCAAATTAGCTCTAACTTTTTTCTCTAGATGAATCAATTCATGCGCCTTTAACCAAATATGATTAGATCAGTAAAAATAAATAATAAAATGATGAAATTATTGAGGATATGTGCAACTTCTGTACCAAAACAATCTCTGTCGGCTCTTTCCATGATCTCTGTCCTGTTTTGGCATTCACTGGTTGTACCTCTTTAACTGGTTGTATCTTCTTCATACTTTTAGATCTGATCATGCTCTCTTAGAATTATCATGTAAATATACTCATAAGATTATCTTCCAAGGCACATGGCATTTGAATAAGAAATGAACACACGCTAATAAAAACTATAACAGTCTGAACTCCTTGCTATGTCCCGTTCTGCCCTTTACTGTCTCAGTCACTTCATCTTGCTATAACTTCTTCATACTTGAAGATCTGATCATGATCTTTTAGAGTTAGAATTAATACATACTTAAAAGCTTATATTCAAAGGATCATGCCCTAATTTGATCATATTCACATGCATTGATGCTTTGTTCTTCTGGTACTCTGCTAACTGTCCAGTCTTTTGTACTTAGCCAATTTCTGATCTTCCGATAATGTGTGCTGACTCCAAATCTTCATATGAATTTGTTGCCATAATGAAAAAACTAAATAGAGTCATATACATTAGTATAGTAAAATTTCCAAAAAATATCCCCTTAGATATTCTAATGATGGTATTGGACATGCAGAGCTTCCATACCACTTCCAATTATGATTATACTCAGTATATCATAGACTAGATGCATCAAGGGTTTGTAGACATACATAATAAGAAGAATCATCCAAGGTATATGCATTATTCAATCCTCATGCATTTGATCTGGTACTACAATTTCCTAGTGATGAATTTCCAGTTCCTACAGCCCCAAAGGTTTCATCATAACCGGCCTAATCATGTTCAGTTTTGGCTTAGAGTATGGAATTGTACATCTAGAGAGTAGGAATTTTGTTCTTTTGAAAAATGGATAGTCTATCCAATTCTTAAATGTTTAGGTGTGAATAAGACCAGGCTACCTATCAGGGTAATACAGTTATTGAGACCATGTCAATACCTCAACAAATCGCTAGGAGACCATAACTGGGGTGATTTTTATTTTGAAAAGAATTTCACAATAATGAGGGTTTATGGTTGTTCCTACCCTCCACACATTTTTACATTTCATGTACAACCAAGGATAGCTTCCATGGAGTTTATAAGGAAACAAATTTTAGTTGATAGGGAGAACTTGGCCCCACACAGGAAGGGTACTTTTATCCCTAGGCAGTTTAAAATATATAATTTTACTATTGGGAAGAGGGTTGCAAACCCTGTAAATGCCTAGATGAATCATTATAGAATGAATGTGGCCTTGCATAGACATGTTGATATAGAGGGTTTTATCATGTTGATATAGAAAAGAAATTAAGTCCAATGAACTTATGGACCTGGAGAGGCAAGTGAAGAGAAAAGGGATGAAATTTGGAGGTTTTTACCCTAACATGCCTTATTTGAAAAGGCTAGATGCAATGATTGAAAACCATGCTCTTTTGTGTAATCAGTTAGAAGAAGAACTAGTTGTTCCTAAGAAAGGCCAGCTAGAGTATTCAGAGTCTGAGTATGATGATGACAGTGATGAGGGTTGCCCTTCACCTGCTGCTCATCTGGACTATCAAGCAGTTCGATTACGGTAGGTAATAGAAGGGGAAGACATCATTAACCTAATAGAGGTCCTAGAAAAGGTGGTGACAAATGAGCCTTCACTAAAGAGATAAAAAGTGGAAACAAGGGAACCTTCTAAGAAGAAGACAAATAGAGTTGGAGCTCTGATAATAGGAAACAAGCCCTATGATAATTTATTTAGAAAACAGATCAAGGCAGGAAAGAAACTCCAAAAGGATACAGAAGAAGAGGAAGAATTTCCTCTGAGGGCATGTACAGATGAGAGGTTGTTGCATCAAGAGGAATTCCTCAAGGATGACAACTTTTTGAAAACAAGATAATTTAAGGACTTCCTCATTTGGAATAAGTAACAATAAATTGGAAAACAGTTGCAACTGGAAGGTGGTGATCTAGTCACCCAAGAGGACTTACAAACACTGGAGGATTATGATCCTAAATCTGAGGAGATTACACAGGAGTAGGCAAGACAAATGGTCAAGGTGAGTGGGATATTATTTGTAGAAGGTTGGGACTTGTCTTCATCATTTATCATAGATCAAATAAGAGGACAACCTGATGTAAAATTGACATCAGAAACTCAGGTTGGAGATATGGTCAGAGGGTTTGGATATAATCCTAAATCTTAGGCACTTACAATGTAGATCTTAGCTCCTAAAGATCAGAAGCCAACCCTACTAAATATCCAAGAGAAAATGGAGGGAAATAAGATCATTTGGACCCTCCAAAATATAGTGGATTTAGGGATGTCACAAGTGTTAACCTATTTTTCTCATCTTAATGAAGAAGAAACAGCCCAACTCTTAGGAAAACTGCAAAAAATCACTAGTGATACTAGTGATATTACAAAAGATAGGGAGGTAGCACTGGTGAATATCAAATAAAAACAAAAAATTATAGATGAAATCACTAGAAAATTACTAGAAATAATAGAGCCAACTCCTATTGAGCCCAAAGAGGTGGTGGATGTTGAATTTCAAATAGAGGATATAGGGGAGATACTTTCTGAAATAGAGCAAGGGGTTACACTGAATAAAAATGTAATTTTGGAAGCATTAGCTTCAATTTTGCAACATAGGATTAACACCATCAAAGATAAAATTGATGTGGTGTATGGAGCTTATGGTAGGTTTCAAGGAATGCAAGTAGAGGTGGTAGGTTTTTTGACAATTTTGAATCCCTATAATGCAACTTGGTTTGGAAGAACATCACTTTTTGAGAGATTAGCATCAGTAAAACCACTGAGATCAGATCTACCAGAAATAGTGACTATGGTAGGTACAAAGATAGAAAAAAATAGGGCTAATTTATCCTTCTTCAAGGGTAAATCCAATCAAATTGATGCTAAGTTGAAGATGTTTGGGGTAAGCTATAATAGATTTGTACCTCCTATTAAAACTGAGGATGATAAAATCAAACCATTTGGGTTATGGGGATCAGAGTTTGATGATCTGCTTCCCAAAAAAGACATTTATGTATCTGATCAGGGAGAGCTAGATATGGAGAGGTTCAATAAAATTTTGGATGAGGCAATAAAGGTAGAAATAGACTACAATAATTGCATTACAGATGTTAAAGGCATAACAGATGCCAGGTGGGAATGACAAAAAAATCAACTAGAAAATATTCAAAATTTTGAGTGGCCTAAAGAAGAAGATGTGACAGCATGGGACATCATGACAAAGCCCAAGAAAAAGAAGCTTGTCACATTTGACTTGGATGTCATACATGAAGAATGAAGATGCCGACATCCACAAGAGAACAAAGTACAAATCAAATTTTATTCTTTAGTTTTGTCCTCCCACTGCTTCGAGTTTTCTTGTCTTTTGCCTTTTACTTTGTTTTTAGGGTTAGGTATCTTCAACCATCTGAAGCTTGTTGTATCCTTATCTTAAGGATTCCAAGAAGGTTTGAACCTATAAATAGATCAATTTGTAACACTTTTGAGAGGGTAAAATATAATTGCAAGACAGACTATAGAATTTTGTCTGAGTTTTTGAGCTTTTAGCCTCTATATGTATGAAGCAGGAATATAAATAAAATACAGTGCAACTTCTCTTCTATATTGTTTTTGTCTCTTTACTTATTCTGTATGCTCTTTTAGGTTTAATCTGTAAGGCATTTTAAACATATTGGTTAGAAGTTAGCTATCTAATTGCTTGCAAGTTTCTTTCAAGGGAAGAACTAAGTTTTGTGAGTAGTTTCAGGGAGTATAACAATATTTGAGGATTTGATACAGTAGTGTTGGAGTGATAGGGTGATTTGTAAGGCACTTTTCTCAAGTTGCATATAGGTTGTAAGGAAATATATAGTATCCTTATTTACTTTTTCTATGGATTTGCACCTTTGACTCTATATCCCAAGGATAGGCACGGATCTAGAATCTGTCAAGTGGTTTATCATCATCTAAATAATTCAAAATACACAAATATTTTACATTTACAGTCAAATATACATAAATTCAAGTAATTGTATCAAGATATACAATTCATTTTACTGATCCCTTTGAGAGAGGATTAAAGTAGGTTGCCCCTCCTAAGTTCTGAGAACAATAAAATGAAGAAGGATGAATGTCCTTAAAACACTACTATTTGTTGTTGTCATTTCAATAGTTTTCATGGTTAAACTTTGTGTTAAGTTGTTCTCAGTTATATGGAGAGTCATTTATAAGATAATATAGTAACATGCAGAAAATTAGTATCCACATCTATTAATACTGTAAGACAGTAATCTCATATAGGTAATACTTTCCTGGGTGTTGTGGAACCTAAAAAGAAGGAGGTGATAATATTTTCCCTGATATTATCATAAACCCTCATCAATTAGAGTTTTCTCTTGCTTGAATCATTATTTTCAAATATTGGGAGTCATAGAGTTAATCAAGTATTCAAGCACCTATTGAAGGTTCAGATTGAAAAAACCCTAACAACCCCCTTGAGAAGTTGAACCCTTCTCTAGACATGTATATGCAAGATGTCCTAATTGATTGCAGTGATAGCACTTTATATTGGAAAAATAGTTTCCTCTCCCTTAACTATTGCCTCTTCCTCTATTGTTGGAGCTCCTCCCTCTTCTTGGACTTCCCTTGTTGAATTTTCCTTCATGTTGTTCAGTTAACTTAGTCTCTGCTTGACTTTTAGATTCCACGTTCCTTCCACCATATCCCTCTCTTTTTCCTCTATTGTCTCTTCCTATTGTTGGAATTATGATATATTTGTCATCAGTGAAAACACTTATTCCATTCTGAATGCTTACCGAGCTCATCACTCAGTCCACAGCCTATACCGAGCATTCACCGGTTAAATAGTTCATACTGAGTAGAACAGTGGTCACCAAGCATATGAACAGTTCAGTAGTGTTTACCGAGAAGAGCAACATTTACCGAGCAGACGGTAGTCACCAAGCTTCACCATAACTACCGAGCCATCAGTTGAAGCCAACCGAGAAGTCAGTTATCACCGAGTCACCAGTGGTTACCGAGTGACACTATATCTACCGAGTCACCA
>MU225900.1:8073287-8091297 GCA_018584345.1 Thuja plicata | reverse complement strand
CACCGAGTCACCAGTGGTTACCGAGTGACACTATATCTACCGAGTCACCACAGCTACCGAGTTCCAAGCTACACTTCGGGACTAGTATGGACCGAGCTTCTACTCTTACCGAGAGCATGACAATGCCAAGTATTGTAGTGGATGCTGAGTATCAGAAGATCACCGAGCCAGCTTGAGGAACCCGAGCTTCTACCGACTTAGTAATATTTTGTTTACTTATGTAAGGCCGACTTAAGAATAAGTTTATGTTATTATTTTGTATGAGACCGACTTCGTGAAATGTAAAATGTAATTATGGATGGTATATATATGTAATGTATTATACCATCTGATGTATGGAATTATGTGAAAGTATGGATATGTGAAATTAGAAAGAGCAGAGCAGAGACTACAATAAGGCAGCAGAGCAGAGCATTTCTGCAAAGTCAGTAAAGGAGTAGAATTGACATATCTATCACAGAAGGAGATCAGTACACAAAGGATCTTATCAGCAATAAAGTTGTAAGTTAAGATCTACTATTTCATCCTAACAGTTGAATCGGTTTGTAAATCCTTTAATCGGGTAGACTTAACAGTCTTTTGTAAATCTCCTAATAGAGTGCATACTTCATTGTATATTTGTAAATCCTCTAACAAGGTGGACCTAGCAGTCCTAATTGCTTCTAACAGAGAAGATCATTAGAAGTGATCATTGTAAGCCTTAACCAGCCAACTTTATATGGCAGTACCAAAGTTTTGTGGGTACCATCCCCACCCCAGTTTTACTTTCTATTTGGAAGGTTTCTGGGTCACCAAATCTTTGTGTTATGTGTTATGAATGATTATATTTTCATGCTTGCAGTAGATTAGATGAATGAATGGTCAAAGTATATACATGTGCAGAAATGTTTTAAAAGTTTTAAAAGTTTCAAGAGTTACTGATTCACCCATCCCCTCTCAGTAACATGGTTAGCCTTGATTATTTCCAACACCTATACCCCTTCCTCTTGAAGTATTGGAGTCTTGTTTCTTCTTAAACTTGTCCTCCACATTGATAGCAATTTGGTGGAATTTCTGAACTATGTCTGGAGTTAAAATACTCATCTCATCTTGAATGGTCCATTTGAGGCCATTAAGATACCTTGCTACTTTCAATTTCTCATCTTCTGCTACCCTTAACCTCATACAAAGTATTTGAAGCTCTTCAGTGTATGAGTTGACATCTAGGTCCTTCTGTCTTAGACCTCATCTTCTCTTATGTATTTGGATTTCATAATCCTCAGGGATGTAAGGATGTCTTACTCTTGCTACCATAGCTTTCCATGAAGCAATGGGTCTTTTCCCTTCCTTCTCTTTCTCATCTTGGAGGAACTTCAACCAAGTGAGATTAGACCCTCTCAATCTTGCTTTAGCAACTTTAACCTTTTGAGCCTCAGTGATTCCATCACACTCAAATTAGTTATCTAGTCCCTCTATCCAATCAAGGACTACTTTTGGTTCCATTTTGTGACTAAAAATGGGAACTCCTTCCAATGCTTTGCCACTCATAGCCTTTAGGTCTTTTAGGAATGGCTCTTCATTTAGGAAAGGATCAGCTTCAGGGACTTCATCTTTAAGGGAAATCTCTTTTCCTTTCCCTTCCATTCTGTCCTTCACTTCATCTTATTTTCCATCAACTTCATCTACTTTTTGCTCCAATTGAGCCACCTTTCTCAGAGTATTCTATTCTCCTCCTCTTGTTCATCTAACTTATTTTCTAATTCAGTATTGGTCAGCAATTTTGACTCTCCAATGGATTCCCGTAGTTGTAACATTAACCACAAGCTTGATCAAAAGAGGCTCAGATACCAATCTGATAGAAGTAACCTTATAAGTGTGCTTACACAATGCTCTAGACTAATTTTTTTTCTCCCTAGTCCACTTAGGATCCCAATAACTCTTTAGGACCTCTCTAGTCTATAGGTACTAAACCTAACACCACTCCTAACTCTTCTTTAGGAGTCTTCAATTTTGTGTTTCACTCTAAGAGACAACTATCTCATAGTTTTGTCTCAATGCTTTCTGTGGCTTGAAGAATTCTAATGCCAAGTTCTTCATACAAAATTATCTCTTGCTACAAGGGCCATTTATAGGCTTGGAATGTTCATTTTTCATCCATACAACTCCAATCCTATAAGTCTTCAAACCCAATTTGGTCGAATTCACTATTTGCATTCAAACTATCCTATTAGGCCTAATGATCCTATTAGCCCTATCCAGAGGGTTTTTCTTGATTAACTCTAAAAAATTACACACAACCCCAAAAAATAATTAAGGATCTAGATACCATTTTGGGAGACCTAAAATATTTCTAAGGTCTAGGGTTCCCAAACTATCCGTATGTCACTGTCCTAGAAAGTAGGGCTTTTAGGCCTATTTTGGCTCTCTACTAGCAACTCTCTGATTCTCCTCAAAATTCAATCTAGATGGATTGGTTGGGTTCTAAACTTGACAATAGGTACCTATGAGACCCTAAAAACATTGAAACCACACTTGGTTCAGTTATCCATTACATTCCCTTGTCTTTGCAAATAGATTTAACCTTGCCATCTTTCTAGTCGGGTTGTCCTAACTCACCTAGGGCATGACCTTATAAATAGCTAAACAGATCTCCTAGCTTTCTACCTCTATATACACTATTTAAATTGGATCCCCTAAGCATTTCATTCAACCATTTGTGTTTTCCATGGCTGAATTTCATGGGGGAGCCATGAAACCATTAACTGTCTAAATGAGACCAATAAAATACCTAAAAAGAAGATATTTTCCTAAAAGTAAAAGATCAACTCAAAATGACTAAATATCTAAATGAAAAAGTCTTAAAAACTATCCCTACAACATTAATCCATAGTTAGATCTTAGGAATCAATCCATTCAAACACTAAAAACTTGCAAAGTACTTGACTGTGCACTGTTTTTACAAAAGCTTGCTTTCTTGCTCTCCAAAAGTTGCATACCTTCACTCTACCTCGAGAAACAAGCCATAGACTATCTAAAGATGTCTTATCCACCATTTTAGGCCATTTTAAATAAATTCCTACTCCTATAATTGAGGGGATCCAATGTTGTCAAGTTGCATGCAACATTTGTAAAAGCTGCAAATGTTGGCATGACAACTTTTAGCATCTTTTGCATTTATCATGCAAGCTACAAACTAGGGCCTCTAACCCATTTATTTTGATGAAATAACCTCATTAATGACTCTTGAAGTATTTTTTGCACCCAATATGGGTCTAGAACACAATTAGGACTCATTTCTCATCTTTAGACCAACCTAGGACTAAATTACTAAAAGAAACTAACAAAAATGAAAAGTGAACATAGTACTAACACTATTTCACCTAGTCACACAACATGAACTTCTAAGGCCTTAAGAAAAAACACACACTCTAACTTGGCTAAGGTGAGATACAAGCCAAAACACTAGGGCTTTGAGGATTTCCTAGGTGCTCCTACACCAGGAAAATGATAGTATGAGTACTATATTGTACAAAGGAGAAAATGATATATATATTCATATGGAAAAATGATATGTAGAAGGAAAATATATCATATGTATAGATATATTGGCATATACATAGGGGGAGTCATTAAATGACTAAGGATCATATATGGTGTATATACTTGACATTTTGTTAGTATTTTTCACATATTAGTTTTTGATACTAATGTCAAAGGGGGAGATTGATGAAATTAATTTTTCCATTAGTATGCAAACAATACTTTCAGTAATTCTACACTGGGAGACATGACAAGAGAAAACCAAAGATCAGATAGAAATATATCATCGAAGATGACTAAGTGCAAAGAGTACCAATGACACAAATTAGTGTGTAAACCAAAAATGTAAAGACATAAAGACAAAGAGGAACTCGACATGTAGGATATAGTATAGACCAATAGATAGATAAAGAGAAAACCAAGAGAACAAAACTGAAAGACAGTCAACTGAATTCTGAGCATAACCCACGGTTAGAAACCAAAATTCAATTGTAGCCCACAAAAAGTGGATTTGACTTCCACATCATATAAAGAAAGTTTATTCTATTTATAGGATATTGATTTATTTCTAAATCCATTTATTTAGGAACAAGAAACATGAATGTAAGTGCTTTAATCAGTCTAACTAATTTAAAACACATAGATTAGGAGATCTAGATACAAGTTGTAAACTTGATCTTAGAGTTAACATCATTTTTATTAGAATTTGACGATGTCAATCCATCTTATAAATAGATGATGCAATCATTCATTAAAATGGATGTGAACATAGAGGAGAAGATAAACAAACCCAACGAGCACATCTATGGATTAGATTGAGAGTTTCAAGAACAAGAACAACAAAAGGAGAATTTTCTTATCAAAACCAAGAATAGACGATACCAAGAATCAGAGGTATTATTCAATCATAATTAGGTGATTTTATTTTTCATCTAAACCAAATTGGATCTATATCAACAATAGTAGATTACATTTACCAGGTCAATTTGTAATTTTCTATCATTCTAACAAGTGGAGCAAAGTGTAAAAATCCTTTCAAGGAAGGTGGATTTAACACTCCAACTGCAAATCTCTTAACCAAGTGCACACTTAAAACTGTAGCTAAAGCTCTTAACAAATTATAATTTAATAGGCCTCCACCAATACTCCTAAAAGAGTAGATCATCAAAAGTGATCAAATTGTAAGCCTTAACTGACCCCTTCCAGTCTGTCGATAGTGAAGATTTTTTGGGTGCCATCCCCACCGCAGTTTTTACTTCCTATTAGAAGTTTTCTATGATATCATGTCTTGTGTTATGTGTCAATTAATTTCATGAATGTTTCGATGGATTATCCACATGTATGTTAATGCTATGAATTGATATAACTCACATAAAGATAGTATATATCAAATTGAATGGATATACAATTGATTACAAAGGTTAAGTAATTAAAGGATACAAAAGTTTTAGAGGTACTGATTCACCCCTCCCCTCTTAGTACATACTTCCCATTAATCCATGCAGGTAACCTCCTTTTACTTTTCTTTATTGTAGGCTTGGAAACCATTGGTTCCTTACCCTTCTTTAGTACTCCTACATCCTCATCCTCTGTCTTTTCAAAATCACTTGATTGGTCTTCACCCTAACCTTGTGTGATCTCAAGTCATGCATCATCCTCTGCAACTTGTCCTAGTATTTTATCTTTATTTTTCACTAAATTCTTTCTCTTCCTTTCCATAGTTGCAGATTTCAATTTCATAGTGATCAGAGTTTTTGCTTCTTCATATTTTCCAAATACTTTAGATTTCTTATCAATGTCTTATGCAAGAAGAGATGTAATGGCTGGAGATGTCTCATCAATATTTACCTCATAAGGTAATGGCATCAACCATGCTACCCTCGGTATAAAAACTTGTACATATGTAAAATCAGTGTCCACAAGAAAACAAACATCTTCATAGTACTTCTCTACCTAAGATATAGGAATTTAGTTCATTTTCCTCATTTTCTTCTTGAACTCAACAAAATAGCTTCCCATCACATTATTAAAGGTATCTCCTAACTAAAGAATAAACTCATTTATCTATTGTGTAACAGGTCGGTCCTTAGTCCATACTACATTTTCTAAGGAAGGAAAAGTTTTTTGAACATAAAAGAATATGCAAACTATCAAGGATCTGAACTTACACAAGGAATTATTTTCCTTTCTAAAAGATAATAGATTTTTTGTCAATTGTGTCAACTACAGCTTGACAAGGTCATATGTATGATTTGTATTTACAATCTTCCACACTTGGTCAACTCCAACACATGGGACACTATCTGTTCTGCGTGACTGAAAGAATTTGTGAGCAATCACTCTCACTACAAAGTCAAGCTCAGGATCAGTGATGGTACACATCATCATTCCTCTCTTGTTCCATACCGCCTTTGTTTTTTATTCAATTTTCACCTTGATGTCCCATTGCATGGTTTTCTTCCCAATCAGAGTAGGGTAGCTAGTGACTCGATGGATGATGTCCTTAGTAGTCTTCACCAGCCCATCCTCTAACTAGATTTGCATGTCATGAACTTTGCTAAGAACAATCTTGATCCATTCAACTTTGAAGTCCTGAGGACAACCTAGGGAATAGCCTAACCCTTTGTCAGGAATTTTTTGGTGTTCAACCTTTAATGCCCTATTTTTGCATAGTTTATTGTAGGCTTCCCTCATTTCAACATTTCCTATCTCACTTACTTTGCACATATAACATGCCCTTACATCATGTACCATCAAAAATTTGGGCAAGATCGATGAGAGGGATTTAGAGAGATCTCCCTTAATGTCACCTTTAGGAATGGATTTTAAATTTGGTGGGTCACCTACATCACTTCTCTCTAGCTGAACATTGATCAACTCTTTTCTCAAATCTTTCCTTAAATTTATCCTAGTGCATCTTAACTAATGCAGATATCGACTTTAGCACAACTAATGTTAGGAACTAGTGTAAGATATAGCATTTGTAAAATAGTTCCTTATATACCTTATTTCCTTAAGTCAATGCAATGTGATCACCTAATCCATTAGATTGGGTGATCTTAGCTTCATTGGTTCCATTGCCTCTCATTTCTTCCTTCTTTCTCCATGTCTAATTCATCTAGTTCTTTATCTGTTCAATGGTAGGTGTTGGTGCTCTAGTCATCCAGTCTCTTCATGTATGGATAATTTTTTAAAACTATGATAGACCAAACTTCAAGTCATACAACTCTTGGATTTACCTCTAAAATTTGTCCTTATGCAATTTTCTGCAACACAACCATATTCATTGCGATAATGAAAAATATGCCTTGTATTATAATCCCAATTGAATGTGTTAGCTTTCTTAGGTGCATTTCCTTGATTCTTGGATTTCCACTTTGGTTTTACATTGGATATGCATTCTTGGGCTATATGACCAAACTTCTGATAATTGTGACATTGTCCTTGAAATCTAGGTGAGATAGGTGTAGTCCTAGCCTTTCACCTGCATTCATTTTCCTGATGTCCATGTTATTTATATTTAAAACAATGTCCATTGAATTTTTCTTTAGGTTTGGACTTACAATTTTTGTTTCTACAAATGTTTGTTGTGTGTCCTGGTTTCCCACAATGATGACATGTAGGTTTATTCTTTTTCTTTGCATTCCTCTATTCTCCACTTTTTGATGTTTCACCTTCTTGAGTAGATGATATTTTCTTGGTAAGGACAACTTCAGTGGTGCCATTGGTTCTTCTCGGTGCTCTAATAAATTCCTCAAAATATCTTGCAGCCTCATTAGGTTTGTTTATCCTTTCAATGAGATATTTTTCTTCTCCCAACTCATTTCTCAGTTGGTTGTTCTCTAATCTCATATTTGTTATTTCCATATCTTTTATGCTTGCCTCTTGATTTGCAAGTAACAGTTGATTTACCACGTCTAATTGTTTATTCGTTAGCCTCTACACATCAAATGTTCTTTCATGAAGTGTGGTAGTCATTTGTCTTTTGTCTTCTTCTACCATGGTCTTATCTTCTTCAACTTTCTTTTTCTGATCAATCACCTCACATAGTGTTATAAATTATGTTTCATGTTCTCTCTTTAGACTTTAGAATTTTTCATTTAGTGTGTTGTTCTTCTCCAATAGATCTTTTATAGTTGTATCACTTTCTTTTGAGTACTCACTCTCAAATAGACCTTCAGTTTATTCTTATTGATATGAAGTATCAATCAAATGAATTGCCAATTCTTTCCTTTTGGTTAAGGATTTCTTCAGTTCTTCTCTTGCTGTCTCAAGCTGATTCAATGCAAGTGGAATGTTAAGCCTTTGATTCTCTATGACTTTTCCCAACTTAAAAAAATCCATTTCCAAGATCTTATTCTTCAATTGGTTAGACTTATTTTAAGACAACAAATCTCTAATACCAATTGTTGGAAGTCTTGATTGGGAAAGTAAGATACTGAGAGGGGGGTGAATCAGAATCCTAAAATTTTTTAGTCAATTGAAACAAACTGATTCAAAATGCATAGCATGTATCTTATAAACATAAAATTCAATATTGTAATAGATCTAACTAGTAATCACATCCATGATAGGATATAAGATAAACTCATGACACAAAGATTTGGTAACCTAGAAACCCTTGAAGGTAAAACTGGGGTGGGGATGACACCCACAAATATTCACTACTGCAATAACAAAGTGAGCCTGTGAGGGCTACAAAATTTTGAGCACTTCTGATGATTTACCCTATGAGGGGTCTACCCTGTTAAAGGATTACAAACTATTAGGTCTACCTTGATTAAAGGATTTAAACTTATAGCTAAGTAAGCACTCTGTTAGGAGATTTACAAAGGTCTTTTAGGACCACTCTATTAAGAGAATTACCCTGATTCACTAGAAAAAATGTATCAGTGTTGGCCCAATGTTAGGATAATGGAAAGGATGTGTACTGAGAGGGGAGGGGTGAATCAGTACCCTTAAAAAAATTTAGTCAATTCTTTGCATTCACTGTTGTAGTAACCAGCTGAGTAGCTTGCATATATCAAACATCTAATATCAATGTTGAAATGTAAATGCATGAAAAATAAACATTACACATACATGAAATTAAGTACTCATGACACTAGTATTTTGGTATCACAGAAAACCCCTATTAGAAGGTAAAAACTATGGTGGGGATGAGACCCACAAAACTTCACTACTACAGTAATAAAGATAGCATGTTAAGGCTTACAAACAATGATCACTTCTAATTATCTTACCCTATTGGGAGTAACAAAATATCAACTAGATCAACCTCATGTGAGGATTTAGCAACACAAACTATGTGTGCACTCAATTTTGAGATTTACAATAGGACGGTTAAGTCTACTCTGTTAAGAGATTTAGAGGTTATATTACAATTGTTAGAGAGTAAAAAAAATTTGATCTGAAACATATACATCTCAAATTGTTGATACAAATTTATTAAGTTCATAAAGTATTTCACCTCAATGTTAATGATAATACCTTCTTCTCTATTATTGTAGTTAGCCTTGCCTTAGTTCTATAAACTAATTTCTGCAATGTAGTCTCTATCTTTGAAATCCCTTGTCTAATCTCTGATGTCTGTAGTATGGGAGCTACTTGATCATTTCTTGATCAACATTCATTACAAAATTTGACATTTATACATTTATATATCAAACGATGATAACTAATTAGGGTCTCACAATTACATCCTTACCCTAAGATCAACACTCTACATAACTTACCTTGGTCATCTACACATAGGAAACATAAACAACTAATGTTGTAAATATGTAATTAATGTTCTCCTCGATCGTGTAAACTATTATCTAGGTTGGCTCAAAGTTTCTTACATAAAATAATGTGCTATAACTAAATTTTATGTGGACTCTTTTCTACTTGCTTAATGTTGTTCCTCGATGCTCAGTTTTTATTGTGTATCTTAGTTATATTGGTGTTTGATTGTTTTGTTTAGCTCGGTGTTGTCTACTTCTCGGTATAGTCTATTTACTCGGGTATCACTATACTTGGTTAACTTTAGGCATGATCAGTGCTCTTGGTTAAGTCTACACTTCGGTGATATATACTGACTATCTTGTGTTGACTATGTCACTAACTGTCTATTATGTCTACTTGATAATTAATGACAAATTCAATGTGCAATTGGAGAAACATTCTCCCCCTTTGGCATTAGTATCAAAAACTTAGTAGTGTACATAATATTATATTGTACATGATGACTCCCCATATTTACATGCTCCCCCTTTGTATATACTTGGTATATGTATATGAACATTCTGATTGTAGTATACCCTTTACTATACATATATACATATAATTCTTTTTTTTTTGAAAATAATAACAAAATGCGTGTAACTTAGAGTTTGTCAAAAAAAATTGGGATGGGCATTCTTGAGAGTTTCCAATAACTTCTCCCATTCATCCTTTAAGTTCTTGAGGGTGAGTAGCTCTAATTGTAGTTGGGCATGCATATCATATATGCTCTCTGTTACTAATAAATCTAGGGTGGCAATGAGATTCTTTGCTAAAGTCACATTTTTTGCATCATCACAAAATGTGGTAGTAATGTCACCAAGAGCTCGATTACTTTCTCTCTGATTTGTTCCTCTTCCATCTCAACCAATAGTTTTTAAATACCTTCTTGTAATGCAACTGTAATGCATGTTTCTCGATTGATAGACTCTGTGCACTATCCTTTAGTTCTTGATCTATTTTCTTTAACTTTTCACTAATCTTGGTAATGAAGTGATCTAATGTGCATAACTATTGTAGAATAGTAATGGCTTCAGATATAAAATTTTCTAAACCATTTATACATTCAGATAGATTTACCTTATGTACTGCCACTACCTAGCTGATATTATCGATAACTTTATATTGGATCTTCTTCTCTGCTCGCTCTTCTAATATCTTCTCAGCATTAATACCAGGCTTATCAATTTCCTTAGTGATAATTTCAAGTTGTTCCAGTATGGGGGCTCTTTCATCAACATTTATATCTGGTACAACTTGCATTAAGATATCATTTTCTTTCTCTAGCACTTGTGCACACTTTGCTTCTTGTATTAGTTTGTCTTGTGCAACTTTTTTGGTGCAAAGTTCACCATATTTATTCAGTGTTTTAAGATCAAGTATCTTAGGATCACATTCAGGAATTTCTATGACTTCACCTAAGGTAACTGGGTCCTTGGTTCTTTTATGCTTCTTCTTCTTCTTACCTTGACTGGAATGATGTAGGTGATAGTGCTAATGTTAACTGAGCCTTTTGCTCAGTTTCTAACTTTTATTGCTCGGTACTCGATGTGACAAATTTTTTAGGTGCTTTGGTAACTGACCTTGTGTCTATAGTAGATGTATCTACTTCGTTGTCAGGAGTCTTTGTGATACCTTCACCTTCCTCTACTGCAGGATGAGTGGTATATTTTTGTGCATCACCTTGGTTTGTTTCACCACTATGCTCGGTCTCTTTACCATGTTCTTCACCCTTATCTTCATTTGTATCTATGATTTTCTTGGGTGTCTTTTTTGTGCTTCCATCTCAATCTCAATTGCTTTGAGTAATATAGGTAACTGGCCTGGTGTTGTAGCTCAAGAGACTTGTGATGTGTCTTTCTCATCAATAGTTTTAGTTTCTCGAATAGATTCATATTCCTTGGCCTTATCATCTGGATCTCCTCCAGTTATTGTGATATTCAGGTGACATAAATTAGTCAGGATTTTAGGAATACCATCTAACAAATTATCAACTACTGCATCATCAATTGTCATTAGTTATGTGCTTGTTCAAGTAGATGCAACATTAGTTACTTCCTTGATATCCTAGATAACCTTAGGTGGATTCAGTAGTTCATTCCAAATTTTGGTGCTCTCAATATATACTTCCATCATATTACAATTATAGCAAATACCATTAAATTTAGGAGGGTTTCTAGGAATACCTTTTTCTTTGCTCCTACAAAACATTTGATGTGTGGCCTGGTTTTCCATAATGATGGAAATAGGGCTTCTTCTTCTTATTATTTGAGTAGACATTCCTTTTTTATCTTTATTTGAAAATTATCCTTGCTCGGTATACCCTAATCCAGTATTGTTGTTCAATCTTCTTTGATAGTTCAGAAATTCATCCATTCTCTTAGTACTATCTTCAGATCTCTTAATAACTTCATTATGTTGTTGTAGAATCTTCAATTCATTTCTCATCTTTTCATTTACTTCTTTCAATTCACCAATATATAATCTATTATTTTAGAAAGCTCATTATTCACTTGGTTTGCCTCATGAGTCATAGAAACAACTTGGTTGGTAACCTCAAAATAATTTTGTGTAAGATTCAAGATCTTAGATTATTTCTCTTGTAATTTTTTAGTCAACTCTCTTCTGTCATTAACAGTCATATCCTTTTCATGTTCATCTTTCTTAGCTTCGTTCAAGACTTCAACCATTCTAACCATTTGTGTGCCTTGACCGATCTATAGTGCTTTCACTTGATCAATAAGGCATTGAATATTCTCAGATAGCTTTGATATGATTCCTTTAGATGCATCAGATATGCTGCCAGATTCAGATCCAGATGTATCAAATGGATCATGAATCTCTTCTTCATGATAATCAATCTCATGACAGTGAAGTGCCATTTCCTTTCACTTAATCAACATATCCCCGAGTTTCTCTTTGGCTTCATTGTATTGTTCGACATAGATCTGTATTTTTAACTTCTGATTCTCCATAGTTTTTTTGAGTGTATACCTCTCCATTGTAATATATTTTCTCTTCAGTTGTTAAACCTTCAAAATAAGAAATCTCACTCTGATGCCAATTCTTGGACCAATGTTAGGATAATAGAAAGGGTGTGTACTGAGAGGGGAGGGGTGAATCAATACCCTTAAAAATTTTTAGTCAAATCCTTGCATTTACTATTTGTAGTAACTGACTAAGTAGATTGCATATATCAAATGTACAGTATCAATGTTGAAATGTAAATGCAAGAAAAATAAACATTACACATACATAAAATTAAGTACTCATGACACTAGTATTTTGGTATCACAAAAAACCCCTGTTAGAAGGTAAAAACTACGCTGGGGATGAGACACACAAAACTTCACTACTATAGTAATAAAGATAGCCTATTAAAGCTTACAAACAATGATCACTTTTGATGATCTTATCCTATTAGGAGTAACAAAATATCGACTAGATCTACATCGTGTGAGGATTTAGCAACACAATGTATGTGTGTGCTCGGTTAAGAGATCTACAATAAGATGATTAAGTCTACTCTATTAACAGATTCAGGGGTTCTATTAAAATTGTTAGAGAGTAACAGAAATTTGATCTGAAACATATAGAATCTCAAATTGTTGATATAGATCTATTAAGTTCATAAAGTATTTCAGCTCAATGTGAATGATAATACCTTCTGTTATGTTTTTCTCGGTAGCCTTGCCTTAGTTCTGTAAACTAATTTCTACAATATAGTCTATTTCTTTGAAATTCCTTTTCTTATCTCTGTTGTCTATAGATGGTGGCTACGTGATCATTTATTGATCAACATTAATCAGTACAAAATTTTACATCTATACATTTATATATCAAATGATGTGACCTAATTAGGGTTTCACAATTACATCCTTACCCTAAGATCAACGGATGTACATAATTTACCTTGATCATGTACACATAGAAAACATAAACAATTAATGTTGTAAATCCATAATTAATGTTCTCCTCGATCGTGTAAACCGTTATCTAGGTTGGCTCAAAAGTTGTTACATAGAATAATGTGCCATAACTAACTTTTATGTGGACTTTGTTCCACTCAATTAGTGTTGTTCCTCGGTGCTTAGTCTATACTGTGTATCTCAGTTATACTGGTGTTTGGTTATGTTATGTAGCTTAGTGTTGTATGTTTCTCAGTATAGTCTATTTACTCGGGTATCACTATACTCAGTTAACTCTGGGCGTGATCAGTGTTATCGGTTAACTCTGCACTTTGGTGATGTATATCAACTATCTTCTGTTGACTCTGTCATCAACTATCTATTATGTCTGTCTGATAACTAATGACAGATTCAATGTGTAATTGGAGTAACAATCAGTACCTGATCCTTTGGTGTGCACTTAAAATGTTGATTACAAATATCCTCTTTCCAATTCTTATCTGATCTCTAAATCTGATAACTCTATTTTGTCCTTCATTGCTCTATTTGGTCACTCTGTCTGATCTATGCACCTTTGGCATACACACAATCTCTTCTCCTTCATATCTCTCACTATCCCTATATTCATTATGGATTTAAGATTCCTTAAATAGAAAATAGATGAAGCTTGTAGATCAAGATCAACGATCTAGATTCATCTCTTTTTCGACTAAGCATTCCCTTTTTCTGATTGGTTGCTTGGCTTCCATAGGGATCTATGCTCTATCAAATCGCATAATTAACTCCTTTAAATACTTTGAAAATAATTAAATTTCACATATAAGCCAGCCAAAATGGTTTACATAAGTATTTGAGCCATTCCAAACATATAAAAAAACTGATTCACTTGGCATATGAGGTCTCTGGTGCTCAGTCAATATAGTGTTCATATGTTTTTTCTCAGCACAATGTCACTCGGCACAACTATCAACTCTGAAATCAACATGCTTGACATTTTATATGCTTGAAAACTGTAGGGGTACTTGGAAACCATTGATGTGCTCGGTAGTAACTAATGCTTGGTACACAAATACAAGTCATATACAATGCTCAGCTTAAGTAGAATAGCTCAGTCGTAGTGATGACCGACTAACTTGCCTAGATAAATGACTAAGTGTTGGACACTAATAGGCATCATAACCTAGATATCAATAAATACTATATGTTTCATGGTAGAAACTAATGTTTGTTTAATGTAGGAAGTTGAACCCAGAACCTCATGGGTAATGCCTATGGGATATGAGGTGGCTGGTCCACTTTTTGAAGCCTATGTAGAAGAAATTCTACAAAAACCAATTGAAACTTATAAAAATAGGTTTGGTACATACTCTGAGGAAGATCTTAAAGTACATGAGACACTCACTATGTTAGGAAGAGAAAATAAAATTAGAAAAGAGGTATAGGAAGTGGCAGTCAAGATGGGATTTACTAAAGAACAAGTTTAAGAAGCAAGAAAGAAGTTTGAAGAATAGGAAAAGCTAAAGGGAAAGGAGAAAGCAATTGAAGAATCAATTGATGTGGAGGATGCCCCTCCTATATAAATTATATTTGCACAATCACTAAGGGAAAGAAAAACTAGAAGTGCAACTGCTAAAATAAAAAAAGGAACCTATTTCACCTAAGAAATCTACTCTCAAGGCAACAAAAGGAAAGACAGTAAGGAAAAAGAATAATACTACCCCTGTTGGAAAGAGAGTAAATAGAAAACCCAAAATAAATTACAATTGTGTTGATGAAGAAGATATGGATGATGCTACTGATTCTGATGATGCAGTAAAAAATCTTAGATTAGAAGGTGCTAAGGTAGCAAGGGTTGTTGAATATTGACCTACAATGAAGAGATCACAGATAGATTTTGGTAAGCCACCTTTCTCTGTTGATGATCTTGTTAATATTATGGCTTCTTATGGAATTTTTGTTCAAGTAAAAAAATATTATGATAAGTATGATGAAGATGAGAAGAGGAGAATTGAAGATAGAATGATAGTATATTTGAACAAGTACAACAAAGCACTAATAGAGATCAAAAGTGAAACACCTGATGAGTTATATGAAAAAATTGATGGAAGGAGGTTGAGTTCTTTAGAAAAGGACAAGGAGGTAAGGGAAAGATTCTTACTTCAACTCAGTCCTTTTTTTGCAATTGAAGAAATTCATAAGATCATTGACTTGGAAAAGAAATATTTCAGAAGAAAAATAACAATAAACAAGTTGATGATAGGACAGATTGATGAGGAATTTGAGGAGACAAAAAAAATTCTGACTATGGTACTCATTGAAAATAACATCAATTAAATTTAGAAGAAGGATGATATGGAAACTACTATTGAGAAATTTGGTCCTCCAACTATTACACCAATTCGAAAGGAAAAGGATGAACCTGATGCATACATTGGAGGAGTTCCTATTACTTTCACTATGGATCCTTTGATAAAAATATAGACTTGAATAACATGATAGTTGACTGTGAGATAAAGTATATTGAAATCATTGACATTGATCAAACAACAAATGATATGATTGATGACATGGAAGGAGACAAGGATAAGGAAGAAAATAAAGTTCAAGATATAGTTCTAGACACAAATATTCATGATGATGCAGATATGAAATCTTTTGATGTGTCTGAGAAGATTGAGGCAAGAGACACGTCAAAAATGTAGATCATGCAAGGTCCAATTGAGTTGGACAATCTAAATGAAGATTATTTAATGAGACTTTCTTCCATTCCTCAGGCTAAGGCAAGAGAGAGAATCCTAAAGAGAAATGAAAAAGGAACCAAACTTTTATCCAGGGCAACAAATGTCTTAAGAAAAATTATGCCAGATCATGCATTTGATCTGAATATGTCTACATCAAGTTAGCTTGGGGGATTATTGGACACTGTTGATAGTGATTTTGAGACTTTAGAGAAGTTTGCATTGACTAAAATGAAAATTCTATGTGTTTCCAATAGATTCTATTAGTTAACTATCATTACTAATTATAGGAAGTCTTTGGGAGTTTCTTTTCATAAATATAAGACTTTGGGAGTTTCTATTCATAATTCTAAGTCTTGTGTAAATTATCTCATGCATGTAATTAACATTGACAAAATCCTTAAGGATAGTGAAGCCAAGATATCAGAATTATCACAAGGTTTTGACCCTTTGAAGGAAATGTCATTAAATCATTTTAGTCAAGTGCGAATAATTAATGGTAAGATTGGTTCACTTGTTACTAAGAGGAATGGGATTACGGGCAGGAACAAAGATCTAATGAATCAGATTGTTCCAAAACTAGTGATTAGAAATTTAAAGGAAGCTATTGAAACCTTTGATTACCTTGATGCACTAGATTTGGTTGAGTAAGAAAGCTTGGCATGTGCAGTTTGTGGACAAATCCTGATTGCAGAGAGCATAAAGAAGAATTGGGGCACAGATTTTGCGACCCTAAGGATCAATTTTTTGATATATTTAAACTTTTGTAAGTATACCTTTGCACACCTATGTACATAAGAGGATGGTATAAGATTTTGGTAAATGATTTTTGAGGTAGTTCCCAACCTTTTCCATTCATGTCAAAGTGGGGGAGATAAGGAAAAATGAAATGATGATTCAACTCAGGGGGAGCTAAATTATTGGTAAGAAGAGAGACTTTTTGGAGTTTGGCATTTTGCTTGGACACTTAGTCATTTTCTCTAAGTGTTTCCATCAATACGAATGGGGGAGATTATTGGAAAGAGACACAGATAGAAAAATGTTGTATGTTGTCATTGATAGAAACTATACAACTTGTCATATTTTTATCATACCAAAGGTTTGATTATAGATATGGCTAATTATGGAATAGTAAACCCAGTGTACATGTTTTAGTATATGGATCGGTATGGGCACATTTGATCGAGTCGTGATGTGTGAAGTTAGGAGAATATTCTTAAAGGTATTATGTGTACTTGTTTAAGATTGCATAAATGTATATTATCATTTGATGAAGTTATAATCTTCTAAGTATCGGGTTAGTAGAGTTCAGTAGGAGACTGAGACAGTTGTATGTTGGATCAATCTGCAATCCTATCAGATTGACGATCTTATTGGTTTGATTTTTTGAGATGTTTAAGTTGACACAAGTGGTGACTTATCTGTTTGAGTTCAAGGTTAGGAACACATTTTTATGGGAGATTTGGCCAACACTTCACATGATACCTGTTAGAATGAATTTAGAATAATTGAGAGGGGAAGGGTGAATCATTTATCCTCAGGTCTAGATGTAGTGAATAAAAACTTTTAGTACTTAATATCTACTCAGCAACAGTAGCATAAATCAACAACTTTAATCATGCAGTTTACTGTCAATTGAAATTAGCTTGTAGTAACATAACAGTAAAGTAAACCATAAGCATTCACACAAGTTGAAACAAGTATTTAACATGGAAATCCAATATGGGAAAAACCACCAGTAATATGTGTATGAGTTAATTTTGGCCTTCTAAATCAACCACACACTTCAACATAGTCATTCTTCACCAGGTACAGCCAAGACTGAATATGAGTTATTCATCCTGACTGTCTGCGTGATTCGACCTGTTGCCTTCTATCTAGATGGAGTCTTGAAATTTTGCTCTCAGGACGAGGGCCTCACAACTATGGACCATCTAAGAATGAAGGATTTTAAACATGATGAACAATGCAATGCAAAACTTATGCAAGATTATACTAATAAATTGAAATATGCAATATCACCTAAACATGAATTTTACATGATTTCAATGCAATTTTAATCTATAAATTGAAACTATTCTA
>MU225900.1:8044209-8057219 GCA_018584345.1 Thuja plicata | reverse complement strand
ACTAGGCTTTTAATCTTCATTCTTAACTGGACTTGTACAAGGGTATAGATGAATTATTGTGGAAGGTAAACTTATGGAAAAATGATTCATTTGATGATTTATGTTGGTTATCCATACATGGATAAGAGCTTTGCGCTCTTTCTATTATTATCTTGAAATGAAGATAGGAAGTAAGGACTCTTATTGGAAAAGTTTAATTGAGTTTTGATGGTGCAATTGAGTTGAGCATAGATAATGTTAAGGAGTAAACAAATATGAAAGAATAAATATGTTTAGTGGATGTGATAAGTTATGTATGCTTGTTTCACTTCTAGGGTAAATTACGTGATAGTCGGTAAGGGAAAATTAATTCCACTAGTTCATTAATGTAGTTGGAATCAATGTAAATTGAAGTTGTAATGGAAATAGAATTTGCTCGATTAAGTAATAAAATGAAATATTTAATAATGGAAATTGAATTCATTAAGGGAACGTTAAGGAATGTACTTGTGAATGGTAACGATGTTATGTTAGAATGTTAGAAAAAAAAATAAAAAAAATAAAAAAAGTAAAAAAATTTGTTAATTGTAATTTTAAGTCATAGACCTGATTCCTTATGGGTTCCCTGGCGGGGACATTACATAGAGGATTTATACAAATGACTATTAATTCAACCTTGTTAAAGGATTTAACTGATACAATGGTAAGAAATTATTCAGCAGTTTTTGATCTGGTACATACAACTTACTTTGCAATTCAGATCCACTTACATCTCTGATGTTAACTTACTAGATAGCCTGCATTGTCATTTGAATCTTCTGATCTACCTGGAAATCTGTCAAGTAATCACACATGCAACACTCTGCCTCTGCCTTTTGCCTTCTCTGCTAGATCATGCTAAACAATAAATCAACTATGCAAACCTTTTACATTCACATCCACACTTCACATTCAGCAGCACACTATAGCATACCAAATGAATAACCCCTTGAGGTTATCATATACCTCTCTATCTAGGCAAGATAAATCTTTTTCCGCTTAAACAAGATCGTAGATCTTAGGTTAGGTCAAATCAAACAGATCATTCCATCTTTGCATTGCATTTACTTCTCCAAAGTAGTCTCTAATTAAATCTTGAAGCCATGCATTAATTACGGTTACCCATATATTAAATGATGTGGATCAATCTTTAATTAATATTACATATCCCAATAAAATCAACTATGTTGGCCAGAGATCTCAAATCTCATCAATAATCAAACTTCTGTAAGTCGGCCTTCATTACTATTTTCACTCAGCAATTCCAATGGTGCTCGGCATTGAGCAAATTTTTGGTTGTCACAAGCAACTTTACTTGGCACAAGCAACTTTTCTCGTCATAAGCAACTTTGCTCAGCACAAGCCAAACTCGCTCGGCACAGAATAACCAGAAAAACTATCTTTGAAAGATAAACAACAAATTACTTTGCCAGCGTGCCAACTGATCAAATACCCTTTGAATTGCCTTAACTCAACCATTCACTTGTTCTTCTTGTTAAATATTCTTCATCAATGATAGATATGGTACTCAAATAGATAGCAATAGTCGCACCAGTAAAGGTTTGACATCAATGACAAAATAACAATTACTTTCAATGTTGTACATATTTTAGTATATGGATCGGTATGGGCATATTTGATCAAGTTGTGATGTGTGAAGTTAGGAGAATATTCTTAAAGGTATTATGTGTACTTTTTTAAGATTGCATAAATTTATATTATCATTTGATGAAGTTATAATCTTCTAAGTATTGGGTTAGTAGAGTTCAGTAAGAGACTGAGACAGTTGTATGTTGGATCAATCTGCAATCCTATCAGATCAATGATCAATGTGTAGTACAAACAATAGAGTAATCCCTCTAGGCTAGAAAACATAAGTTGCAAGAAAGAAATGCTTTAAATATATTACTTCAATAAAATGGATAGTAATATTAATAAAGACTTACCAACCATAGCCACACTAGATATCTCATTATGAAAAATATCTACAAGCTTGATCTACAAGCTTTACTTTTCAAAATCTAAGATGAAGGAGAATTCTTCTAAAATCTAAATAATCACCTACTCTAAATGATTCAACTTTGAATGATCCACTCAATTCATGATAATGAAACAACTAGACCAAGCACCCTTTGATGTAGGAGCATCCTGGGTGTAAGAGAAATCTTGCATCACCCAAAAATATTTTCTGGTTTCTTTTCAATAAGGGATATTTTGTGCAGAGTTACTATTTCTAGAAAGTTACCATTTTTATTAAGTTTTTTGTTCGAGCTCAGAATATTTTATTTTCTTCCCTGGAGGTTCACTTTGATTGTATCAGCCTACCAGTAAAGTTTCATTGCCAGATCAAATCTAGTTTTGTAGATATTGGATATTTTTGCTATTGGCAGCAAGGTACACAAACTTTGAACTCAGCTTTGAAGGCTTTAGAGACTTCAAATGGGGTCGAAACCTTGGCTGACTGGGCAAGCCAAAGTCAGGCATTGTAGAGCACTTTGTGGAATTTCTGAAATGGGGTTACAGTGGCCCACTGGCTCAACAATTGATGAGTTATGGTCTCCGGAAATTGTGCTACCTGAACTTGAAAATGTTAAAGTTTCTTCAAAATTTATTTTTGGGTTCTGAAGTTGTTTGGGCCTACTCTAATGTAATAAAAATGAATAATAATATCTTAGCATTGGTTGGCCTCAAACTTTAGGGTTTGATTTCTAGAGTCTTCTTGGGCGGTTAAAATTGGCTATATATTGAAGGCTCGTAGGGTTGTCTAATGCAATTCTGGGTTATGCAACTGGTGGCTCTAGCTTGCAATCTATTATAATAAAACGTCCATGTGGTTGTGCATGCTGCATATTTGAAGGTGCATGTTATATTTCAGAATATCATAGTTTCATTTCATGGTGGATAATAGAAAGGTCATTCCTATCTTTGCAAATCTTGTTAATCTTGATTTTGTTAATCTTTGCAATTCATGGTGGATAATAGAAAGCACTAAGTGAGAAGGCGCATAACAATCACATTCAACTAAACTAATTGCAAAAGTGTATGATTTGGAGGATTTCACTAGAACTATGTGACAATCTAGACTAGAAGCATCACAAGGTGAAATGGATTCTTCTTTTTTTTTTTTTTTTGTTAATTTGACAATTTCTTGTAGTGAAAATTTGATGAATATTATTTTATTTTTGTTTGAATAATATTTAAAGATTGGGTGAGAGGAATCAGTAATCATGTAAGCTAACTTGGTCAATGTGTAATCATTACATGGAATATTGTAAGATCTTCATTTTTTAAGAAATTTATAATAAATACATATTTATCAATGAGAACAGTTTGGAGATGTAGACTCATCGAAGAGCTCATCAAAATACCATGTCTAGTGCAAACTGTCCTAAAAATGACATCTTAAAAAGTCGATCTAAACTAAATATAAAACATTCTTAGAAGTTGAACCAAAAAAATAACATCTATAATATAACTTAAGTTTAACCTAAATGGCCTAAATATCTATTGATTGCTGTAAATCATTCTTATCTCTAACTTTTATATCCAACACAAATGACAAAAGTTGAAAACTAAAACTTTTTAATAATTCTCCACATTTTATAAGAAAATACAAATATTTATAGTGCTTATCTTTTATATTTGTGATAATGACAAATTATTAATATGAAACATAAGAATACTTTCTTTCACTAAGATAAAAATACTTTTTAAATGAATTTGGAATTTTCTTATTTTAGCTTTAGCCTTGCTGGATTCTCCCTAGCTGATGTTGACTACTTCAAAATTTAGTATTATTGGGGCACCACAATTTCATCATACTAAAGCAGGCCGTGAGCTCAGCAAGGACGTAGCCTGAGAGCTCAACTACTACTCAAACCGTGCTGTACTTGATGGCATTGTCTATAAGTTTTGCATCAGGCATTATATGGGAAAACCAGAAGAATTTCAAGAAACCCTCTTTGTAGTTAGTAAGGATGAATCATGCCATTGTGATGTTAGTGCTGGTAGCTACATTTAGGGTTTTAGACCATCATGGTTGTAATGGGCAACTGAGCAATGCTATTAGTCATTTTTGAAGTACCACCACCCCCACCTCCTTTTCCGGATGATTCTGATCCATGCATATACTATGATGATCACGACGACGACTCTAAGACTGGAGTCAATATTGTGTTGATTGTTGTGGTGGCGTCCATAGCTATTGTTCTCCTTGCCATTCTTGCCCTCATTGTAAGGAAATTCAAGACCATTTCATCGAGCTTCAAGCCCCTTGTCTTAACGCTCGAGAGCATTCCTAAGAGCCTCGGGAGCATTACAGCGGGGATCGGCAACATTACAGCGGGGATCGGTAAAATTAATTTGGGCATCGGTAAAATCTCTACGAGCCTTGACAAAATCTCTAAGCGCCTCGATGACATTAATCAAGAGTGCAAAGTGTCTGTGACTTTAGAGCAATGTCCTAGTTGTTGTTAGTATGGTACTCTATGTAGTTGTGATTCTACTTATGATACATGTCGTTGTGATTCTACCTATTGTTCGGGTTCTAGCCCATGTCGTTGCTAGTACTTGCCTATGTCTGTTATGTAGTGTTTCATGTAGTAACTTGTTATTGTCCAACTCTGTAGATGCTTCTCCAAAGTGAAACGTCCATGTAATTATAGTGTGATGTCCTAGTTGCGGTTCTACCTATTGCACAATCTCTGGTCCATGTGTTCTTCACCTTTGTAGAGGCATGTAGTGGTCCTATACATTTTGATGTTTTTCTCGTGTTCATGTGTTCTCTACCTTTGTAGTGCCATGGAGTGGTGATATACGTCGCAATGTGTCTTCAAAGTGAAACATTTATTTTTTCGTAGTGTCATGTCCTAGTTGTGGTTCTAACTATTCAACAATCTCTACTTTGTCTTGTTGTCTACATTTGTAGTGCCATGTTGTGCTCTATTTGTCTTGATGAAACTTCAAAGTGAAACATCCATATAATTGTAGTAACATATCCTAGTTGTGGTTTTACCTATTGCACAATGTCTAGTCCATGGTATTTCTACCTTTGTAGTGCCATATAGTGGTTATATATGTCTTGATGCTTCTTTAGAATCAAATGTGCGTGTAGCTATAATGTCATGTCCTAGTTGTGTTTCTACCAATTACATGAGTTCTAGTCCATGTCATTGTTAGTACTTATCTATATCTATTACGTAGTGGTTATAACTGCAGTATATATGTAGTTTGTTGTATTTGTCTATCTTTATATTGTGATGTAGTAGTTGTACATATAGTTTAAGGAGTTGTTAGTAGTTGTCTATTTTCTCGTTTCATGTAATGATCGTTCCTATAGTTTATATACAGAACTTATGTTTGAAATATTGTAAGAATAAATTTTTTAAAGTAATTATAATATGCTTTACCTTATGAAGTTGTATAGTGAGACAAATTATATAGTTATAATTATTTATCAATTGATTTATTAGTTGAATAATTTTACAAATTGATTATTTGCCATTGCAAATGAGAATTCTAATAATGATTGCATTATTTTTTTATTGGTGACCACCTCATTTGTTAGGGGAAAACATTTATGAATTGAGTGTTTAGTATTATAAAAGATAATTGCACTGTACTAAAATATATTTTTAAAATTTTGTGAATTTCATGTAACATGTTTTGGAATCTATATCGTGTTAAAGTGCATTTCATCGATTTATTGCTAGTCAATTCATATTTGATATTATATTTAAATTATAAGTTAGAGACTACCTAATTCTATTAATCACATTTTATTATAGAAATTATGTCTACTTAATTGTAGAAAAATTTAATTATTTCTAGCGATTTTACACAAAATTAATGAATTATTTTTAATTGAATTATGCAGATTTGAACTTAAGACCTCCCAGTTGAGAGGCTTTGCAGCTTATTGCTACATTATGGCGTCATCCCGAGACCAAATACAATTATCATTTATATCACTAAAACTTATCATAGAATATGAGATCTTTCCTCATCCCTTTTTGTTCATTTTCTATCATACATCTAAATACGTAATGATGGAATCAACATATACTCACAATGTTTTTATTCTTCCACTTTATTGTAAGGATCTTCATTGGATTGAAGAAGGCATATGAAATAAGTGTGAGTTGGATAATTTTCTAAACTATTCACATGATATATTCACTAAGAAAGCTATAGTTTAAGACCAACACTAACATCTCTAAGAGACACTTATGTAGTTTGAAATTTTCAACAATTTTATCATAAAAATAATATTAGAAATTATGTAGCTTTGAAAATTTCTCCCATATTATTTTTCGTGTTAGAATCATAATATTTTTTAAAAGACTATCACTATCTATAAATATTCAATAATGAAAAATGCTCGACAAGCTTAATTATCTTTTAAAAAATAGGAAAATAAATCTAATCTATATTGAACACACCAAATATTGAGATGGGGAGTGAATAGATACTTATATCTCAATCCTCTTTATCAAAATTTAAATTCAAATTGTTAAACAAATCTGCAATAATGAGGGATAGAGAAAAATACACCAATACACAA
Organism: Thuja plicata; assembly: GCA_018584345.1. Lineage (NCBI taxonomy): Eukaryota > Viridiplantae > Streptophyta > Pinopsida > Cupressales > Cupressaceae > Thuja > Thuja plicata. Next base: position 8,050,639 of record MU225900.1, on the reverse strand, counting down.
GACAACACCAAATTATGTTGAAATCCCAACAAGGTAACAACCGTGATGAGAAAATATGATTCGATCAACTATCAAAATCTAGCATCACAACTAAGAATAAGATTAGGTTGTTTTGTTAAGGATCATTGCCTAAGGAAGCACACTACTCCCTGAAGGACTTTTTGAAGAGATTCACTACTTTAGCAAAAGAAACATCGACTTTCTACATAGATTCACTATCTCAAAGAAGGTTTTATGAAAATTAGAGATCTTTGAACCAACATTTAGTGCAGAAGCTCCTACAATCTCTTGAGAATGTAGCTACACTTGGCTCACTACTTCAACTAGCCATTAAGAAACTCAATTAAAAAATATTCACCACATGCTTTCATTTCATCATTACATCACATCCATAATCTACACACTTGCAAATAATTTGATCTGATAAATATATCCTTCATATGAAAAAAAACATAAATCTGAGTTGGTGAGAATATGGTACATGCAATGACCCCAACATGTCAGTCTCAAGATCTATTTTAGGTGATAGAGTGGACCTAAAAATTCCTATTACATATTTCTATCTATCCCAAAAGAACCAAACAAATTAAGGTAGATCTTACCAAGAAAACAATAGAATAGTGTGTCGATGAAATGTTTAGCATTTTACTAATGAACCTAAAATCATAACTTCTTAATGAAAATTTACACATTTGGCATACACTTGGGCACATTAGAACCCAAATATGACCCAATACAACTTCTAATTGTCGACCTTATGGCAATAAATGTTATCAATTAGTGCCCAAACACTTTGTCACTTATATGATTACAGTGTTGACTGAGCCAGCAGCTTATAGTGTAACCTGAGCTAAGAAGTTGCAGTGTCAACCAAGCAGATAGTTCAGAAAAATATCACCAGAGTCACCAGTGCTATCCAAGTTACTATCTCTGAGTGATCAATGTGACCCGAGCACCCAGTGTTAACCGAGTGCAAGAGTTGCCAATTCACTGTGTTGCCCGAGTGTTAGTGTATCACCCGAGTGGATTACTGGACCCGAGTATCAGTATTGGGGTGACTTTGTATATATTGTTTGATGCTATTTTATTTAATAGTAGGTAACTTACAGAGGTATTTCATTTGGATAAGATATATATGTAAGATACTTTATTTATCCAAATAGACAGAATCTAAGAGTGTAATTGTAATTTATATATGAATACGAATAAGAAGTGACAGATTGATTAGAAGGATACATAAGTATAAAGGAACAACAGAGACTTATCTATCACATTTAGGTGATCAATATTATTTCAAAGGATCTTATTCAGCAAATCAGAGTTGCATAGCAGATCATTCATTGGTTCATCCTAACAGGTGTATCAGCAAAATCCATTAACAGGGTGAACTTAACAGTCCCTCTCAAATCTCCTAACATAGTGTATACTTTATTGTATTGTATAAATCCTTTCACAATGTAGACTTAATAGTCCTTATTTCTCCTAACAGGACATGCCATCAGAAGTGGTCAATTGTAAGCCTTAACAGGACAAATTTATTACTGTAGTATTAAATCTTGTGGGTACCATCCCCACCCTAGTTTTAATTTCTTTTGGAAGGTTTCTGGGTAACCAAATATTCTGTCAAGTGTTACGAATGGTTATTAATTTTCTATTCCATGCATGCAATCAGATTAATAAATCTAACAAAAGATAAAAGAGAATAAGTTTTATTGGTTCCTGATTCACCCCCCTCCCCCCNTTCCCCCCCCCCCCCCCCCCCCCCCACCTAGCTTGTAATATATTTCCAACAATTGGTATCAGAGCTAAAGGTTCTCTTGTCAGAAGTTTAACAACTTGAGCAAAGATCAGAGACAGTGGAAATATACAGACTCCAGAAAGCCATTGAAAATGAAAAGATAGATCTACAAGTGGCCAAGGATCAAATCAAAAAATTCAAGGAGCAGCTCTCTCATTCCCTGAAAAGAAGAAAATATTTAGCAATGCAGATGAATGATAAAAATTACATACAAGAAAGAATTGAAAACTTATGCAAAGAAAGAAGTTCTGAAGAATCTGATGAAGCCATTGAAGACCTACTTGCAAAGAATCTCAATTTACATGAAGAAGTCATAAAGTCAAAGAGAGAACAAGAAATTCATTCAATCAAAATATGTGAAGTCGTGAAACAAAAGAGCCAAGCAAAAAATGATAGAGAAATGACACAAGAAGATAAAGGATTTCTAAGTACAAGATTAGAGGAAAACAAAAATGAAATCCACCATTTGTCACTTCAGCAAGAAGTTATGATAAATCAACTCAATAGTACAAATCAAGAAGTTATCAATCTGAGGACTAAAAATGAAAGACTACAAAATGATCTCAATACTGAAAAGAAAACCAATGAAAGTATGATGAATTCACAAGCAACCATGGATCAGTTGAAAGAGAAAAATCAATTCAGACATTATGGACATACTGGATTAGCTTATACTAAACAAGGTGAATCCTCACAGAAAGGAGCTCAAAAGAGAAAGAAACCTACATATAATCACTGTAGTAAGTTAGGGCATACATCAAATAATTGTTGGAGCAATGGAAATTCAAAGTTTAATGGTAAATTCTATAGATGCAATAAAAATGGACATAGGGCAAGTGAATGCACTGAGAAACCTAAGTTTGAAGGAAAATTCTTCAATTGTAACAAACAAGGTCACAAATATTCTGAGTGCAGAACTAAGAAATGGAACCCTACTAAACAGTTAGCTAAAGAAATTTTTGGTTGGGATTATAAGACATGGAGCAGATGTTGTCATTTTGGTGAATATGGGCACATTGGTACAAACTGTGCAAAGACTCACCTCTGAAAAAGGAATCCTACTAAGATATTTTGTGAGTGTAAACAACTTGGTCATCTAAGAAAGAATTGTATGAACAGAGAAAAATTGGATACTGGTTTTGAGAAAGGCAAAGAAAAAGTTTCTAAAATTATAACTCAAATGAGTCAGCAGTGGGTAAGTAAATCTCCTGATAATTTGGACCAAAACAATGAAGGATCTAATGGAACCCAAAATAGTGAATTGGGTGGATCCACTATCTCTGAATAAATATGCAAGAAGACATCTGGAACTGTGCATACAAGCCATCATACATCAGTTCTAGATATGGTAGCAAGTCCAAAATAACATATTGATGCACTAGGACACATCAAAGTTCTAACCGAGTCATGATCTCAGTTACAACCGAGTTGAGTCGGGTTGTATTGTTTCAAGGATGCAATGCTCTTTTTTGTCGAGCTTTCAAGTAAGATTGGAGAACTACCCGAGCTGTGAAAACTACCATGTACAAAGAATTTAGTGAAAACTTTATGATAAAATTCTCATAAATGATGAAATCAAAGGGTTATTGTTTACACTTTACAGAGTGATTAATAGCTTATAGTGATTTCAGAGAAAATCTGTCTTTCAAAGATTTAGTTACATATAATTTTCATCGAGCGTTATGGAATCTACATCCAGCAGTAAGGTCAAGAAGGGATCCAAGATGTTAGTAAGGAATGTTGTGTGTGAACCGCCAAAGTTTAAGCTTCATCCAGTGATTGCAGAGGAGACACATCCTATGTGAGCTGATTCCCAAATTCCTCCTAAGGTATTGTTAATTAATGACATTCGAAGTTTCTATCATTGCAACATTCAATAGCTAGGCACATTGTAGCTGAACAAGGTATATGAAGCACTTTGTGTAGACGGGAATCTGAAACAAAAACACAAACATCTCAAAGTTAAGGGTTTAACCCATATCCTGCATAAGCCAAAGAATTTCTAAATTAAGCAGATTAGGTTTTTTCTGAGCCACGTTCATGACATGCATCCATGGTTGGAGAAACCTATGAAGATCACTAAGCTTATGGTACACCAAGTGACAAGGTATCCTATGCTTGACAAACCTAAGGCTACCAAAACCCTACCTTGAGATGGCCTAGCCAAGAAGACTCTTGCTGAGAGGGATGGCAGAGGTATGAAGTTGAATGGAGTCACTAACATGGAATTAAAATTTGGAATTCATGTGATTGCACACAATATTTACAGTTCTAGCCAGCCAAATAGTGTACCATGTGAGGCTATGGACTTGGCATACAAAGTGTTCAAGAACAATTTTTCATTTGACCTTGCCAAGTTGCGGTTCATCCAACTGAGCAAAAGCATGGAGATCATCTGCATCCAAGACCAATCCATGTAAGTTTGGTTCACTCTTGATATGTTTATTCTTTTATGTTCATAATTTTTTCCCTTTCAAAGGCATAGTTGTATGAAAGAAGGATAGACCTATAGTCTATCAGATAAATGAATTCATAGTGCAAAGGAGGTGATTTGGAGTAGTTAGTCTCTAAATGGACTTGACACTTTTCTATCCAGGGGAGTATGGTGCAGGAGCACCAATGGTGGCTAGTGGGACTAAATTTAGAGGTTCACTCATATAGGTTAAATAGTTATCCACAAGACCCCATGGATCTTGGATGAGTAAGTTGTAACAAATGAAGTTTGTAACAAGCCAAGTTTTGGCCAAAATATCTTTTAGGCACATTTGAGGCCAATAGGACAAAATTGTGTAATTCAATCTAAAGGGAGTCTCAAGGGTTGTAATACCTTAATTAGGTTTATTTTAAAATATAATCATCTAATGTGATGTCATTGATGTCCTAGATAGGCTGGAAGGTCAAGTTGTTTAAAAATGCAAAAAATTGTTCTTATTGTCAAAAAGTTGTCAAAGTAGCTTTTGCATTTTGTAAATTTTGGTTCCCAACTGTCAACCATTTCAAAAATTGGTTGAAGTTGGCTGAGGAGGTTGGGAAATGGAATTTTAATCCCTTTTGGATTGAATATATAAGGGTTGGTGAAGATTTGGCATAGTGAAATTAATACATTATGAGTTTTTCCTATTTACACTTGTACGACTGACACATGTGGGATTGAATTGATATTGATATTTTGTTCATATTATTATAGAGGAATGAATTAATTAACTCTTTTTTGCAATTGGTTTGATCAAAATTCATTGATTTTAGAGAAAGTTACATCTAATTTTCTATGAATGATCTATGATAGAGGGGTAGCCTAGGGTTTCACAAACAAATACCTCTAACTTGAGATTTCACCATAGAAAACTTATGGCCTTCAATGAAATCCAAATTTAGAGGATGTATTGTAAGATTATGGTTGTTTTGGGAAGATAGGATAAGGGAGGAGAGAGAAATTTGATTCCCTAGCCGAGCATCTCTATGTGCTCGGCCTAGAACAGTCTCCAAATTGTGTTGCAAAAGGAAGGGTGGAATTTTTACAGGTAAACTAATCATGAATATGATGTTGTGTGGGATCCCTTGAGGTGTCTAAAGTGGTAGATGATTTGGGTTAGTGCATTTGTGGGTAGTTTCTTTGAAAACCAGTCCTAATTAAGCCTAGGAACCTAATTATCCCTATAAGAGGCAGTGCTCTTGCCTTGTGAGTCAGGAGTTAGGAGTTATCGGTTTGATAGAGGGCCCAAAAGGGTGTTAAAAAAGGTTATTTGTGTAGGAGGACATTTGGAGAGTTCATAAGTTAAGTCCTAAGAACTAGTCAAATAGACCTAGTAGCAATTAGGCCTCTCAAATAGGTCTATTAGACATTGCTTTGACTTAAACCCATTTCTGAGGGATTTGTTGTCTAAAATGAGTTTTATTGTTCCTAAGAGTAGTATGGGATTCTATTCTACCCATTTATATTCCAAAATTACAATTATTTGTAGATGCCACCTAATCACAAGGGGGTTATGCTTAATGAAGAGATTGTCTTAAGGGGTGTGATCCTTGGAGAAGAGATTGGTTGTTGTAGAGGGGATGTTAGAGACCCTTATAGGATTCTTAGAGTCTATCTCAAAGATACCTAAAGTCACTTATCATCTAGGGTTTCGTGAGAAAGAGAAACTTGTGGGTTTTATTTCCTATTCGACAAGGTTGTGACTTTGACCTAACATTCTATCCCCATCAGTTTCCAAGGTACACAAAAACACATAATAACCTATGTTTAGCCCTTATTAAAAATAGAATTTTACACCAAACTTAACCAAACAAAATAAATAGCTTTTGGGTGATGCAAGGTAGCTCTTATAGCCTTCAGTGCTCCTCCCTGGATGCTATCACATTAATAATTCTTTATGATTCTTATAGTTTGCATATAATTTTTCCTAGAGATCATCAAAGATAGTGTAGAAACTATTGAGCAACAAGTTTAAGAAGACACAGAAATATCACATTCTGCAAAAAATAATTGCAAAAGTGGATGATTTGGGGGTTTTACTAAAGCTATGAGACAATCTAGACTAAGTTTCGAAAAGAAAAATGGACTCTGTCTAGGGTGACAAGCATAGGTGAGAAGGGGGGAAGATATATATATATATATATATATATATATATATA
>MU225900.1:8006762-8022138 GCA_018584345.1 Thuja plicata | reverse complement strand
TATACATATATATATATATACATATATATATATATATATATTTGTATATGTGTGTATATATATATATATATATGTACATTTATATATATATTTCTATGTGTATGTGTATGTATTCGTATATATATGCAGTTGTTTATTTTATGTATTTACTGGTGTGGGTGTCTATATATATATATATATATATTTATATATATCTGTGTGTGTTTGTGTGTGTATGTATGTGTATATATATTGGCATTTATCTGTGTGTTTGTGTGTGTGTATGTGGGTGTGTGTGTGTGTGTATATATATATATATATATATACATCTTTTATTCTTTGGTTCTTTTTTCCTGGTCTTTCTTCGTTTCTTCCTTTTTTGTCCTTCTTTAGTGTGGTTTACGTCTTTGTTGTATTATTATTATTATTATCATCATTATTAGTATTATTATTATTCTTATTGTTCTCTTTTTTACCCTTGGTAGTCTTTTATTTTTACTTTATTTTTATTCCCCCTTGTTTTTCGTGCCTTCTTTCTCACCCCAGCCCTTCTTTTATCCTTTGAGTGAGGCTGAGTCTACTTCTTATTATTTTTCCTTATTACTCTCTCATCCTGATGATGGATCACAGAGTGTGATCCGAAACGTTGATGCTTAAAAACACACACAATCAAAAACCATAAATTCAGCTCTAAAAACCTAGGTGCTTGTAAAGATGAAGATACTGACACCAAACCTGATGAAGACATCGAGATGGTATTTGTAGCTATGAAGGATGATTCAGATGAAGATGAAAGGTATGTATAAATTGCACTCATATCTAAGGTTAGCAAGAATGACATCTGGATTATAGATATCGGCTGCACTCACCACATGACCAGTGATAAAGAAAATTTTAACACTTTTGAGTATTATAATGGTGGTACAGTAAGAATGGGTAATGATACACCTTGTCTAATTGAAGGTAAAGGAACGATAATGCTGAATAACCTAATTAAATGTGAAAATGCTTATTGGGTAAAAGGATTGAATTATAATCTGTTGAGTGTTTCTCAGCTGAATAATTCAAGTCACATAGTAGCATTTGTGAATAAGAAGGCAAAGATCTTCAATGAATCACGAAAACTGATTGGTACTAGTGAACAGACTAAAGGTAACTTATTCTATCTGAATGATACTAACACCACTTGCTTAATGACTAGAAATGAAGACATATGGTTGTGGCACAAAATATTGTGTCATGTGAATTTTGACCACATGATGAAAATAAGCAGAAGGAGAAATGTAAGAGGCTTACCGATGATGACAGTCATGTTTCTAAAAGAAAAATATGAAGCATTCAAGATGTTTAAATGGTATAAGGCTATGGTAGAAAGACAAAGTGGTAAGGATTTGAAATGATTGAGGTTAGATAGAGGAGGAGAATTTATATCAGATAAATTCACTAATTTCTATAATGAGCATGGTATAAAAAGACAGGTTTCTGCACCAAGAACACCACAGTAAAATGAGATTGCTGAGAGAAGGAACAAATCAATAATTAATTTTACTAGAACACTGATGATAGAGAAAGGCATAACCGAAATCTTCTGGAGGGAAGCTATCAGTACTGTTGTCTACACACTGAATAGAGTATAACTGAACAAGGACACAAAGAAGACACCTTATGAGCTATGGTATGGTAAAACACCCAATGTAAGTTACTTCAAAATATTTGGTAGTCAATGTTATGTCTTAAAGGATGATAGAAATGGAAAGCTTGATAGAAAGAGTGATGAAGGTATTTTTTTGGGGTATTCTACCAAGAGCAAAGCTTATAAATGTCTCATCAAGGCTTCTAACAAAATTATTGAAAGTGCAAATGTAAAGATAGATGAATTTGCAGAAAAGAATGAGATGGAAAGCACAAAAGAAACAAAGGACTACAATAATTTTTTATACTGTGAAGAACCCAACACTTTACCCGAGCAACAATTCTTAATTCTAGAACAACAGAATGTTGCAAGTGACCATCAGACTATTGTTACCGACGATCAGGATAATAATCAGAATAATGTGCAAGGTGATGAAGAACAGAATGAAGGTCAAAATAATGATCAAGATGATACACAAAGAGCTATACATGTACTTAAAAGATATGTAAGAATGAACCATCTAGAGATCCAGATCATAGGAGATAAGAAAGATGGTACAAGAACAAGAAGTAAGTCTTTAACCTCAAATTGTTTGATTTGTGAGTTTGAGCCAAAATGTATCAATACTGCACTAGATAATGAGGAATGGATAAGTGCTATGAATGATCAAATTGAGAAGATTGAGAAGAACAAGACATGGTCACTTGTGCCAAGACCAGATGATAAGAATGTCATTGGTACAAAATGGATATTCAGGAATAAGCTGAACGAGAATGGAGAAGTCACAAGAAACAAAGCAAGACTAGTATGCAAGGGGTATGCACAAGAAGAAGGTATAGAATATGGAGAGACCGTTTCACCCATTTCTGAGATAGAAGGAGTAAGAATACTACTTTCTTATGCTGCATTCAAAGGATTCAAAGTATATCAAATGGATGTCAAGTCAGCATTCCTAAATGGAATACTTGAAGAAGAGGTATACATTGAGCAACCAGAAGGGTTTGTCGATCCAAACAAGAGAAACATGGTATGTAGACTTCACAAAGCCTTGTATGGATATAAACAAGCTCCTAGAGCCTAGTATGAATGACTTCATTCCTATCTTATAAGTATTGGATTTGTAAGGACTAGTGAAAATAGTAATCTTTATTTGAAGGAGGATATTGATGCTAACACTTTGATTGCTAAAATATTTGTTGATGACATCATATTTGGAGGCAACGATATGCTATGAAAATAATTTTCTAATAAGATGAGAAAAGAGTTTTAGATGTCTATGTTTGGAGAGATCAAGTTCTTTCTCGGTCTATAGATCCTTCAACAAAGTGAAGGTATTTTCATTACACAGTCCAAATACATCAAAGAGAACCTGAAAAAATTCAAGATGGAAGATTCCAAACTAGTTAAAATGCTGATGGCTAATGGATGTAAGTTAACAAATGAGGGAAAGGAAACAGAGGTAAATCAGACTTTGTATAGATCAATGATTGGAAAACTCATGTATGTTGTACACACTAGACCAGATATTGCACATGCAGTAGGAATTGTTGCTAGATTTTCTGCTAACGCTAGGGAATTACATATGACTTTTGTGAAAAGAATTATAAGATATCTGAAGAACACTGAGGAATTTGGATTATGGTATAGACGAGAAGGAAAATTTGAACTTAAGGTGTTTACCGACACTGATTGGGCTAGAAATCTTGATGACCGGAAGAGCACACCTAGAGGAGCATTCTTTATGGGTGATAAACTTGTCACATGGATTAGCAAGAAGCAAGGATGTATCTCTCAGTCTACTTCATAAGCAGGGTATGTTGCTGCTACCGCAAATTGCTCAAATATTGCATGGATCAAAGAGTTGTTGGAAGGTATGCATATGAATATCTTAGGTCTAGTGATTATTTACTATGATAACACCAGTACAATAAACATTTCTAGGAATCTAGTCATGCATGCCAAGACTAAACACATTGCAATCAAGTATCAATATTTGAGAGAACAAGTTCAAGAAAAAGAGGTGATACTTGAGTATGTGCAATGAAAAGAAAAATTAGTTGATATCTTCACCAAGCCACTACCCAAGGATACATTTGAGTACTTGAGAAAGAGACTAGGGGTCAAACCCTTGTCTACCAGTCAGTAATATGACTGAAGGCTGCATCAGCTTACATATTATCAGAATATCATTCATGTTGTTGCAAGCAAAGAGATGAACTTCAAATATACATCTATATATAGATAGATATATATCAGAACCGAGCACCAGAGCATATTGTTGTATTGCTGATGGATAAGGGAAATTCAAGGAATATATTATGGATGGAGAGAAAAGATTGTTTGACATTAATGTCAGATATCTATGAGATATTTTTTTGGCATGTTGTCAAAGGGAGAGATATTATATCCATATTATCACATTCTTCTAAAAAGGAGAGAAATATTATCCATTATTAGATTACTTCAATAGAGAAATATTATATCCAAAGGGAGAGAAAGTTGTTTAAAAGATTACACAAAGGGAGAGTTGCTGAAAAGAGAAAAATACATCACAATTGAGAGAACAATCAAAGGAGAGGAATTGACACAAGAAGAGGACTCAACACATCAAAAGACAAATAGATGCAAGAATAAAATCTAGGCTAAAATAGAGCTTACCAAAGTTCAGACATTTATCGATTTTCAGAATAAAAAGATTGGTAGTTTGATGAATCTTAACTGTTGTATTTCATATTGTATTAGAAATAGTATAGTGTGATAATATAGTATGTTTCCATCAATGCCAAAGGGAGAGATTGATGACATGTAACTAATTGAATGTTTGATAATGTTAAGTTGAAGATAATGCAAGGTATTAAATCAGTAAATGGTTTGTATTGTCATTGATGTCAACTTGATATCATCTGTATGGTCATGTACATAATGCCAAAGACTTCAGAGAATCAATGGAATAAAGGTTATGCTTTTAGCAATGCATAAAAGTCATGTATTCACTAAGTGACAGATAACACCAATGGAGTGCACACCATCGGTAAAGGAAAAGAAGAAAATTCATAGTGATACCCGACAAGTAGAAGACAGTGTTGTCTGACCAAGAAAAACCATAGGATGCCCGACGAGATGAAAATGGAGTTGCCCAATGCATAAAAATCCAATGATGCCCAACGGACGGAGATCTTGAAGCTAACTGGGGTCACACCGACGGAACTGTCAGTTGTCACCGACAACTAACTGAAGATTTGACCGACGGAATAGAGAATTCATAAAATGACAAAATATCTAGCTAGTAAGAGCTTAAGATAGACTTAACTGGTTGTTTTCTCTGTTTTATTCGACTAGAGTTAAGAAATTTATTTAAAGAAGATTTGTATAGTTGGCAAGAAGATAATTCTATGAGATAAGTCAGGATTTATGCTTTAAATCAAATTGGATGGATTGTTTTTCACATCAAGAATCAAGAATCAAGAAATAGTGAATATCATGTCTATATAAGAGACAAGCTTAAATCATTTTCGTATCACATGAAAAGAGGATTAAGGAGAGTGAATAAAAAGAGGATGCTGAAGAGAAACTGATGAAGAATAACATCATACATTCCTGATCAATCAAGCTAAATGAGAGATAAAGAATTCTACAGACACCGATGAACAGTGAAGCACAACATCATAGAGCAGAAAGTGTGGAGCACAAATAATTGAATTGATACATTGATCAGAGAGGTAATGTACTTAAATAGATTTGAAAATTTGCAATTCAAAGTTGCATCATGAACAGGTCATAGTGTTTCAGTTTAACTATTGAAGCATCAAGTCTCTTAACAGAGTAGGACTTAACAATCATCTATATATTGAGGTACATCCCAAGGAGTGCCAAAAAGGTTGATTCATGAAAGTCGCATTGGACTTGCCCGATACCTATTGACAGTCTAAGAAGGAGGCTGATTTAAGGATGGTAGCAATAGATGCCCAATACTAAGTGACAAACTCTATGTATAAAATCCTCTAGCAAGGTCACACTTAACAGTGTGTTTGTAACCTTTAATAGGTTTGGCTCCTAACAGGGCTCACTTCGGAAGAGTGAAAATTTGGGGTACCAGTCCCAGTGGTTTTTCCCTTAACAGGGTTTCCACGTTAAAAATTCATGTGATATGTGCATATGATTCATTTCTTTATTGTTTTGTATCTAACATAGTTAACACTGGGTTGATCGGTATACTCTGCTTATTTACTGAGTTTCGCTAAATAGTTATACTACTTATCGGTAATCAAGGAGAATAAGGATAGACAAGGGAAACCGACAGATAGTCAAATCATTCTAAGTATTTCATGGCATACATCTTGTAGGGACTTAATAATCAGAGGTTTATTTGATTGGTGGTTAATATTTGAAAGGTAAATTTTTGAGGCCACTGACTCACCCCCCCTCTCCGTTATTAATAATAATTCATACATCAAAAATTCAATCCATACACTACCCTTCAAAGAGTATGTTTATGTTGATCTTGTCACCTACTATCCATCCATATTGGGTCCTTACATTCCTTCTTTTTCTCTCATCTATTCCATTGCATAAAATCTTGGCTTCCGGCTTCCTTATCCTCCATTTTATCACCCTATCAACATCTTTGAGCATACTTTTAGTGGTCTTGGCCTATCATAGCATATTTTTCAAAAGAGCACTATCCCAAGAGAAAGATGCATAGGTTCCTCCTTGAACTCAAAAAAAAAAAAAGAAAAAAAAAATTGCCTCGGTGAAAACCTAGTAAACAGACGCCTTGATAGAAAAAGTAAAGAGAAAAAGATTCATCCTGTGGTGAAAACCACTTCTTGTGGTGCCTTGGATAAGTACTGTGATGAAAACCTAGCAAAAAGGCATTATGCATAATTCCTCCTACTTGCACTCTTCACTTGGGGGAAATTTCCTTCCATGACATCATATCCCTCATATCTTTCATCCATTTTCCATCTGGTGATCTTGACAAGGTTGGGCCTATTCATGAACAAATTTTATATCTTACTCACTTTCTCTTATACATTGCTCACAATTATGATGTTACTTATCCCAAGTCCAAATTCACTACCCTCGCTTTAATCCTACATTATCCCTTATCTTGATGGTGTTATTCTATCAGTTTACCCCTTGGTCTTGATCAAAATGAAGAACGAAATAAAATGAAAAAAAAGTTCTAAAGAACTCTCTTGACATGTCCACTCTTTTGGGACTCTATGATATCCTACATACTTTTCATGACATCGGGTCATTATCCTATCTGGCATTTAGCACCGTTGTATAAGCCTACATTGCTATATTATTTTTCTATAGCTTGGGTAATCTTGAGGAGACTCTCATTGAGGGTGACATTCACCCACTTCCTCCACTTTTTCCCATCCACTTCTGATCTATCAATCCATCTGTAACACCGTACATCTTTCTAGACAGTGGGGGTACATAAATGAGATCATGCTCGAGAATTGGTAATATTTTATGAATCTTCTACACACTGGCAGACAGGCGTCACTCAAAAGCTATGCTCTATCTATCAACACATTGCTAATACCAAGCATTCACAATTACACATGTGCTAAGAGTTGACTTTGTTTCCTTATGACAATCTTATCCTCTCTTGGGATTTGTCTGCATTTCTGTCTTTGGAACAGGTCATTTTGCACTGGGGGCATCTTTTGCTAACATGTTAGGTCATGTCTGCTAGGTTGTCATAGGATGGTTTGTCTCGTGACACAATGATACTCGATGCTTACACTAAACTATCCCTTTCACAAAATAGGGGTGTATCTTTATGAACCACCTATCGGGCACAAACATTGCCTTAACATGAACGGTTTTCCTATGATCTACATTTGATAGAAAACAAGAATGATGATTCTACATAGACATGGAACTCATATTTCTTGAATTCCAACTTTTTGATTGATGAATCTATACTGCACTTGAAAAATGAATCAATAGTATCTCTCAATACTACCTAAACATAGTTTGATCTTGGTTTGATTATAATTCTTTTATGTACCCATGACATTTTCACTGGAGGCATCTAAATAGTTATAAATTTTATTTGATTGATTCACAATTGATAGTTGTTATGTCTTTCGAGTTACTCCATGACATCTGCGTAAAGACAAAGAGTCGCAAGGACAGGGGGCATAATGTTTTCTTGGTTTTCCGTGTATGGTGATTGTTCCAAATGATCCTATAAATTTCACCTAACTTGCATGTTAATGGTAAGAGCTGCCACTCTGAGTGGGTAGCTGGATATATCTCGATCTTCATTATGTGTAAAATACGGTGAGGTTGGAACAATTTCCTTGTCTATTTTCTAGTTCAAATTCTCACTAAGGTATAGGAAGCATAGTGTACCCATTGATATGAATTTTCAAGGTCATTAAGGGTCCAATATCTTGCCTTACATAGATTCTGATATAGTAACAGGAAGGTAACTATTTTGTCATCCTAGCTTCTATGCCTTGATGCCTAAGTCTATTTTTGACATTCCAATAAAACATAGCATTCATACTTTCATAATATTAGTGGGTATTAGGGATGGTTGTACTATCAGGTGATATTCATTCTGAAAAACACCCAATGATGATAAAAATGCTACAACACTGTTAATCAGTGACAAGTCTTAAGAGTCTGCATATAGTTGCATTTAGAGATTGCATGATGCATTTTAGAAGCAAAAGAATAAGTAATTTGAGCTCAAAAAGATTTCAATTTTCTTCTAAATCCAAGTTAATTACATAATCAATGATTCTCAAAATCTCTGATCTATCGGGAACAAAATTGAACTCACATTTTTAATGTGATTAACTTGGTACCCATGTGTTTACTCTTAACACACCCCCATTTCTTCACTTCTTATAATCTATTCTTTATTTCCCCACCCGCTCCTGCAAGTGATACATTATTTCAATAGAGGGATTTCATTTCTATCCTTCAATTTCTTTCTCGAGGGGGCATGATCACACTATTATCAATCAATTTTTTGCTTGAAACAACATTAAAAATGACTTCGTTATCAAACAACTAGGGGCGTGACAGTTTCCTTAACTAAGTCAGAACTATTGGATAGAAATATTTGGTTCTCATAATCTTGATATCTTGTGTTTCCTCATTTTAAAATATTCTTATTAATCTCCTAGCAGCTTCATACTAACTTTTGGACGACAACCAAGTTCAGAATCAGTATTATCAATCTTTGGACGACAACCAAGTTCAGAATCAGTATTATCAATCTTTGGACGACAACCAAGTTCAGAATTGGTATCGTTAATATCTTTTATTGACCTTAAGATGAATACCAAGTTCAAATTCATTTCTATCAAGTAGTTCAATGAAGTGCAAGACTGATCTCATCAGACATTTCGTTTGATTATGAGCGAATTTCTCAAAATTTCTGAAGTCAACATCAAAACGTTTGTTTCAATCAATGCGCTGCTCACACATCAATTCAAAGAGGGGAAAATGTAACCACCTACATTTGGTCTGCTCTGACCATAGACCCTATTTTCTCTAAGTGTGATCATACCCCCAATTATGTTCAGAAAACTCTTCAATCAGCTGGCATAATTCATTCAAATCAAATTTAATCTCCTAAGTGATCTAATCACCAAATTTTATTAATCACCTAAGCCAATCAACTCAAATCAATTTAATTCAAATAAATTCAAATCAAATCAAACATGGCTAAGGTAATTAATTTAAGAGGAATTAAATAAATCCCTATTATATCAAATCACTTGCAAAAAGCCTATCTTCTAGCCTAAATTAATCTAAATAATTTGCTATAGTCCTAATTAATTATCTAGAGCAATAAAAGGCTTAAATAATTAATATTCCTATTTTTGAATGAATATATTTAATATATTTCATTTCATTAATATTCCCCTAGACCCCTAACCTAACCTATCTCAACCACCTTGACCCTGGGTTCAAACCCATCCCAACCTATTCACCCCATGCTAAATCTATCCTAATCCTAATCCTATTCTAACCCACCTCCTAATGATGTCACATTCCTAAAAATGTGATTAGGAACTCAACCCACTTGAGAAAGTCAACTTCCTGAATCTTGATGGTAAACCCTCTCCATGCCTCTTAAATGCTTGCATTTAATGCATATGACCTCTCAATGCCTCTTAAATGCTTGCATTTAATGCATATTTCTCAAGCCCATGCTTCTTTAATGCCTTTGGCATTTAAAGTCTCTCACACCTCATTAATGGGTTTTACAACTCCATTAATGACCCTTGTCCCCCTCTCTCTCTCCTCATTTATTCTATAAATAGAAGGAGTTTTTGAGCTTAAATAAGCCCATAGTTTTAAAGTTAAATGTATTGTTATGCTGTTTAGATCATTTTGGAATTCATATTGCATCTTAGATCTAATTATATGCATTTTTATTATAATAATTTTTAGAGCTAATATGCATGTTTATTTGTTATTTAGGTTAGTTTTGATTCAAATCTTTCATGCTAGGTTGTATATGTCACTGAAAAAGACATAATATGAGGGCTATTATGTTATTTTTCACAGTCCTAGTTAGAAAGCAATAGATCAATTTTAGTGGATTTTCATGCTTTACTAACCCTCTTTTCGCTAACGTAATGATCTATTGAAGTGTTTTGTCACAGGTAATAGGTGCATTATTTCACACACACATAAACTAGTATATTTATTTGTGGGTGCTAATTTCCACCGGGGTTTTTACCTAATTTGGTTTTCCCTATTACCAAAATTGTGTTGTTAAATTTTGTGTTATCTTGATGAGTTTATGTTTAAATTTATTCTGTACTTAATTGGAAAAGAATTGAATCTTGTAGATAATTGATTAACCCCACCCCACCCTCTTTGTTATCTCTTGAGACTATTCCTAACAATTGGTATTAGAGCTAGGAGCCTTGGAGAGAAATCTTAAGAGCTTAAGGTAGATTAGATGGCATACTTAACAAAAGAGAGTCCTAAGTTTGATGGAGAGAATTATCTTGGCTCGAAGAACAAAATGATAACACATCTACAGTGCGTTGGTTTTGACATTTTTGAAATAGCCACACAAGAAGTTGTTATTCCCTCTCTGAAAGACCTTGCAAAAGATGATGCTACTAGTAAACAAAAGGATGTATTCACCACTAATTCAATTTCCAAGGAAGCCCTTATAAGTGCATTATCTGACAATGAATTCTCTGAGATCAAGAAAGTAAACAAAGCCTACACCATATGGAAGTATTTAGAAGATATGTTTGAAGGAGATATTCAAGAAAAGAATGCATGGAGAAAGATATGGAAAAAGAAGTATAATAACTTAGAGATGCTACCTAAAGAGAATATTATAGATTAAAATTAGAGGATTAATGAAGTAGTTTCAGGAATCAGAAACAATGGTGGAGAAATTAAGAGGAAGACATAATGGACAAACTGATGACTACATTGACAACAGACTATGAGAGAAAGATCAATATCCTAGATGAGACTATGCAATCTTAAAAAGACTTCAAGAGAGAGACTTTAATCATCAAAATCTCTCCATTTGAGATATCAAGATTGAAGACAGAACCTAAAAGTGAAACAAATTTCAAAGCCTCAGTCCATGGTAAGAAATCCTTGAGCAGCTCTAGTAATAATGAGAAAGAAGAAGTGGATATAGAACTAGAAGAAATCATTGCTATGATTTCCAAGAAAGAAAGGAAAGGTAAAGGAAAATATGAAGGATATCTACCATTCAAATGTTTTTCATGCAACAAAGTTGGCCATTTTGCATCCAAGTGTCCTAGTAGAGTCAAGAAGTTCAGATCAGATTACAAGCCCAAATATACTAAGGAATGCTATCATGATGAAGATGGAGTAACTGATGATAATTTAGGAGAAGATGAAATTGGATTCATTTCCATTAAAGACATTGAGAAAATGCTTGAAGAAATGGACAATGAAGATGAAAAGAAAGCACAATATTTAGCATTAGTTTCCAAAGCAGACATCAGAACTGACTAGATCATTGATAGTGGATGCTCACATCAGATGACAGGAGACAAAGATAGATTTGTACATCTAGACAAGTACAAAGGTGGTGTGGTTAGATTTTGTGATAAAACTCCCAAACCTATCATAGGCATGGGTTCTATTACCTTAAATGGAAAGAACAAGATAGCTGATGTTCTTTATGTTGATGGTTTACATCATAACCTACTAAGTGTTGGACAATTGCTGGACAAAGGATATCAGTTGGAATTAAAAGACAAAAATTTCATCATTAATAAAAAAATAAGGAGATATGATTGCATCAGGCTCTAAGACTAAAGTAAATGTTTTTCAGCTCAATTCAGAAGTAAGTTGTTTTGTTGCAAAAGTAGATGATAGTTGGCTATGGCACAAAAGACTTTGTCACTTCAATTTTGACAACATAGTAAAGATAAGCAATGTAAAGGCAGTAAGAGACCTTCCTAGTATTGCAAGACTAGTTGATACAATGTCTAGGGAATGTGTGATGGGAAAACATGTAAGGAGCTCATTTAGAAGCAAGAAGAACTCAACAGAAAACAAATTGGATCTAGTGCATACAAACTTATATGGTCCTACTCAAACAAGATCATACTATGAAGAAAGGTATTTTATTTTTTTTGTTGATGATTTTTCATGGATGATGTGGGTCGCATTCTGAAAAGATAAGTCTGAAGCCTTTGAGAAGTTCAAAATATTCAAAGCTAAAGTTGAAAATGAGTCTGGATTAAAACTAAAGTGTTTGAGATCAGATAGAGGCGGAGAATTCACCTCTGACCAGTTTTATGAGTATTGCAAAGAACATGGGATCAACAGGCAGTTGAGTGATCCTAGAACCCCTCATTAGAATGGGATTGTAGAAAGAAGAAATAGGATCATACTTGAAACAGCGTGCACTATCATGATAGAAGAAAACATTACACACACGTATTGGAGAGATGCAGTCAATACAATAGTCTATACTATCAATAAAATTCAATTAAGGTCAGGAGCAGATAAGACACCTTATGAACTTTGGTTTGGTAATGTACCTATAGTAAAATACTTCAGAATCTTTGGAAGCAAATGCTACATCAAGAGAGATGATGGTGTTGGTAAGTTTGATGCTAGAAGTGATGAAGGTGTTTTCCTTGGTTACTCTACTAAAAGAAAAACATATAGATGTTTTAACTTGAGATTGAAGAAGATAATTGAAAGTGTAATACCCACTCATGTTTTTTCTTTTTAGTTGGTGATGTCATACTCTTTTAGCCATTGATTTTAGTTGATTGGCCAAATTCTTTTAGGCCACATTTCATGTGAGTTGTTATTGTTTCATTTAATAATGATACTTGTTTATGATGTCATGATTTTACCTTATGCATAGATAGATGTGATGATGTTATCATGTTGATTATTATATGTCGATTCCAGATTATGATATACTTACCCCATACTCACATGTGTATGGTTGTCTTATATGTGAATGTACTTGTTGATGTGCTTTTGTGGTAGAGGATGGAGACGTAGTTACTTTCTTTGGTGAGATCCACATGTTCGACTAATCCCTATCATTGATTACGATATTATATTATGTATGTACATACATGTTCTTTGATGACAGGATTGCAGGTACAGGGCATCGTCTTCCCTGAATTGGCAGGAGTGAGCGTGCCCATAAATATTCATTTCAATGATAAAGAGGGGAGGTAACATACAGATCCAAAACCCTAACCTAAGCCTAATCCTCCTAATGTTGGATGAGTTTCAATATGGCTACCTTATCTGGATTTGTCTAGGTTGACAAAATTTGAATACCCTTTCTCTTGTGTATGTGTGTGTTTTGCTTGATTATGTTTTCAGGTGATTTTCAAATTATTGAGTGATTTTCCATATTCTATGATTAATGGATTATAGTCGAATTGATTATTTAATTATATCGTAAGTTTATTTTAAATAATTAATTAAATTAAAATATTTGAATATTTTCATTTAATTAAATATTTTATTGAAAACTATATTGTATGTGCTTATATGATTAATTAAATAATTAAATATTTGGTTGCATGCATTATTGTGACATAAATATTTAATCTATTTAATTAAATATTTTATTAATTACATGTGCATAATTGTGTTGAAAAAGTATTTCAAATTCAAAATATCTTAACTTGTAATTAGGAGTCAAAGTTGAGTTGTGGCAATAAAGCATATTTTATTTAATTAATTTGGATTTACTTTCAATTTTCAAGTCGAGTTAAATTAGAGATTGACTTGGGAGTTGTCATTCACCTTTGAATGTTTTGGGGAATTTGAATTTCTCTTTAGGGGGAATTGGTCATTCATTCTCTGATAACAGGTTTTTGAGAATTGAAGAGCTCTTGGTGATATTGGGTTTTTTGAAAAATTGTGGATTGTTGTGGATCTTGATTGCTTCGAAGTTGTTAGAAATTTATATTGCTTGTGTGTGTGTGTGTGTTCAAATCTACATTATTGCCAGATCTGTGGTCGAATTGGGCTTGAGGGTTTTAGATCTACTTTCATCCTCCAAGCTACATTCTTCTGTCTCTTGCATTGGAATCAAGGTAGGTTTCATTTTCCATGTAGGGTTTTTAGTTTTATAGATCTGAGGTTTTCCGTGTTATTTTAATGCATGTTCAATATTTTGGCTTTTAAAATGGATTATGGTTGTTTCTACGTTTTAGGGTGTTGATAGAAACCCTAGATCGATATTTCTTTAATTTTCTATCTTCTTAGCATCGTAGGGTTATGCTGTCAAAATTTCAAGAAGAAATTCCCTCTAGATCTCTTAGAAAATGAAAAATTAACCTTTGATATAGTTTATCCTATAGATGAAATTAAATTTATGATTTATTATGTTTTCGATATTTTTGGATATTTATGAAAGCTTAGATCTATTATTTTCATGTTAAAATATTTCTTATCATAGTACCCTTATGCTGTTGAAATTTCGTATTTAGATCTCTCATTAAATTCCTAGAAATCAAAAAATTAAACTTTGGTCTATAGTCTTAACTATAGAGGAAATAAATTAAATTAGTTCCTAAGTGATTTCCTTGCTAAAAATTAAATCAAAAGAAAAAAAAACCACTCTCTGTAAAAATACAGACTGGTGTAGAAAAAACAATTATTACCGAGAAAGGTAAAAGGTTTAAAAAAAATATAACCCCCTTTCTTAATTTGCATTTCCGTTTTTGGAATTCTTTAATATAAAAAAAGAATCCCTTTGTAATGCAAGTTGAATTGGCCTTTGTGCATATATTAAAAATATTTAATAAATAAACTTAAAAGAAAAATTAAAAAAAAAAACAAATGAAAAGTTTCATGCGCTTTATTTAAATTTTAAAGTTTATAAAAACTTTAATAAAGTGGGAGCTGGGAAGCAGTGGGCTCCACCCACCCTCTCCACAGGGCGTCGAGCCCGCTACAGCGGGCATTGCCATAAGGCAGGCTGGACTGTCAGTGGTAGACCCGGTCTGCCTGCGGTAATGTATCGGATGAGTAGACAGTGGGGTGGGGACCACGAGACCCCCCCCCAACGCATATTATTTTTTTAAAATGTTTTTTTAAAGTTTTAAAATTTAATTTAATTTTTAAATTTAGTTTAATTTTTTTAAAATTTAGTTTAGTTTAATTTTAATTTATTTAATTTATTAAATTTGTTATTAATTACTTTTAAATTAAGTTAGTTTTAATATATATATTATTATTTAAATTAACTTTAGGTTATGGTTAATTTAGGTTTATATATAT
>MU225900.1:7989931-8006712 GCA_018584345.1 Thuja plicata | reverse complement strand
ATATATATATAGTTTATTGTGTTTTAATAAACTGGAATGTTAATTTGAATTAATAGATAATATTAATTTTAGATTAATATATTTCTTATTAATTCTATTAACTTTATTAACATGTTTATTATGTTAATTTGGATCTATTAATGCATAAAAGGGAATTTGTTTTATGCATGAGGAGAATGTTAATTCTAGATGAATATTTATATGCTTATAGTTCATTTTTCAGTCTTTTAAGACGTTTTGTTTTATATGCATCTGTATGGTTCTTTGTGCTTGTATATGTTGATTATTTGGGATATTAGATGACCTAGGATGTATACAGAGGCTAGGGGGTGTAATTATATTTCTGTTACTTCATGGCATGTGTGTTGTCAGATATTACCCTAAACTGACCATGATGACCCTTTTGATTATGTTATTTGCTAGTGTACGTATGTGACCATTCATGTTGTATGGGATACTGATTTGGGGTACACTAGGGTTGTGACCTATGCTAGATCTATTAGGATCTCTGAGCCTAGGGTAGGTTACCTAGATGTGTAGTAGGGGGTGGCTTGCAATAAGTTCCATGTGCGTAAGAGACTACTGGATTGCTTATTGTGGAGTTTCTTAATAAGTGATAACTAAAGACATATTTGAGAGATTAAAATGAATTAATAAGATGTGTCCTCACCCATGCTTGAGTGCTAGTATAGAGGCCAAGATAGTGTTGACAAGATGTCAATTGCCCTGCGAGGTATCTGACATAGCTAGTGGCCTTGTCAGTTTTAGAGGTCATTAGCTCCGTGTATGGTCACTTAGGTGCCAAAATCCATTGTGATTATCAGGGCTGAACTTAAGGGTTAGACGTACATGATGACACCTTCCTTTACACATGCTAGATTTCCTACATTTTCAGTTACCTCTGGATTAGTGAGTCTTACCTTTTATGATGATTAGTACACCAGATTAGAGAGCTTTCAGGATCCCTTGCTTAGTGGTTATTCCTTCTTGGTTTTGGATATCTGATTGGGATTTGTTGTTATCTCCTCAGCACGGTGGGGTGGACCTTTGTGGTTCCACATAGACAGGTGGTAGTGATTCTTTACCCATTGACATTTGACGTCCTTGTACCAGGTGCTTGATGGTTCTTTGCAGATGAGCTCTTTATGTTTATTATGTAATTTCATTATTGTAATTCTTGTATTAGAGTATCATATGTGATACCTAATCTGGATATTGTAATATTAATTAGACTAGAGTGATTACCACATACCCTGCGACATGTGTAGTGGATGTGTGTTATGGTGGTATCATGGTTATCCATGAGGATCCAATTATGGTTATGTAAGTTGTATTTTTTATGTTTAATCAGATGGAATCTTTTGTTATATTGATAGTTGTGTTTTGCTTTAAGTAATTCAACGTCATGGAACCCTTGAGTCATGTAATCTATGTGAGTGTAAGACATGTGTATAAATGGTAATTGCTTCCGCATGAATGTTTTTTTCCTTAGGTTAACTTTAAAAAAAAAATTAGCACACATAGTGACATGTTCTAGGTTAATCTCTCTTGGGTTCCCTGGCGGGGTGTTACAGAAAGTACACATGTGAAGGTTTATGAGAAGTTCATGATTCAAGAAAGGTATTATGATTATGCACCTATGATTGAAGATGAACCCAGGCCTAGCAGTAAGGAAACTGTTATTGAAGAAATGTATGATTGTATTGATGTAACATGCAATGACCCTGAAACAAGCAAAGAAGAATCATAGATAATAGATGAGGATGTCACACCTAAAGTTTCCAAATTTACAACCAGATACCATTCAACGGAAGATATCATTGGAGATCAGAGCAGTAGAGTTTTGACAAGATCTAAAGCAAAAGGTTTATTAGATGATGAAGAGTTATGTTTACTCTCACAAATTGAACCTTTAAGTGTTGAAGATGCATCTAATGATTTAGATTGACAGAAAGAAATGAAAGAAGAATTAGATAAGATAATCTAGAATGATACATGGGAATTGGTTTCTAGACCTTGTGACAAAAATGTGATTGGAACAAAGTGGATATTCAAGAATAAGATGAATGAAGAGGGTAAAGTGGTAAGAAACAAAGAAAGACTGGTATGTAAAGGATATGCAAAAAGAGAAGGAATAGACTACACTGATAAATATTCCCCTGTGAGAAGACTGGAAGCTATAAAAAAATTTTTGGCCTATGCAACATTCAAGAACTTTAAAGTATATCAAATGGATGTCAAGTCATCTTTTCTGAATGGTGACTTGAAGGAAGACGTTTACATAGAACAGCTTGAAGGATTTAGTTTATCAGACAAACTAAACATGGTATGTGGTGCAGGAGCACCCTAAATGAACCAAGTGTTTCTATGTAACCTAGGGGTTCTCTCAAGGTCCTAAGAGGCCTTTAGACATGATAAGACATTGGGTTAATCACTGGATCACCTTGTAAGGCCATAGTTCCAAGATTGGCACATTATGAGCCCTTGGTTAGCTATGAGTCAATAATGATACAAAACCCTAGGAATAGTTTATTTTTGAGTTTTTGATGTTTGGATCCACTAGGGATCACAAAAATAACATTATGACCAAGTTTGGTAACTAGATTTGCAAAATTGCAAAAAATGTAAAAGTTAATCAAAAGTTGTCAAGCAACTTTTGAGCAAACTTAACAACTTTTTGAAAACCAACTCCCAAATGGTCAAGTCGGTTCAAAATTTTCATGTAACCATTTTGATTTCCTACAATAGCCCTTTCAGGTAGGTGGTAGGCTGATGATGTAACTTGGCATTTGAAAATTAATAAAAATAACCATTTTTTTTGCATTGTCGAGGAACAGTCATTGTGTACGGTCGGGTACAGACATAAGGACATGAAATTCTGACACCAAGGGTTAGTGTTGTGAATCGTCATTTTCTTTTTGATCAATCTTGGTTTGAAATTTATTGAATTTACAAACCCATTGCCTGGATTGTAGGTTCTAATTCAGGGTTTCCAAGGAAATTAAGTGTATTTCCACTTTCCACCATGGGAATTCATTGACCCTTGGTGGAAAGATTTTTTGTATGATGATATTTAATATTCTGCAAGATAGGTTCTTTGAAGTGCAAGAAGATGGAGTTGAAGTGATGCCCTAGGTGTATATCCTTATGTATGTACCCATCTAGAATTAGGACAACAGTCATAACTCTCACTTGGGATTTAATCAGAGGCTCTAAATTAGAGGAAGAGACCCTTGTATACATCCTCACATGATCCAATCATTGGTTTGATATTTGGATGCATCCTAAAGGTACCTCTTTTGTAAATGGTGGCCCTATTAGCCCTAATTACAGAAGCAATTTTTTGTATTTTCCTATCTCTTTCTCATTTCCATGTTCCAGGGCTTAAGTCAAAGGTCTTAGGCCATAAAGGGTCCCTGAATCCATAATTTTTTATGGGGGTTATGTGTAATAATCTAAATTAAGGTCAATTTTCCTTCTGAAAAAGGTTGCAAGCGTAGTCTTAGGTTTGTGAAGCAACCATGTCATATGGATTGTATTTGAGTGAAAGAACCATTGGAACTAAATTTTAGGGACCTAAATAGACCCCACCTATGAGCATAGGTCACCCCTAGTCGCTTAAGTCATTTTGGGGGTATTGTTAAGAATTTGAGTCAAGTGCTCCTGAAGCCACTCTTGGTAGTTGGTGTAGTAGGATTGGTAAAACCTAGTGATTAGGTTTCCCCTTTGGGTGTTGAGTTTTTGATAGCCTAACAAGGCCCTTTCCCATGCTTTTGATAAGTGTGAAGCATTTTGAATCTGAATAAAGTGATTTCTGGGTACATTGCCCTATTAGGGTCACTTTCAGGCTTCCAGTTGCCCACTTTGCATCAGTATGCAGACTAAAGAAAGCCCTTTATAGACTTAAACATGCCCCAAGATCTTGGTATGAGAGACTTGATGGTTACTTGACAAATATTGGATTCAAAAAGGGAGCAGCAGATCACAACCTATTCATGAGAGAGACACCTGATGGACTACTACTTGTTGCTATCTTTGTTGATGACATCATCTTTGCTGGTAATGACAAGCTTAGTGTAGAATTCACCAAAGAGATGCAAAGTGAGTTTTAAATGAGCATGATTGGAGGTCTATCAAATATTTTTTGGGATTGAATGTAAAACAAACAGACAAAGGCATATTCATAAATCAGTCTAAGTATGTGAAGGAGATATTGAAGACTTTCAAAATGGAAGATTGAAAACCAGTAAGCACCCCCATGATAACATGAAGCAAGATTTATAAAGAAGATGATTCCACAGTAGTTGACAAGACATTATACAAGTCTATGATTGGAAAAGTCATATATCTTACTCAATCTAGACCAGATATTTCTAATCAGTTGGCATTGTTGGAAGATTTGCAGCTGAACCTAAACAAAATCACCTAATGGCAATAAAAAAAGAATATTCAGATACTTAAAGGGGACTATAGACTATAATTTATGGTATCCTAACTCAGAGAATATACAACTTCATGTGTATACAGATGCAGATTGGGCAGGTTGTGTTGATGACAGGAAGAGTACCTCAGGAGGAGCAGTATTTCTTAGAGACAGGTTGGTTACTTGGACAAGCAAGAAGTAGAATTGTAGATCTCTCAGTCAACAATAGAAGCTGGGTATGTTGTAGCAGCATTGAATTGTTCAAAAATGGTCTACATCAAATAGATGGTTAAAGAATTTGGTATTCAGATTGATTATCCTATTATTATTCACTGTGATAACACTAGCACTATCAATATGTCAAAGAACCCTGTGATGCACACAAAGACAAAACACATTGAGATCAAATATCATTTTCTAAGAGAAAACGTTGCAGACAAAGAAGTAAATTTGGATTATGTGAGCACTAAAGAACACTTAGCAGACATATTTACAAAGCCTTTATCAAAAGATACTTTTGAGTATCTCAAGGAGAAGCTGGGAGTAATTCCCTTTCCTGAGTCTGATTAGAATTTACAGCACGAGCATCAGTCCTTGGTGACTGATGAGTGGCTGAGTACTCTACTTTTGGAGTAGTACCTGTGCTTAACTAATTTTGGTGCCCTTTTGCATTGATGTCAAAGGGGGAGTATATAGTTAGGGGGAGCATATACTCTGGGGGAGTATAAATTAATGAAAATTATAATAAAAAGAGATGCAGCAGTTAAGAGGAGCTTTTGATGAGGATATTGAGAAGATTTTAAAAAGAAGGAGGACACTTTGGGTTGATGGTTTTTTTCATATCATATGTTACCATCAATATCAAAAGGGGAGATTGTTGGAGATTTTCTTCTGTGCAAATAGTTGATTGTATGTTTGTCATTGATGACAACATATAATATACATCAGTGTCCTATAAGAAATTATTAGTACAGATATTCTGGAGCGTTGCGCGATTACATCTATGTTGTAGACATGTTCTGGATGCAATGTTCATACACGCCAATTTAGATATGCAGTTTAAGTTGAGTTATGTTAATCTGTTTTGGCAGTTACAGTTTCTGGAGATTCTCTGTTAAGATCTGACGTATTTACATTATTTCTTGAGTTACACATATCTTAGGGATATGCGTGTTTGTATTCATGTTGAGTTATGAGTTAATGATGATTATCTAAAGGTGCTAAACATGTTATAATAGGAGCGTGATGTTTGAGTTAATTTGGTAGAGCCAACTATGTGAAGTGACATGTCCACTCATTTTGAGTTGTGTGGTCCTCACTTTGATTGTGTGCTTAGTTAAGCCAACAAGGAAGTTTCTGAAGTGTTTGCTACAACCGTCGTGACCTTCACCTTGGGGAAGATACATATAGTAGTTCAAATGTGATCGCTAAGGGTGAAAATGAAGTGAAAAAGATAAGAAAGAGTAGAGCAGAAAGTTAGACAATAAAGCTACATCATTCATCAATTAAAGATCTATGTGAAGAAGCAGAAGGAAACTACAATTCACTGGAACTAATCAAGATAGTAGGTCTACTCAAATAGTTCATTATCAAATATAATGTTTATCTACCTTACATAAGGTTGCAGTCTTCATCATTTGAGTAGTGAGCTCTTGGACAGTGTGTCCCCACCCCTAACAAGGTTATTTGTAAAAGACTCCTAACAAGGTATGACCTTTGACCAGGTCTTTGTACTTATTGCATAGTAAAGATCAACTGCTAACAGGGTTACAATATCTTCTAACAAGGATCATTATAAACTAGTATAGTTATTTGTGAGTGCTAATTCCCACAGGGGTTTTTACCTAATTTGGTTTTTCCTGTTACCAAAATTGTGTTGTTCAATTCTGTGTTGTCTTGTTGAGTTTATGTTTAAATTTATTCTGTACTTAATTGGAAAAGAATAGAATCTTGTAGTTAACTGATTCACTCCCCCCCCCACCTCCCCTCTCAGTTATCTCTTGGGACTATTCCTAACAATATTTTAGGTGAAAGAGGTCTAATCCAAGAGATAGAGTGGACCTAAAAAATATTATTGTGTATTTTTATCTATCCCAAAAATACCAAACAAACTGAGGTACATCTTCTCAAGACAAAAATAGAGTAGTGTGTAGATGAAATATTTAGCATTTTACCAATAAACCCCAAATCATAACTTCTAAATGAATGTACATAATATGAAATACATTGAGGCATAAAAAACCCAAAGATGACTCGTTACAACTTCCAATGTTGTTGCAGGTCCTCAAATGCATAGTACAAACAAGAGAGTAATCCCTCTTAGCTAGACAACATAAATTGCAAGAAAGAAATACTTTAAATCTACTACTTTAATAAAATGGACTACAATATTAAGAAAGACTTACCAACCATTGCAACAGGGGATATCTCATTAGAAACAATCTTGACAAGATTTACTTTTCAAAATCTTAGATGAAGAAGAATTCTTCTAAAATCTAAATAATCACCTACTCTAAATTATTCAACTTTGAATAATCCATTGAACTCGTGATAATGAAACAAATAGGCCTAGCACCCTTTAATAGAGTTATAGTTCCTATTGGAAATCTCATGCCTCCTTTAGAAGATGCAACACATGTTACATAGAAAGGTAAAACATGGACAACAATTCAAGCTCATTAACTTCCATAGAATGGACACCTAAGAAAGTGACTCTTCATTTATGATTTGTGGTACTTAAGAGAGTGGATCTTAAGTTATGCTTTGTAACTTTCATGAATGTGTAAATAAGTCTCCTCCACTTCGAAGTGGATGCCAAGATGGAAAATTTCTCCATTTTTTTGTCATTGACATGTGTCCACTAATGAAAAATACATACACCATTTGACATAGGCCAAAAACAATAAATTAGTTTATCTCTTATGTCCACTTGAATGGTTTCCAATGTACACAAAGACACATAATAGCTTGCATTCAGCCCTTATTGAAAATGACATTATTCACTAAACTTAACTAAATTAAAGAAAAATATATTTTTGGGGTGATGAAAGATTACTCTTATAGCCTTGGATGCTCCTCCCTAAATGCTACTGCATAAATAATCATTTAGGGTTTTTATAGTTTGGCAATAAGTTTTCCTAGGGGTCATCATAGGTAGTGTAGAAAGCACTAAGTGACAAATTTGAGAAGGCACATAACTTGATCACATTTTACAAAGCTAATTGCAAAAGTGGATGATTTGCAGGGTTTCAGTAGAGCTATGAGACAATCTAGACTAAGCATCACAAGGTGAAATGAATTCTATTTTTTTTTAATTTGCCAATTTCTTGCAGTGAAAAATTGATGAATATTATTTTATTTTTGTTTAAATAATATTTAAAGATTGGGTAAGTGGAATCACTAATCATGTAGGCTAACTTGATCAATGTGTAATCATTACATAAAATATTGTAAGATCTTCATTTTTGTAAATATAAAATAATAACATATTTATCAATGAGAAACATTTGGAGATGTAAACTCATTGAAGAACTCATCAAAATAACATGTCGAGTGCAAAGTATCCTAAAAAAGACATCTTAAAATGTCGACCTAAACTAAATATAAAAAATTCCTAAAAGTTGACCCAAAAGAATATCATCTTAATATAACTTATGTTCAACCTAAATAGACTAAATATCAATTGGTTACTATAAATCTTTCTTATCTTTAACTTTTATATCCAATACAAATGATAAAAGTTGAACACTAAAACTTTTTAATAATTTTCCACATCTTATAAGAAAATACAAATATTTATAGTGCTTACCTTTTATATTTGTGTTAAAAATAAATTATTAATATGAAACACAAGAATACTATTCTTTCACTATGAAAACAATACAATACTTGTTTAAATGAATTTCTTGTTCTAGCTTTACTCTTGCTGGATTCTCCCAAACTGATGTTGATTAATTATAAATATAGTATGATAGGGGCACCACAATTTGATCATACTAGAAGAGGCCGTGAGCTCAGCAAGGACGTCGCCTGAGAGCTCAACAACTACTCAAACCGTGCTGTAGTAGATGGGATTTTCTATAAGTTTTGCATCACCCATTATATGGGAAAACCAGAAGAAGTTGAAGAAACCCTCTTTGCAGTTAGTAAGGATGAATCATGGCATTGTGCTGTTAGTGGTGGTAGCTACATTTAGGGTTTTAGACCATCATGGTTGTAATGGGCAACTGAGCAATGCTATTAGTCCTCTTTCTCCTCCTCTTCCTCTTCCTCTTTATTATACACCGCCTCCACCCATTGCTGTAAATTGTTGTGATGGGCAAAGTACACAGCCCCCGATTTTTGAAGTACCACCACCCCCACCTTCTATTCCGGATGATTCTGATCCATTCATATACTATGATGACGACGACGACTCTAAGACGAGTCAATATTGTGTTGATTGTTGTTGTGGCGTCCATAGCTATTGTTCTCCTCGCCATTCTTGCCCTCATTCAAAGGAAATTCAAGACCATTTCATCAGGCATCAGTCTCCTTTCCACAACGCTAGAGAGCATTCCTAAGAGCCTCGGCGGCATTACAACGGGGATCGGCAGCATTACAACGGGGATCGGCAACATTAATTCGGGCATCGGTAAAATCTCTACGAGCCTTGACAAAATCTCGAAGCGCCTCGACGACATTAATCCAGTGTGCAATGTGTCTGTGACTGTAGAACAATGTCCTAGTTGTTGTGAGTATGGTACTCTATGTAGATGTACTTCTACCGATGATATATGTCGTTGTGATTCTACCTATTGTTCGGGTTCTAGTCCATGTCGTTGCTAGTACTTGTCTATGTCTGTTATGTAGTGGTTCATGTGGTAACTTATTATTGTCCAACTTTGTAGATGATTCTCCAAAGTGAAACGGGCATGTAATTGTAGTGTGATGTCCTAGTTGTGGTTCTACTAATTGCACAATCTCTGGTCCATGTGTTCTCCACCCATGTGTTCTCCACCTTTATAGTGCTATGTAGTGGTCATATATATCTCAATGTCTGTCTCGTGTTTGTGTTCTCCACCTTTGTAGTGTCATGGAGTGGCGATATATGTCCCAATGTGTCTTCAAAGTGAAACATTCATGTATTTGTAGTGTCATGTCCTAGTTGTGGTTCTAACTATTCCACACTTACTACTTTGTGTTGTTGTCTACATTTGTAGTGTCATGTCCTGCTCTATTTGTCTTGATGAAACTTCAAAGTGAAACATCCATATAATTGTAGTAACATATCATAGTTGTTGTTTTACCTATTGCACAATGTCTAGTCCATGTTGTTTCTACCTTTGTAGTGGCATGTAGTGGCTATATATGTGTTGATGCTTCTTTAGAGTGAAATGTGCATGTAACTATAATGCCATGTCCTAGTTGTGTTTCTACCTATTACACAAGTTGTAGTCCACGACATTGTTAGAAATTTTCTATGTCTATTACATAGTGGTTATAACTGCAATATGTATGTAGTTTGTTGTATTTGTCTATCTTTATAGTGTGATGTAGTAGTTGTTCCTATAGTTCAAGGAGTTATTAGCAATTGTCTATTTTCTCGTCTCGTGTAATGATCATTCCTATAATTTATATAGAGAAATTGTGTTTGAAATATTGTAAGAATATTTTTTTTAGTAAGATAATATGCTTTACCTTATGAAGTTGTATAGGAAGACAAATTATATAGTTATAATTAATTATCAATTGATTTGTTAGTTGAATAATTTTACAAATGGATTATTTGCCATTGCAAACGAGCGAGAATTGTAATAATGATTGCATTATTTTTGATTGGTTACCACATGATTTGTTAGTGGAAAACATTTATGAATTGAGTGTTTAGTATTATAAAAGATAATTGCATTATACTAAAATATATTTTTAAAATTTTGTGAATTCCATGTAACATGTTTTGAAATCAATATTGTGTTAAAGTGCATTTCATCAATTTATTGCTAGTCAATTCATAGTTGATATTATATTTAAATTATAAGTTAGAGACTACTTAATTCTATTAATCACATTTTATTATAGAAATTATGTCTAATTAATTGTAGGAAAATTTAATTATTTCTAGCGATTTTACACATAATGAATGAATTGATATTTATAATTTAGCACACTATTATGATAAATGTGAGTGTAAAATAATATAATTTATGTTTTATAGATCATAAATGGGTTTAGTATACTTATAGTTGACCAAATACAATTTATTTTTAATTGAATTATGCAGATTTGAACTTAAGACCTCCCTGTTGAGAGGCTTTGCAGCTTATCGCTACACTATGGGGTCATCCCCAAACCAAATACAATTATCATTTAGATCACTCAAACTTATCATAGAATATGAGATCTTGCCTCATCGCTTTTCGTTCATTTTCTATCATACATCTAAATGCATAATGATGGAATCAACATATACTCGCAATGTTTTTATTCTTCCATTTTAGTGGAAGAATTGTAAGGGTCTTCATTGTATTGAAGAAAGGCATCTGAAATAAGTGTGAGTTGGACAATTTTCTAAACTATTCACATGATATAATCAATAATAAAGCTATAGTTTAAGACAAACACTAGCATCTCTAAGAGACACTCATGTAGTTTGAGATTTTCAACAACTCTATCATAAAAATAATATTAGAAATTATGTAGCATTGAAAATTTCTCCCATGATTTTTTTCATGTTAGAATTATAATATTTTATAAAAAACTATTACTATCTATAAATATTTAATAATGAAAAATGCCTGGCAAGCTTAATTATCTTGTAAAAAATAGTAAAATAACTCTAATCTATATTGAACACACCAAATATTGAGATGGGGGAGTGAATCGATACTTATATCTCAATCCTCTTTATCAAAATTCACATTCAAATTGTTAAACGGATGATGCAGGAGCATCCTAGGATCCTTGGCAATCTTGCTCAACCAAATATAAGTTTTCTTTTTTCTTTAGCTTGTTTAGAGGTTGCTTGGTGAAGTATTCTATTGCTTTGTTGCTCGGGTATGCTTGTTCTGAGTTGTTCTTAGTTGCTCATGTATGCTTGTTCCGAGTTCCTTTCTGTCACTCAGGTATTGTTTGGCCCGAGTCATTTTTAATTACTCAAGGTGCTCTTTGCCTGAGTCATTTTTTGTTTCCCGGGGTATTATTTGCCCAAGTCACTCTATTGCTCGGTCCTCCTTTTCCCGAGTTGTTTTTCTTAGAGTTGGATCTGGTAGCTGACTTCTACATTTAATTTAGATTATGGAATTAATGGTGGATCTCTCATTGGGGATTGTGTGGACCTAAATCTGGGTCAGGGGGTTTCTCCAATATTTGTTATGGAAGGCCGACATGATTGGTTTCCTTTTGTATTTAAGTTGTATTTCATTCATATTTTAGGCATGATATTTGAGGGAGCAGATCAAAGTGTTGGATCTAAGAATTTGGATCATGAGTTGGATGTGTTACAGATAATCTGTAATAGATGTAGAATTCTATCTTTGTATTTGGCCGTAACCAGGAAGGCCTTACAGCTCGACATGTTGAATGTAATTGATTATCTATGATATTATAAATCTGAATGTTGATTATATTTCTGTGTATCTAGTTGTTTCTACTATTATGGTTATTTTTTGCAAGTGTGGACAATCCCTCATTGGATCCTCCATCCTTGACTGTGTCTTGTGGTATCAGAGCCAGGTTTCAATTGCTATAGAAGGAGTTAGATTTCAAATCGCTGGAGATTTGTGGAGCGAAGATGCCTCCAAAGAAAATTTGTGAGATTAGAGAGGAAGAATCTAAGGAGGAATTCAGTCTTGAAGATTTTTGAGCTTTGCAGAAGCAAGTGCAAGATCTGCGAGAGGAGTTACAAAGAAAGAATGTGTCTAAAGATAACTGAAATAATGATGAAGAATCTGAAGAAGAAGAAGATCATTTTGAGGAAGCTATAGAAGATGTTAGAGATCTAGAGGAGGCTAGATTTCTGAGAGCTTTGTATAAAATTGGGAAAAGACCTAAGACTAAAGTTTCTACATTTGCTAAAAGCCTTAGGCCAGAAGAGTTGATCGATTAGATTAATGAGATGGATGAATACTTTGAGTATGAAGAAATGGAAGATCCTGATAGAGTTTGGTTTGTACAGACAAAGTTGAAAGGAAATGCAAACATATGGTGGAGAGAAGTTCAATTGGAAAGAAATCAGAGAGGTAAATATAAGATCATCAGATGGAACAAAATGGTTGAAAAGTTGAAGAAGCATTTCATTCCAGTGGATTAGGAATTGGAGATGTTAAAAAAGATGCAAGGTTTGAAGTAGATAAACAAATCGGTGCAAGAGTATACCAAGGATTTTTATAGGATTCTGATTAGGACTAGACATTCAGAAGCTGACAAGTAAAAAGTTGCTAGGTATATCTATGGCTTGAGACTTGGTATTCAGGATGAGTTACTTACTATTCAGATGACAACAATAGGAGATGCTTATTAGATGGCATTAAATATTGAGGAGAAGTTGAACAAGAAGTTTGAGAGCAGACACAATAATAGAAACCGAGGTGGTAGGATTGATGTTAGAACTGATGAGAGTAAGGTGGTGGAAAATCCTAAATAGATAGAGGTATGATCTAGCAGTAGTCAAACCGCTAAGGATTAAATCATGGATATGGAAGAAGAGGAAGGAATGATTTTAGTGGTACCTATTTTCAGTGTGGTGAGAAGGGACATAGGGCTTGCACATGTCCTCAAAAGAGTTCACCCTGATGACCGAGGAAAACTTAGTGAATGCTGCAGAAGAAGGTGAAGTTATGATCACTAGAAGGCTGGCTGCATGTATTAATGAACCAGTGCAAAGAAGGAATCTATTCAAAACTAGATGTAAATGCAAGGATAAGGTATCTAATGTCAATATTGATGGTGGGAGTTCTGAGAACTTTGATTTAGAAGAGATGATTAGTAAGTTAAATTTGGGAAGAAGAAAAATCCTAATCCTTATCAGATTAGTTGGATACAAGATGTGTCTAAGGTTAGGGTTGAGAAGCAATGCCTTGTTAATTTTAATATTGGATCTTATTATGATGAGATACTATGTGTTGTATTACCTATGGATGCTTTTCAGTTGCTACTCGATAGACCTTGGCAATATGAAAAACATGTTCTATTTGATGGTCATGCAAATACCTATGTGGTGAGGCAGGGTGGATCCAAGCATAAACTGCTACCTTTGCAGGAAGCAGTGACTAAGGGATGTGGAGTTATAATATTTTGTCTGAATGACAGTGAAAAACATGAGGAACAGAGAATTGATGAGCCTATGGGTGAAAGGAAGGAGAATATGAAGAGAGAAGAGAATGAAACTTCTCAGGAACTTGCAGAAATTAAGAAACAAATGACATATTTGGCTCTGGTGGTTCACCAAATGTTGACACTAATGACACAGAGAGATGAAGATGATGCTAAGTTGATCAGTCAATCAGATGAGAATGTGGTTCATCAAAACACTGATAGTACCAAAAGTACCAAGGATGATCAGTGTTAACTACTGTCAGTTGCAGGTAGAAGATATGAGAAAAGTTATGGACTGATGAATTTGTTGAATAGGACAATGGATAGAGTGAAGACAACA
This sequence comes from Thuja plicata, assembly GCA_018584345.1. Taxonomy (NCBI): domain Eukaryota; kingdom Viridiplantae; phylum Streptophyta; class Pinopsida; order Cupressales; family Cupressaceae; genus Thuja; species Thuja plicata. The sequence continues at coordinate 7,992,655 of MU225900.1, read as the reverse complement.
TGGAATGAAGGGAAAGAAGATATATTGGTTATGAAAAAGTATAGGATACCTATTCTAATTCCCTTAAGATGTTCATGATTCCTTTATGGGAACATATTTTTTACTTGGGGTGTCTAATGCAGGAGCATCCTTAGATCCTTGGAAATCCTGCTCAACCAAAAATATGTTTTCTTTTGTTCTTTAGCTTGTTTGGAGACTGCTTGGTGAAGTACTATGTTTCCATGTTGCTTGGGTATGCTTGTTCTGAGTTGTTCTCTGTTGCTCGGTATGCTTGTTCTGAGTTTCTTTCTGTCGCTCGGGTATTCTTGGCCCGAATCACTTTCTGTTACTCAGGGTGCTCTTTGCCTGAGTCATTTTCTGTTGCTCGGGGTGTTCTTTTCCCGAGTCATTCTATTGCTCAGTCATCCTTTGCCTGACTTGTTTTCTATTTCTCCAGGTGTTGTTTTCCCAAGTCACTCTGTTGCTCGGTCATCCTTTGCCCAACTTGTTTATTTTGGAGTTGGATCTGGTGGTTGACTTCTGGATTTAATTTATATTGTGGCATTAATGGTGGATCTCTCATTAGGGATTGTGTGGAGATAAATCTGGGTCGGGGGTATCTCCAATATTTATTATGGAAGGTTGACCTGATTGGTAGCCTTTTGTACTTAAGTTGTATTTTTTTCATATTTTAGCCATGAGATTTGAGGGAGCAGATCAAAGTGTTGGATCTGACAATTTGGATCTTGAGTTGTATGTGTTACAGAAGATCTGTAATAGATCTAGATTTCTATCTTTGTATTTTTCCATAACTGGGAAGGCCTTATAGCTCGACATGTTGAATATAATTGATTATCTATATGATAATAGAAATCTAAATGTTGATTATATTTTTTTGTATCTGGTTGTTTCCGTTGTTATGGTTATTTGCTATAAGATTGGACAATCCTTCGTTAGATCCTCCATCCTTGACGGTGTCAATGAATCTACAATAATTAGGGATAGACAAAAAAACACCAATACATAAGATAACACCAAATTATGTGGAAATTCCAACAAGGTAAAAACTATGATGAGAAAAGATGCTTCAATCTACTATCAAAATCTAGCAAGATTAGGATGTTTTTTTAAGGCTCACTGCGTAAGGAAGCACACTACTCCCTGAATGAATGTTTGAAGAAATTCACTACCTTAGAAAGAGAAACATTGACCTTCTACAGAGATTCACTATCTCAAAGAAGGTTTTATGAATATTAGAGATCTTTGAACCAACATTTAGTATAGAAGATGCTACAATGTCCTAAGAGAGTAGCTACACTTGGCTCACTACTTCAAATAGCCATTAAGAAACTCAATTAAAAAATATTCACCACCTACTTTCATTTCATCACTACATCGCATCCATAATTGACACACTTGAAAATAATTTGATTTGATAAATATATCCTTCATATGAAAAAAAAAAACCTAAAGTTGAGTTGGTGAGAATAGGGGACATGCAATGACCCCAATACATCAGCCTCAAGATTTATTTGAGGTGAAAGACGAAAAACCTAAAGATATAGTGGAACTAAAAATTCCTATAACATCTTTCTATCTATCCCAAAAGAAAAAAACAAATTAAGGCAGATCTTCCCAAGAAAACAATAGAGTAGTGGGTCGATGAAATGTTTAGCATTTTACTAATGAACCTAAAATCATAACTTCTTAATGAAGATTTACACATTTTGCATACACTAGGGCATATTAGAACCAAAATATGACTCAATACAACTCTTAATTATGTTGCAAGCCCTCAAATGCACAATATAATAAGAGAGTAATCCTTGTAGGCTAGATAGCTATGAATCATGTTTAAATACTAGCTCTAGATAATATACGACACAAAAATAAAAACCACCATCATGAAAACTATAGGGAGATGTTCCATGTTCATACTAAACTTTTTTCCTTTATTTTCTTCGCATGATCATGCCAAAATGAGCTGGTGCAACTGGAATTAGATATAGATTTCTCTATACCAAAAATCCCAAAAGATAGTCATAGGGAAATAAAACATCATCAAACATATTCATGGTAGATTTCAACACATTAAATAATAACTAAGACATTACACATGAAATATAAACAGAACCTCTAATTTTTAGGATAAAATAAAATAATGCAAAGATATAAAAAGAATTTTCACAGCGAGTCTTCCAAAGTAACCAACCTGCCGTCATATTGTATTAATCAAGAACATCTATGACAACATAGAATACTTGAAATGATTGAGTACAACACTCAAATCATATACAAGATAAATTCAATATTGATAACCCATATATTCAAGTACACAGAAATGTTGATAATTATCTCAAAGAGTCTTCAAAATAACTTTCTATATTTCCACACTTCACCAATCTGCTAAGACCAAAACATCCTTGTAGTACCACTTTCCCACTTAAGGGTAGATGTCATTTTCCCATTTTTGGAATTTTTTCAATGATGTCATTTTTTTCCTCTAGTTGTATTAACAGTGTCTAAATTTCTCTCCTCGCTTGTTTACACACTATGATATGATCGTCATATTCTAGTAATAGGAGTGTATGACTAATAAACATGTATATTGAAGAGTATAGATGATGCAGGAGCATCCTGGGTGTAAGGGCAATCTTGCATCACCCAAAAATATTTCTGTTTTCTTTTCAATAAGGGCTACCTTGTGCAGAGCTGCTATTTATGGAAACTTGCTATTTTTAGTAA